>VWZY01011714.1:69369-92223 GCA_013399075.1 Chloroceryle aenea | reverse complement strand
TTTAATTTTTTTTTCTCCTCCTTCTCCTCTTTCTCCTCTCTTGTTCGCGTTTATTACGCAGGCTCCTTGCAGTCGAATATTTGGGATTTTTGAAAAAGACGCTTCTGACACCCTTTCCTCTCGAGTAACTGTAGTCAAAACACAGACTTTGCCTTTTTCCGTAGTAAGAAATTGAGGCCTTTTTTAAGGGTCCCAAAATACCCATAAACGGCAGCCCTAGGCCAGCACCATTTGGTTGGGTGCCTGCAAAGACAGTAAAATAGGTTTAGCAACAGTAGACTGTGAACTTCCAGGGTAGTCTTCAAAACCTCTAACCAGAACACTGGTATGTCTCTTCTTGTTTGGCCTCCTGCGTTTAATTGAGCATAAATCCTCATCTTATTTTTAAATATGCAAATATCACCATAATCTGCCAGCACCCGCTCAGCATAGGTAATCTGTAATAACGTTCACAGATTCACTTTAGTTCCTTGTGCGCAGAGTTAAACCTCTTATTGTCAGTTAGCTCAGCATCCTAGTTCATTATCAGGGATTTGAAGCACCATTTTTGGTTACACCAGGAGTTGTAATTGCTGCTGTATATATTTTTGGCTTCATCTAAATGTTTAAATTTCTGTAATATAAAAGAGTGCATTAAATGCTTGTTTTAAGTCCAGATTAATACAAGCAATTAAATTTTTTTAAGCTTAAAGCAATTCAAGGGCAATACATAACCAAGCAACTCAGCCCTTACAGGAAAGTGCTGAGTGTTCTTACTAATCAATTATTGATGTTTAGGGGGGGTTATTTTGATTCTAGCTTTGCTATGTTAGGAGTATTTTTCTGTCTTCTACCTCTGCTTGAACCCAATTTATTTTACTTGTCTGTCCTTTTCTCATCTCTTCTTGCCTTGGCTGCTGGGGATCACCTGTTCTTGTCCTTTCTGAACTTCATAACTTGAAGCAAGTCATCCTCTGGGTCCCTGATGTTTTGTCATTGGGTCCTTGAGTTCTCTAGTGGAGCTGTCCTGCTGCTCAGCGTTTAACCAGATAGCTGCAAGGAGTGAATGGGGTGGGGGAGAGTGGAGGACAGTTTCAGAGCTGCTGTTCAAGCTCTTGTGTTGGGGGAAAATGCAAGAATTGTGTTGCTTCGTTATGCTGCTCTTCGGGAAAATCTTGGCTAGATAGAGCAGTTTGTTATCTACAGGCTCAAGGATAACGCTACTTAAACACTACCCATTTATACATGCCCTGTTCCACTTCCCTACAGCCATTTAAATTGCCAGCTCCTGGAGCAGTTGCATTCTCCTCTATTGCTTCCTCTTGCTTAAGTTTGATTTATGTTCCTCCAAAAGCTTTCCTTCTGTGAAAGTCCCTCTTTTGTGTGTTTAACAAAAGATACAGTGAACACTTCTAAGCACAGAGTTGATGGGGATTTTTTTAGAGGTAAAGTACAAAACTATTTAAAAAAAAAAAAAGTCCAAAGTGTAACTGTGCTATGTGACTTTTATCTCGATGGCACTATGTCATAAATAGTTTCAACCTCAAATTGATCAGCTTTATGAGGTCTTAGGACCTGCCCCCTATAGTATGAATCTTGCATAAATTGTTGGGTCATGTAATGTGTTAATTGTTACCTTTTAATATTTTTTTCATAGAATTATAAAAGGTTTATTGCACTAAACCAGGCTGTCCAGCTGAAATGACATGATCTTATTCCCTTGCTCCAAATACATTTCTGTTGTCTTCTGAAGTGAGTTTTGACAATATTCCTTAAGATTTGGAAGTCGACCTGTTAAGTGATGTAGCATTCTCTTTGGCCTTGGCTGTTTGTAAAGTCTTTTAACAATTTGTTCCTGTAATAAATACTGATAGATAAATATGGGAAGCAGAGAACGGGAAAACCCTTCTTGCTACTTCAGAAATGCCCGTTCATATTTAGTTTTGAAAGTAAATCTGAGGTGTGTGGGATTCTCTGTGTTAGCATCACTCTCTAATACCACACAATGTGGTAGTCAGAAAAAAAGCTTGTCCTTTGAACTAGTGCCTTTAGCAATAAAAATGGCTTAAGTAATTCACTTTCCCCTCTTGTGTCTTGATTCTGTAGCAGGTCACTTTTGGACTGTGGCTTTGTAACTGTTAAACTGAGCTTGTACTCTGAAGGGGAGCAAAAACACAGGATGGCTGAAGGCCCCCCTTTGCCCATGGGAGCCAATTCAGGGGAGTGGTGCTATCAGAAAACATCTCTTGGAGGGAGAATAATTTTCTGATACAGCTCCCTGAGCTCCCTGAACTGTTTTGCTGTCAGGTCAAGCAAATGCCAATGCTAGCACGAGGAACAGGGTGAAAGTGCATACCTGGTGGAAAGGAAAGGACTGAGAACATAGCAGCAGAGATAGAGATCATCTTGAACTGTCACAAAGTTGCACCTTTGGTTGTGCCAGTGTAGCTTTTTATGGGAGGTAACTTGGAGAATTGATCTAGCTGAAACCTTCCTTCTGCATTCAAAGCACACCCCCCCTCCCCCCCTTTTTTTTTCCAGGGGAAGGAGGGGGTGCAGCTGGTGTGGGACAGGTCTGTGAACAGTTCTGTTGATGCAGTGATGCAGTTGAGGGAGCAGCATGCCATGGCTGGAGGTGGAGGGAAGTGTGGAGAAGGGGTGTCTAAGCTGTCTGCGGTGAGATGCATTGGGCTGTGGAACCATAGTAGGGCGTGTGGTGTCTTGATGCCCTGGTAGGACTTTGGTTCCAGAGAAATGATATGCCTGGTGATAGTTATTTGATGCTGATATATGTGTTCTCTCTACCAGTGTTAACGTCTCTCTCAGTGGCCAAAAGCAGATACCTGGAGGCAAGTATGTATATGTGATGATCCCCTGCTCTCACTTCCCAGCATTCAGTCACCTGCTGTTCAGAAGCTTGCTGAATTGAAAATGGTTGATGAGATCAGATAAGGAATGGGGAGTTTGATGGAGGAGAGAAGCCACAAATCCCTGAAACCCCTCTGACACCTTTTATACAGGCAGTAATAGCACTGCAATGTGGTGTGGTTACTAGAGTGGTAGCTTGAGGTGGTTGCATGCCATTTCTACTAGCTGGTGGTGCTTGGACCTTCATTAAATATCAGCTGTACTCCTGGGAACTCCCTGACTCAATTATAGCCCGTGTGAGGGGCTGGTGTCTGTGAGGGATGTATTGGTTCTCTTCAGCAGTGAACCTAGCTTTGGGAGCAAAATGGTGATTTTAAGGGAAAACCTGTAACATTCGCATAAGATTTCCAGTCATGTTGAGCTCTGTCAGTCTTTCACTGAGATCCTGCTTAGCTCTTGATTTTACTCTTAAGCTGTTAAAATAAGACAAAGTAATTATTATTTTTTTTTTATTGCTGGTGAACTACTGCAGCCTACATACCTGATCTGTTTCTGTGTAGTAATTTGGTGAATAGAGGTGGTCTTTGGTGACCTTACGTACTTAGGACTAAAGTGTGAATTGTGTGGAAGAAATATGATACATAAGGAAGTATTAGAAGCTAATGTTAATCAAGAGAAGGTGTATAACGGTTGAATAATTATGAAATCTTTATGACATTCTCTTATCTTGATTATAGCTTGGGTATAGTTCCAGGCTGTATGTGATAGCAATTAGCTGCTGCTTCCAAACAGTTAGCTGTTTTATCTCATTGTTTTGGACATAGGCTTGAGTTTCCAAGTATTTAACATCGTTCTAGTTCAAAGAGCAGATCGTATTTCTTTGTTCCAAAATGACAAAGCTTATTATAGCCCTGATGTTGATGAAAAAGAATAGTAAACAGCAAGTTAAAGTAAGTGCTAAAGTAAAAATTGAAATGTGAGGCTATTCTAATTGGGTACCTGTTTTAGATATGCCCCCAGCCATGTCCCCAGCAAACTGTTCCATTTGCCTTATCCTGCATGTAATGTAGATGCAGATCGCAGGGGTTTTTTAATTAATAGAGATCCATTGTACAGAAACTTTATAGTAGCTGAAGGCTTCTTCACGAAGATCTGGTCTACATAAAAACATTTTTTCATGCTGGCAGGGTGGATACGGGGAGGGAGAATTACCCTTCTATGACAAAGTTATGCCAGGAAAAAAATGGAGGCAGCTGTCATTTAAAAATAAAAATCTTTCCTTGTAAAAAGTGAAATTTACAGCTTGATATTTAGCTTTACTTTAAATGTGTGTGGAAGGATGGCACGGATCTGAAGAACAGTAGAAGTTGAACTGCGGGGGATGAATCTAAATTGGTTTCAAATATCTCTTTGAATTTTCCATGAATCACTTAAGATTTGCCTCTGTTTCCCTATTTGCAAACGAAGAATAGCTTCTACCCTGGCAGGGATGATGTCAACCAAACAAAAGAATGATCAAAAAGAAATCCTGGTGATCACTTTGCATTATACTATGTTGAGTTCATTTGGTGGCTGTGACATGAAATTTTGGACTAGGCAAAAGCATTTGGTTTATTTTGCATTTCAACAAACATCTATTTTAATTTGCCTAAAGGAAAAACTATCACTGCAAGGTGGGAGGTTTCCTTCTTGGACGTGTTCGTCCTGCAGGAAGTATAGGGTTTTTTTACTTAACTTTTAAATAACAGCTAATGACATTTGGCGTTGATCCACTCTTAATAGAAGTTCTCAAAATGCATTACAGTAATCTGTTCTGTGCATGCAGGAAGTAGTCCAAATCCACATAGATAACATCTTTGTAGTATTTATATTGAGAGATATATACTACAGATTTACAGCTTTGTGGTATGGCACCACTTTAAGAGAGTATCTGAAGGATTGTTCAAAATTTGTAAGCCATTTTTGGACACGGTGTCATGTATTGATGGTAATCCAAATACCATTGCATACAGAAATACAATAACTGCACTGTAATTAAGAATGGGTGATTCAGAATTCCAATTCTTGTGCTTGGTTGTCTAAATCCTTATTGCATAGTTCTTAAATGGCTTAATGCTCTGCCATCTTAGGCTATCTTACATCCAGGCAAGCATGTCATGTGCTTTGGTGGTTTTTGTGTGTGTGTGTCTGAGAACCGTGTTCTTTCATGCTAATGTAACATACCAGTGAGAATGCTTCACAAATGTCAGTTTAGGGAAGGTTTGAGGAAAAGCGGTCCTTTAAAAGGATTAAAGAAAGGCAGCCCTGTCATACTGATTGGGGTGGAGAAGACAATGTTGCAGCATTTTACAGGGGACTTTCCAGTCCTCTTCCTCACCCTCCTATGTATATTTGTTTTCACTCATAAGAGGATGAAGCTTTGGTTCTCAAAGGTTACTTGGATGGATGTTTCTAATTCTCTGAGAAATACAGAACTTACAGGTTCTTCTGAGGGCATGGCTGGATAGGGTGGGCTCTGCCTCTGGTCAAGAGGGGTAGTAGTGCTTGTTTTTACAAAACTGACAGAAGGTTCTGCAAAACCAGCTAAACTTCTGGTGATGCTCAGTAACCGTAGTCAGCCTAGCTAAGAGTGAGATGACCAGGAGAGCTCTTTTGAAGCACTGGATGGGATCACGATTGTAGGATGAAGGGCAGGGGAGAGAAGAACAGAGTAGCTTCCTCCAGAGGCCGTGAGTACTCTCGTTTGCATCTTCTGTCTTGTAGCTGTGCTACAGACTGTGGTTGTGTTTGACAGCAGTGCTGTCTAAGCTGGCTTAAATAGTCCGCTCGGTGCTGGCACAGCTATGTGTGGCAGCTTGGTGAATCAGTTCCCTGACTAGACCCCACTGAAAAACTTTCTTTTCTTTTGTTCAACATCTGCAGAGAGGCAGAGAATGAAGAGTTGAGGCTATTCAATTGGCATTGTCACACATGCACAAATCTGAGTTGTTTTTTTACTGAATAAGTGCTAATTTCTGCATGTATCTTGTTCACTTACAGGAGAAGGAAGACTGCTTCCCTTTTCAAAGCTCTGTGGCTTACACTGTGTGCTCTCACTGATGATGATCTATGAGCTTTGCTTTCCCAGTCATGTTCAATGTGCTTGTCCAGTACCTCCATTAATAAGCTGCAGCATTACACCACATCTCCACGGTATCTCTGCAGGCCCTTGGAGTTCCTCAGTTCTCTCTGATAAGTCCATGCAGCCTCACCTTCTTTTGGGAAATGAGATCTTCAGTTTCTTTTTCTTGGGGAAATCTGCACTTTCTATGTACATCTTCAGGTCACTTATCTATTACCTCAGGTTTAATTTCCCTTGTGTGCTATGGTGTTCTTTTATGGTGAGTTGACAAAAAATTAAGCTCTCAAAGCTGAGTAGGAGACTTAAGTTATACATGAACACAGTAAGGATCTGAAAAGAGGGAGTGGAATTTATGGTGTTTCAATATTTCTGCAGAACACCAATTCTATGTAGTAAAATTGCTATTGGATGATGTCTCCATTTGTTTTTTTCACTGCTCTTACAGAGGAGAGAAAAGATGGTACTCCTGTTGCATTTTTCAGAAGCAGCAGCAAAGTGGCTGCACAGGGAAGACTTGCAGGGAGACAAAGGATGTTCCTTATGCCCTGAGGACCATGATATTTTATGGGAGGGAGAAGAGGGGGAGAAAAGAGGACTGGACAAGAGCCTAGTATTCATTAACAAAGGAAGCTTTCAGAAGCTGAACCCAGCAGTGTGGAAAGACATCGGAGGCCACCAGGAAATCTTAACTCTTGACTTGAGTTTACTAATGAAAAATTTCCTAGTTTACTTTGAACACTTTTTTCTGTGTACTCCTTTCTTAGTACAGATGTTTCAGTATCTAGGTGGAGAGGGTTATGTAAATGAGCCTATCTAACGTGGTCTTTTGTCCTTTTCTGCTGTTACTAGGCATGGGTGGTTGTCATGTTTTGAAAGTGGACTTAAGTGACAGAGTAGGAAGAGGAACAGGTAGTCAAGCTACAGAGTTCTTAATTTCTTGATTTCTTTTTTTGTTGGTTACACTAACAAAAGGAGACAAAAATTTCATCCCACAGCCTACAATTCCCCACTTTGATACTTCCAGGTCAGTCCATAACATGAATGCTCTTCACCCTGTTCTCCTGAACACCTAGTAGTGCCCGTTGTTAGTCTGTTTGGCTCCCTTTGCTGCTGCATGTATGTGACCAGCAGTACCTTGCTACCTTACCTTACCCTAGTGGACTGGGAGTTCAGCCCCCTGCGTTGCCGGGACAGGCTGGTCCTGCAGCTCTTAAACTCTGCAGTAATTCCTGGGCATAAAGCTCTTGGGCACTCTGCCTTGCTTAGTATGTGGACAGATGTGGGGTCAGTTTGGAAACCATCACGGGATAGCCACAGATTAGTCAGAGTAAGGTGTTTGCACTCTTGAACCTGGGAGTTTGGTGGCCATAAGAGCCCCCTCAGCCTGTGCCTCGTGTCCTGCGCTCTGGGGCTTCTTAAACATATATTTGGGTACACAAAGTGGGTCGTCTTTGTTTAAATGTTCATAGCAAAATGTCTTGCATGGCTCTTGGTTTTTCAGCAGTTATTTTGTTGTGGGTTTGTTTGGTTTTTTTTGTGAATAAGATGAAGACAAATTAGTGTTATACCAGACCTTGACTCAAGCTTGGTCATATCCTGGGTTAAGATTTATAATTGTGTCAAAAAGTATGGAAGTTTCTAAGTGAGGCTTTATCCTGATCTCTGGAGGTGTTTCTGAAAAGGTGCCATTGTATCCTCCACAGGAAGAAACCTTTTGCAGAGGTGGACACTTAGTAACTTCTGTTTTGTTTTGCAAAAGCAAAAAAATAGGAAAATGTGGAGGTACCTTACTTTTTTGACCTAGGAAAACTTAAAAGCAGCCTTCTTAAAGCAGTGATTCCATTTTACATCATTTGGAAAGGGAGGAGCATAGCTACTCTATTCCTAGCTTTCTCTTTATATTCTTTTAAAGCTATTAGTGAAACTTAATTTATATGATACTATGATCTCTCTTCTGGACTTTCTCAAAAAGTTCTTATTTCTCATGGAAAAAGTAGATATTTGATGATAGCCTTCACTTCAAAACAGACCTTGAGGGAAACTTCTCTTAAAAAACCAAAATCTGCACTTTTGTTTCTGTGATCATTTCTTGATCTAATTGACCGCCCTTGTGAGTAAGGGGAGTGCCCCTTGCTGGTTCTAAATGCCTTTTCCAAAAGTAGTCCTCTGATTCAACTGGAAGTGGAATGTTTCAGTGACCCTAGTGGTTATCGTTTATCTGCATACTCTAGGTTACTATCTTTCAAAAAATTACAAGACTGAGTGAAGGACAGAAAAGTGTGAGAGGGAAAAACTAAGTGTGCAGTGCTGGTTGTGTGTAAATATCCATACTTCAAAATGTCTTGTGTAAGACAAATGTATCAAGTCTTTCTAAAAATGAAGTGTCATAGTCTCTTGGAGGGGGAAAATAAGTTCCCCCCAAATGTTTCCCAGAAATGTTTGTTATTCTACCTTACACATAGGGGACAAAATGATACGAAGTATTTTGTTATTTTGGGTTAAATACTTAATCTCTGCACATCCATTTTGTTTTGTCTTTTTTTTAATACTTTTTTGTCCTCTTTGTCATACTATGCAAAGTAAACTGTAGTCATCTGGAACTCCCTGGTAAGATGCTATGAGAACCTTAAATGCTTAAAGAGCATTTTTGTACATTTTTTGTAAATTCTTCACAAAATCTAATTAATTGGTCTTGCCTCTGCTGTTTTTCTTGAGTGATGTGCAGCAGTTTGGGAGTGAACAACATCAGTGCTCAGTTGAGACAGGCCATGTGGAGGTCCATTTAGCATATGATCTTTTGAATTCAGCAGGAATGCTGTATTCATCTCTTGAACAAGTCTAAACTGTTGAGAGAAAAGCTGTGTTTTCCTAGGGCTCTCTTAAATCTGTGGTCTTCAACCTGGAGTTGGCAAGAAGCAACTATGGAAAAACAAGGTTCTTGCCAATAGTTTAAATTGTGTGGGGTCTTTATACTTTTCAGGAGTCTGCAGCTTGAAAATTAGTATGCTAAATGATTTGTAAACAAAAGCTGTTTTTTAGCTCTCCAAAGTGGCTGTGGGTATAAGGAGTATAAAGTGATACTTAGTCATCTATTAGATTACGATTGCGTTTTATCTTTCTTTTGTCTTCTACTTAGAAGTGCATGTCATAAAAAAATAATAATTATGGAGGAGATTAACCCTGGAAAACTTCATCTTTAAAGCTGACTTCTAGAAAAAGGTCAGAGTGGTATCAAGTGGGTCTGTTTTACATGCTGCACTCCCTATACTCCAGGCATCTGTATTTTGCCTTCCAAAAACCTTTCTGTGAAGGCCAGACTCCTGCAACTGAGTTTGTCTTGGGTCTAAAGATTTCATTAGCACTCCTCCCTGATGTGGTCGTGAAGGGAAATTCAAATTCAAATACACAAGCTTGATGTAGTCTCTGTGTTGTGCATTGGCAGATACCTTGAAACAACAGGTAAACCACATTTCTGGTCTCAAGAGGACATGGATTTTTTTCTTTTAATGACTAGAAGGTTACTTGAATGGACTCTAAGCTGTTCAGTAATCTCCAAATACACTGCAGTTCTGGGTATCAAAGCCCAGATAGTCTCCATCCTGACCACTCTTCCAGCTCACTCTATTTTACTAGAATCATAGCTGAGGTCACAGACTGAGTGTGCTAACAGTACAAAATTGAATATAGAGTTCAGAGGTTACTCCGCTCCACAAGTTACTTGGTTTCGAATTAGATTAAAAATTGACTTTGAAAGTTAAAGATACTGCAGCACTGTCGTCTACTTTGTCGTGGAGGCTGCACTCCTTGCCTATAACAAACAGATTGGTTCTTGTTCCCAAATCATCTGTTTGCCTGTGACTAATCTTGAACTTGTATCTTCCTGCTGCTTGTACTTTGAACTGAATTTTGTGCTCCAAATAAGAACAGCAGACAGGGCTTTGAATTTTCTCTACCCCTGATAGCCCAAGGACCGCGCCTACCCGTAGGACACGGAACACCTTGCACAGCTTTATATATAATGTGAGATGGTGGAGGGGAAGGCATGTAGGGAGAAGTCGATCACAGCTGCCTTGGTCTATACTTACTGGCATGTTGATGAACTTTAGCAGCTAAATGCACTTGTGATGACACCTCACAAACTTCAGAAAGTAAGCAGTTATTTTTGGAATCTTTTTTTTTCCCCAGGACTAAAACTACTAAACCTACTTCTTAAAAAAAAAAAGTCTATACAAAACCACTAGTTCCCTAGAAAACAGCACCTTCTGCTTATCATGCTTATGGGCATTCTAGCATCCTACTCCTAAATCCTGCTTGGTGTTCTTTCCTGTCTGTCCTTCTAGAATCTGGAACTTGGAGGGCTTTCATTGCTGTAATGGAAGAGGAACAGTTCTTTGGTATTTAGCTCAGGGGAAGAGAGGACTGATTCTCTAATGTCATCTTTAAGGCAGATAGATATTTGTTCTCAGGCCTGCCATGGTGCTGCCTAGGAGGGTTTTCATTTTTTTTTTTTTTTGCATGTAAGTAGCAGAGCTAATTTCAGAGGCAGATTTTCCTGGAATATTTGCAAGATTAAGAGTGTTGAATTTATTGTGTAGTTTTGAGATTCTGTTGGTGTTGGGGGAAAAAAAAAAAACTTTCTAAAAATAAATTCTTGATCTGAACACTTTGCTGCCCCATAGATTTGCCAGTGCAGCTCTATCAAGGTCTGTTTGTAAACCAGATTCTGAAGTCAAGGTTTGTAAGTCTTGGCTTTAATCAGAGGTCTTAGGTTAGGCCTAGCAGGGTGTGCAAGATCTTAGCTGTGAGTGGGCCAGAAGAGAAGTCGTGGATGTGAGTATGTGGAGGAATAACTTCAAGTGGTGTCCTGTGCTTCTGAGCTACAAACTATTGATCCACAGTGGGCACTGGTGCTAGCTGGAGGAGCTGGTGCTTACATACAAGTGAGGCTCTCCCATGGACAAATTCCTGCTTTCTGTCAGCATGCAAATGGGCTCTGGTGTTAGAGCAATAGGCAGCTCACCCTCTGCTGTCAGTCCATGCACAGTCTAGGGTTGGGGCTAAAGCAGAATGTGTCATAGTCTTGGGAATATGCTCTTCTCTTCAGGTGGCCTCACAGAAGGTCATAAGCTTACTTCAAAATGACATGCAAAGTACTTGTCTACAGGCTTCCAATCTCCTTGGCAAGGCATTCTTTTACTCAGGTGGCCCCTCCCTGTTAGTTCAGTCTGAAGGGAAGTGGTTAAGACAGAGCTGAATATGTGCTAACAGGACATCTTAGCCTTGAAAGATCCCAAGAGTCTTTCTTCTTGGAACCAGTGAAGGAAAATGAATCTCTCTCTAAAACTAGGTCTCTCTTGAAAAAAATCCAGATTTAGTATAAATGAGGGTCACAAGGAATTCTTGTAGAAAAGGAGATGATAAATTTTGAGGGCTGCTTAATTACTGCCTTGTTTGAATTCACTGAAGGAATGTAAATGTGCATCTAAAACAAAGCATTAACAAGAGTGTTGTTCTGCCTCTGTACGAAATGGGCTGCGAGTGCCATACTAAATGGTGTAGTCGGTTTAGTTGAGAGATGTTTCAGGAAAATCCAGAGACAAGAAAAATGGCAGGTCAATCAGAGCAGTGAAATAAATTTTGCATAAAAACGTAATCTTAAATAGATGTTTCTGGTTGTGTGGTGGTTGGGGGTTTGCTTTGTTGTTTTGGGCAGTGTGGGGTTTTATTTGTTGTTGTTTGTTTATTTTTTGATAGAGTGGGGGTAAGCATAACTAAGAGACCTGTCTGGAAAGAAATGATGGCTCTTTAGTTTTAAGGTACTGGGACTACAGACTAAACTCTGGTAGTCTCCCAAACACATCTTAAAGCATTTTTGGGAAATGGACAAAATATTCCTTCTAGTGGCAAAAATTAGTTTCAAGTAAGTACCTGTCATCATCCCATAAGAAAGTAGTGTATTAATTTGAAGCCTTTGCTTATTAAAGTTCTAGTGTAAAACTTGAGTGATAGTGTTTGGGGAGAAACTGGTGAGACAAGCCAGGTTCTGTGGCTTGTTTTGTTTTGGTGTTTTTGTTTTTTAAGCTTAGAAAGCCAAATAGAAGTTATCTGGGAAAAGCTATCCTGAAATCTCGCTCCTTGAGTTACAGGTTAGGACAGCACTGAGATTTGCCTAGAAAGATTCATCAGAGGACCTTTCTTTTAAGGAAATCAACATCAGAAAATGCCTCTTAACAATATTTAATGGAACCACTGTTGGCCTACAAGCCATGAGTTACTCTTTCTTTCCAGAGCAAAGTTAAACATTTTGCTGTTGCTTTTTCTTTTTACACCTGTATTGCATCGCAGTGATGTAAGCAAGTTTGTAGAGGGTCACACTTCTGAAAAGGCATGAAATTATTCTCTGCCAATGTTACTATTTTAATGGAAAATACTGATATTTATTGTTTATAGTTTATATATCCTAACAATGTCTAGTGTGTGTAGAAGATGCTATGGGAAACAGTCAGTAGACCTTTTTTTTCCTCCCTTTTAAATAAAGAATAGCTTATGCTAGAGCAACTGTAGTACAGCTTTTCACCCTGCCTTTGGAGAAGCTGCAGGTCCATCTACAGACTTTTCCAAACTGCAAATTTGTGCTGCATTTACTGTGGATATAAGTTTGAGCAGTAATTCTTAGAGTAATTTCTGAGAAACACCAATTTTACATCATTTAACCTACATAAGTAGTATGGGAAAGTACAGTTGATTAATGTTGGCTGAAACAGAAGATTCTTCAGGAAAGGTCTTAGTTCCACCACAGGAAAATGGAATACACATCCAAGGGATGCATAGCAGTTGAAGTTCATTTAAATATGATTCACAGTTACACATTAGTTTCTAGTCTAGTGTAGATTTAAAATACTGCAGAGAGAGGGGCAATCAAACCGCTGTCTTCTGCTAGTGCCCTCACTTGGTCTATATGTGTGGTGGGTTGGATCAGGGAAGTGATCCCTGAACCATCTTGTCCTGTTACCATGCAAATGCAAAATGAAGGAGCATTTAGGGGGTGGGGAGGATGAGTGGGATCAGCCCTTTCAGTCGATAGGTGGATTTAACATGGATTAAAGTGCCAGGTAATCAGTAATCATAGCTTCAGAACATGAAGACGTGCTGCCGAGTGGATATCCCTCTCTCCAGTAACCTTTAGTTTGCAGTAGTCTGTCTTCTAGTAACCCGAAATAACTGAATTATGGAATTTTGAGTTGTTTTACTCTCCTTGTAACTAACAGTTTACACACTATATTTTGCAGTCATGCATTTTACATGCATATGTATTTCACTGCTGTTGTGTTTTGTATTTTTTCGATGTTTCCCCCCCCCCTTTACATGACTTGAGTCAGGCAAGCCTCATTGTGTTCTTGATGGTGCCTTGCAAGTGAATGTGCCTTGATTTACAGTATATTTCCAGGGAGCAGATAAAAATCTTTCATCTAGTGTGTGTGTTCTTCATAAAATTAACAGGAAAATTGCAGAGAAGCTGATGCTGTAATGGAGACATTAGGATCATCACTAGTTGCTGTCAGCAAAAGGTGGTTTCCATAGATTAAACCAGCTGAATCTATCTCCCTTGGCAGTGGTCCTCACAGGTATTTCTTGGTTCTGATTCCTACATCATAATGGTAATATTGATTCTTCTCCTTTTGGATTGGACTCAGCACAGAGCCTGTAGGAAGGGTTTCTCTTCAACTGTTTGGGTGATCTGTGTATTTGGGCTGTAAAGAAATGACAACAATCCCTGCAAGGGTACCATGCACCTTTAGGTTTGTGATGCCAGCTGGAGAGATGGGCAAGTGCTGAATCAGCTTGTTTAGGAGCAATACTCTTCCCAAATGGCAGAGACAGTAGATTTCTAGCTGTGGGAACCTCCTGGGGGTAGCTGACCCCTCATTACACCAGACCACTGTGAAGCATTCTGGGTTTAGTTCAGTATCTTCTCTTTTCCCTGAGAAATAATCCCCACTACAGAGGATATGTGGCTTGATCACAAGTTGCCTGAGTTGAGCAGATTTGAATTGAGCTTTCTACGTGGTCAGCCAGACAGGATGCTTATTCATTATAGCTACTGTTTTACAAGGTTGGAAGCTGACATAGGGCTTGCTACCAAACAGGAGTCACCAGGGCAAACAAAAATAGGCAGAGCAAGCGAAGGGCAGTTCAGCACTTGTGCTGAATTCATCTGCTGAGGTTTGTCAGCCAGCAGCTCTTGATGGTTGACCAAGGACCACAACAGGGCTGTGTCAGACCAGCACAGTGTTTGGGAGAAAGAACTGGAATAAGAACTGTTCCCAGAGCTCAACCATTTGCTTATCCAGTAGTAGGTTCCTTTGCCTTCTACTGGAGCTTTGTAATCCATGTGGGTCTCTCCTGCAGGAGGACAGACCTGGCCTGCTCATGTATGTCTCCTCTGTTCTCAGCAGTACACTCTAGCTCCTTTCTGCTCTAATAGGCCTTGACTCTCCAGATTCTTCACTGTGATACGCATCTCCCATGTTTTTCACTGCCAGGGAGTCCAATGCAGTTACACATCTAACAAATCAGTGAAGTGCATGCTCTGTGCTTGAACAGTCTCTTTAGTGGTATCTGTGCTTCCAGTTCCTAAGCAGATGTGCACTGGGATTTGCTGGGCATGCCTTTCATCGTGTCACTGTTTAAGGCAATCTCTTGTGTCACCACTTACACTTTGCCTTTACTGGAATTGGGAATCTGGTCTAGTTAAGGCTTAGTCTTAAGTCTGAAAGGCCATTGTTATGCAAAGTGAAGCTGCAGAAGTTACTACTTTTTAAAAGGGGGGGGGACACACATCGAGGGTACACCAAAAGGAGGTGGGTGGCCCAAATCACTTGTTCCTTATGCAGTCTCCTGAACTTGCACTAGTGTAACTCTTGGAATGCAGGGCTAGATGGGAGTGATGGAGCAGAGAAGTGAAGGGCTGCAAAACCTGCTGGTATTGCTGAAAGTTATGAGACTGTGCTTTGAATCTGCAAGCTTGAATGGAGTTTGCCTCCGAGCTTTGCCTCATGCTAGCACTGATCCTTCAAAAAGGGCAAAAGATTACATAGATACTTTGCCAGTGATCCCTGGTGCAAAGAGGAAAGATTAATTTGTCATGTCCAAGGCCTCACATCTTACTAAAAGGCGTTGACTTCTTCAATAAGATGCTGTGGTTCCTAGTTCTATGTTGTCCCTATAGTTTGAACCACTTAAAAATGGTACAGTACTCTCAAAAGCTGTATTTCGTGTCCCTTTGTCTCGAGGGATGTCTGGGAATCTGTCGTTTCAATCTCCATTGAAATATGCTGGACTAACCAGTCTCTGTCAGAGATGAGGCAGGCTGGTAGGAACTGGTTCTTTGTTCTTGCTATCACACTACAAGTAGAAACTGTAGGTGTTCATAGGATGACATGTTTCAGAAATCATGTAGCTTAATGGTTGTCAAGAGAAGGGAAAACCTTCAGTGTCCTGTTTTCATGTGGTGATGATATGCATAATCTAAAGCACAGGCATCCATGATTTGAGTTTGTCCTAAGATTCAGCAACACGATAGGCAGAAAGATGCTTCTGTGAAAAGGTTGTTTTGTTTGTGTTTTTCAGTTTTGATCTGTGGACTACCCTTAGTGTAAAGTATCTGTATGGCTGCCTCACAGAAGCCTTGTTACAGAGACTAACAGGTCTTGCAAAATTAGCCTGTTCTGTTAATTTGGGGATGAAGCAGAATAAATGGTTCTAGTTTGTGCCTGGAATTATTTCTGAAGGATGAAGACTTGACAGTCCTTGAAGATGCATGCTGGTTACTCAACTTCTGCATTTACAGTTATGTGGCTGTTGTAGGTGGGGATCCTCTTGTAGCTTTTCTAAAGGTAGAGCCAGTTCTTTCCTCCTGTTGCCTTTGCCCTTAAACTTGGATAGTGCAGACATCTATTGTGACGGATGAGTGGGTGTCATTCTCAGGAAAGTAACTTTAAAACAAAAGTGAAGGGTGAAGGTGGTTGTTTTTTTGTGGGGTTGGGTTTTTTTTTTTTTTTTTTTTTTTCAGGAGTTGAACTAGCTGGTTTTGTTTCTTTTCTCAAGGACCACATGAATAAATCTGAACAATGTGAGGTGGAGTTGCACCTGTAAAAATGGATTCATTTTGTTAGCTTCCTCCTGTTTTGTACAAAGCCATGAGCTGCAGAAATACTGGAAGAACCTGCTGTGTAGGCTTATGCTAACTGTATGTTAACTTTGCTTCAAAAAAAATTAAACCCTACCTCCTGCCGAACTTGATTTGCCATTGAGAAGAGCTTTCCACTTGCTGAGAGTGAAGGGGAAATTTTCAGTCCCTGACAATTGTGCAAGGAGATGGCTATTGTTATTACCTCAAAGACTGTAGAAAGAACTTTCATTTCCTTGCTCTGTTTGATGCCTCTGCAACTCCAAACTATTTTTCCATGCAAATATTCAGCTAACTGTCCACTGTTGCCATTCCTAGGTTTCTTTCATTTTGCTTTTTATTCCCCTATCCTGTGTTTCCTCTACATTGAGTGTTTGAAGTTATTTTTCATGAGATGTTTTTGTTTCCAAAGTAATTTTATTTTCTCTCTAGGTCATTTATGTATTTGTCTTCACTAATGTTTGCAACGTTTCCAAATGTAGTATCCTCTGTGAATTTAACTAACATGCTCTTTACCCTTTCTTCCAGATCCAGTTTCTGATCCTACTTCCACATTTGGGAGTATGCAAGGGACAAACACATCTCTTTGCGTAGCTTGACTGGATATCCCAAGACTAGGATGTTAGTATATTTAAACAATTTTTTGCATTAAAATGTTGCCAGTATCTTAATTGCACACATAATTTTTTTTAATGTAATTAGCTTTATTGGCATTATGCATATTCAGAAGCCTGCTGGTAGAAACAGTTTTTCTGCAGTCTGACTAGTGCTTATTGGTGACTTTAAAACTGGTGCAGAAGTAAGAAGAATTTCAGGCTTGCTTTTTAAATGAGCTGGGCTTATTTAGTGTTACAGCTTTAGCACTCATTCTTGAAAATTTTGGCTCTTTGTGTAATAAGATTAACTGTAGGTTAATCCAAGAACATATAAAATCTGTAGACTGTGTTAAAGGTATTTGTAAAAAACACTTCAGACTTCTGAATGCATGAATACAGGCCCTATGAGAGATTTTAAATACTGGAAACAGCCAAATATCTATAGCAATGTTGTATCAAATGAATGTTAACAAAACAATCACATTGCACGCTAAAGGTTTTTGAAGCCCTGCATTGCAGGTCACATCATTCTGGTACTTGCAAGAAATGAGTTGTCTGCAAAAGTAAGCCACATGCTAAACTATTTTTGCAGATTTGATAATACAGCTTCCTTTAAAATGTGTTTTGTGGTTGTGTAGTTATTGCAAAATGCAATATTGCATGTTTTCTGTTATGTAAAACAATTGTCTGGTAGTAATTAGGAGTTGGAAGCTAAAGTCAGCATTAAACTAATGTGCTATTTTAAAAAAAATGTTTTTGACTCAGCCACCTCTTTGAGTATCTTTTATTCTACTACTGTATTCAACTGAATTACTTATTGAAACACTACTATAAGCAAATACTTAAATTACTGCAGTGAATTTGATTCTGGGTTAAATGTTCATTGTGCAGCTGTGGGTTTTGCAGGTTCCTGTGCAACCTTAGTTTTTCCAGTGTGCTTCCATTCTTTTCCCCCTGTAAATGAAAGCAGCTTTCCTTTTGTGTGTTTAAATTTCTTTTGTTAAAATTTTTGCTGATCTTCTTGGCTAATATTTTAAAGTAATTGGTTAGTTTCTCTGCTTGGTTTTTCATCTGTATTGTCCAGCTCTGTACATGGGTAATAAATTCAGGTAAGACTGCAGGTCATCTTTGGCTTAGCTACTTTGGCAGGTCTCAGAAGGCAGTGCAGTGTTTTCCAACACTTGTTCTAGTTTGCTGCTGCATTTTGTTGTAGTGGTCTGTTCCTTGACTCAACCCTTCTGGTGTTATTCTGATGTTTTTATAGAAAAGCAAGTTTGTTATGTTTCCTTACAAGCTTTTCATGGGAATCTGAGACTCATTGTATACAATTGTTTATCAAACCTGCTGAAGCACAAGGTGGTCTGGAAGTCTTAATATTCCTTGAGACTGGAAATGTTTCTGGTGTTAAAGAACTTTTTTTAAACAAGTCGGCTATATCTAAAATAAGCTCTAAAACTGACAGTAGCAGGGAACAAGGCACTTATGTGCAATTGTTAACAATGCTTCTTGCACGCACTGACTTTGGCAATTTACTCTTCAGCCTTTATGCCATACTTTGTTCATTACATGTGCATGATACACTTTTTTTATAGAAAGTCATGTATGAAAAATTCTACAGGGAATAAACTGACCGTAAGGGAGGATACTTACAAAGTATCATAGACATCAATGTGTTTTATAGCTTTGAGTATCTGTTTGTGCTACTCCAGATTTTTTTTTAATCCCTTAAAATCAGATTAACATGTAGCCTGCAGAAGTGCAGTTTATATCAAATTCCTTCACTGTTTGTATGACTGCATTGCTGACAATTCCTGGATGTGGGTTAGAAAATCCACTTCTGAGATTTTGATCTGAAAGGTCTGTTCAGAAGTTACAAAAAGACCTGCTTTGGATATAAATGGACAGTGACCCCTCATTTTAAAAGCTAAAGCTTTTCTAACAAAGCAGCACTCAAAACTGAAGTGTTTCTGTTGTTTTTTCAAATAAAATTTTACAGATATTTCAGTCTCCAGTGAATCTAACAATACAACATAGTGTGGTATGTCAAGCTTGAGAAGCTTTGTGTGTAGATTACCTGGAAAATTGAGCTGTGATTTTGAACAAAGGACCTGTAGTAGGCAGTTTCTTAGAAGACTGAGTGTTCTCCCAGTGTTTCTTCACTTAGCACCAGAGGACTGTTTTTAGATCTGCTGAGCATCCTAAAGAGGGACTTCATTCTTTGAACAGATCTGCAGCAGTAACAGGTCTGATCTGACCTTTTTACTGAGATACCAACTGTAAAATAGGAGCAAGGCTTGCTGTTCTAGAAGGCTGATCTTTGGATGTTTGTAGCAGTCTGATGTTCTTGACTAGATTTGATTAACTGTGAACATATTCTGAGATTCTGCTGTAGCTCAATGACCTTGAAAAGCTTAAGTGCGTAGAAAGTGTGGGACTTCTGTTTTCTTTCAAGTTCAAATCACACATGCTGATTTCAAGCAAAGAACTTCAATTAAACTGAAGACAAAAGCTGTGAGGGGATAGGGTGGCCTTAGCCAAAGTACAGTGGATTAAATGTTTGACTTCCTTAATTATGAAAGGCTGATAACATGCTGTGCTTAAGGAATTCTTGAAGGTCTGGAGTAGGAGAAGGGGAGCAGACTGGGCAGTGTCAAAAAGCTGCACAGAACTGCTTGGATTGAGGATGACTTGATGACAGGAGCTGTTTAACTCAGTTAAATGCAGTGTAAACTGTTAAATATACCTGTAGACACCAAATTCACTGTAACTACCCAGAAAGACATTTGGGCATATCTTTGAAATCCTGAGTGGCCATCATAAAAGGTATATACTATATCTTCGTGGTTTTTGCATGAACTAATTCCCAAAGGATATATTTCTGACTATGATCTTCAATTCTGATCCAGTAGCCTCTTCAGACATCTGTCTCAAATCTGAGTAAGGGAAAGGTGGTCAGAGAGCAAATGAGGAAGTCAAACATCTCTTGATTTCAGCAATGTTGCTGTCTAAGCTGTCCCTGGTCCTGCCACTTGTTCCTGCTGATGTAACTGGACTAGGCCAGGAAATTGTTTTTGTCTAGAAACAAGGCAAGCAGAAATGATTATTTTATTGTCCTGGGTAAGCACCTATACAGTTGTTTGTACCGTGAGAAGGGAAGAGTGTGAATGGAAATGCCCGATGTTAAGCAGCCTTTCTTCTGTCCCATGTTGCTATCAAGGAGGAAAAAAAAAAAGCTCACTGTAACTCCAGTTGCTGTTGGACACAAACTCCCCTAAAAAAACTGTGTGCTTCTCCTGGGAAAAGCATCTGCAGGCATAGCTTATGGAGTTGATGACAGAACCTGAAACTAAAAAGGTTGAAAGAGTTGCTGCATGAAGTTATGGCAAACGTTACCTGACACAAGAACTTAGAGATTGCTTTTTGGAAAAATTTCCACTAAACCCTGAAGGTCAGGCTATCTTATAGCTGTTTACTGCAAGTTTCTTGCATTTATGTGTTGTGTTTTGTTGTGTTTCCTTTTAAGAAGGTTCACTGCTCCTAGTCTACACTGAATAATGCTCCATCACATCTGATAATTTTAGTTCTCGCAATTTATTTCAGCACCAAAATGTTTTGCTGCTTTTAACTTTAGTTACAGAGTTGTCAGCAGCCATGCTTATGCTTCTCTATTTACAGACTAATATCAGGGCTTGCAGCTTCCTTAGTGAATAGCTGTAACCTGAGGTGTGAATGAAGGGTAGGCAAGAAGACTTCTGCTTGCATTTAGTTCTGTTGGCACCAGAGTAACAATAGTAATATAGCTGTATCTTCCGTGCTATGTGCAAGAGTTGTCAGCTCCTTACTTTGTACCATTGTGCTCTTGATACTATTGTTGTGCAAACAACCGTAAAGCTGGAGGGGGCTGTTAGGTTTAGCTGTGCTCCCTTTGTGTTTTCACATTTCTTAGTAGACCCAGGAATGCCTCACTTGAGGTGTACTTTCAAATGTGACTTTCATGATCACAGTCACTATAATCTTCTCTGTAGCTAGTATGAATTCTATGTGTATGCCTTTTCAATATAAAGGTACTTTTCTCCGTATGCTGATCTGGTTTTGTGGGGGTTGTTTTAGGTAGGTAAGTTTTGCCCTCAGCCCTGCCTTCCGTTACCTGCTTATTTTTTGTGTACGATCTCTATCACCTCTATTTCATGTGGAGACAGAACTGATCAGTCAATCTGAAAAGGCTGTTGCAGGGTTTCTGGGAAGCCTTCTCAAAACTTCAGGTGTGCTTCATAGTCGTTGTAGTCATGAAAAGAAGTGTGGCCATCAGATCAAGAGAGGTGATTCTACCACTTTGCTCTGCTCTGGTCAGACCTCACCTGGAATACTGCATCCAGCTCTGGAGCCCTCAGCACAGGAACGACATGGACCTGATGGAGTGGGTCCAGAGGAGGCCACAAGGATGATCAGGGGGCTGGAGCACCTCTCCTACGAGGACAGGCTGAGGGAGCTGGGATTGTTCAGCCTGGAGAAGAGAAGGCTCAAGGGAGACCTAATAGTGACCTTCCAGTACCTGAAGGGAGCTGATAAACAGACTGGAGAGGGCCTGCTTACAAAGGCTTTCAAATTAGAAAGGAGGGGATTTAGATTAGAAATAAGGAGGAAGCTCTTTACCACCAGAGTGGTGGATCACTGGAACAGGTTGCCCAGGGAGGTGGTTGAGGCTCCATCCCTGGAGACATTCAGGGTGGGGCTTGATGGAGTTCTGAGCAACCTGCTCTAGTTGAGGATGTCCTTGCTCTGAGCAGGGGGGTTGGACTGGATGACCTCTGGAGGTCCCTTCCAACCCAGACATTTCTATGTTTCTATGATTAAACTTCTTCTTTGTGATCTAGATTCTTCTGGTATTCTTTTTTTATCCTCCCTCTCTTAACTACTTAATCAGAATTTAGATATACTTACTGGTGTTTTAGTGGGATAATCACTTAATAAAGTAGTACATCTTTGCATATCATCAGATTTTTCAGGATAGCTGGATTCAGAAGGCATACTCTTCATTGGGGCACTTATGTGATGGCTTATGATGGAAGTTTATTTAACATCAGACAGACCTTTATGATCACAAGTAACAGAGTAAAAAGCCTCCTGGGGTTTTTTACCTTGCAGATGAGCTCAGTATATTCACCTCTCAACTAAGAGACACTCTCACTTTCCCAGGTCTGTGCTGTCTGGTGAAGATGATCAGATTTTCAGTGATGAGTGATATAGCTATAGTTAGTTTTCTAAGCAGAATCACATTTTCATTCCCTTTTGTAATCTCCTACAGAGTTTATATAGAAGTGGCAAAAAGGTATTTATAACTTGAGGCCCAAAAAGAAGAGAATAATGTATTGAGTTAATTCAATAATAAATGATGACAACTGATCTGTAATAAAGGAGGTGAAACTGAGTCACGCTCCAGGGGTTTACTAGATCAAAACTGTTGTTTGGCAGATGATTTTTTTTTCTGCTGGCAGGCCTTGTTTAAATGGATTCAGGAGCTTGTGCCTACCTTTTCTGGGCTGTTTTTAGCTGAACTGTTTCAGCTGTCCTGGTTTCAGTAGGTGGCTGTGTGTTGCAGACAATGATGTGGGGCAGGACTAGCTGCTAGGGAAGGCAATCCTCTTCAGACAGGACTGCGCTGGAGTGTGAAATATAGCCAATAAATCAGCCAGATTAACCCACATCTCTAGCACACTTCTGCATCATGCCAGTGCATATCTCTTGAGGCTGGGGTAGAACTTCTGGGGGAGAGTTTACTCCATGGTTTAAACTGACTTTGGCCTCTGCTGTACCTACTTGTGGCAAGTTGTTTCTGACAGCACACCTGACTCTGGCTGATCTGTGGTCTGGGCATTACTGTGGCCGAGAGATAAAGTGGAGCAGTGAATTGATGCTACTGGAAATCCTGTCTCTTTTGTGGGAGGCATTTTCCAGGCAGATCAATTCTATCTGCTGCAAGGCTCTGCCTGTGCTTTTGCTGGGGGAGCAGGGGCTATGGGGATAAGTGCTGGTAGCTAATGAACGTCATCTTAACTTTGCTTGGCAGTGAGGCATTAACAGACTGTCCACAATGCGGGGGG
>VWZY01011714.1:53079-69325 GCA_013399075.1 Chloroceryle aenea | reverse complement strand
GTAAACAATTCAAGGCTGTTGTATATGGAAAAAAATTGCCTCAAGTTTGAGAAACATTTGAGTCTCTAAATAAAAACTTAGTCTAAGCTGTTTTACACTATTAAGTACTCTAATTTTGAGGCTATTTGGCTTTTTTAGTCTGGTTATAAACTTTACAGCTAGTTGGTATAGGTTCTTCTCAGTGAAAGTTGTACTGGGCTGCCTGCTGGAACTCCAGACCTGAAGGTTGAACAAATAAGAGCATTTGTCTTCAAATTGAGATACTGAAAAACAAATACCACTTGAACTTTTAGAGTTAAAGATTCTTTGGGTATCAGGTTTTGGTTTTTTTTTAAATTTAGATCTTACTTTACCATTAAGTAAAAACTACCTTTTAAGGATTCATAGAAAGTTGGTAGTTATTGAAACTCTTGTACTGTCATTCTTTGCCATTTTGTGTTTTCTGGTTTATTTTCTCAAGTAATAAAATGCAAGTATTTCCATGAGAAGATTCTAGTCAGGTCCTGCATTGCTGGTGACTGGCTGCAAAGAAAAACAGTCATACAATAAACCTTCTGATCTTGAGTTAGAATGTAAAGCAAAACCTCCCAACCCCTGACTTGAATAGCTAGCAAGATGAGTGATGCAGTACCTACAAACCAGAGGACCTTCCCATCCCTGCAGATCCACATGAAGATAGATTACAGCTCTGTGTGCCAGAGCAGTTGCTGTATCTTGAAGTGATGTTGAGATGGCCATTGCATACAGCCCTTGGCTTTTCTTGAGTTCTGCTGCTGAGGCTTTTGATTAGAGATAAGATGGTTGCATGCTTTTGTCTAATTCTCTTTTTGATATCAGATTGCACACACAAAAATACCCTTTGTGGAGAGGGGCAGGAGATTGTGCGTGTTGTGCCTTTTGCCTTGCAGTGCTGTGTAATCTGGCAAAAAGTTTTGTAACTTGTCACTTCTGGGTGTTTTGGGTTTTTTGTGGGGGTGGGGTGTGTGACCTCAGTTGTAAAGAGTGAGATAACCTGATGGTTAGTGCTAAAATAGGACGGGGAGACCTGTTTCCATTTCTCACATTGAAAAACAGTCTCATAACTTGCTTGCTCTGCCTCTGCGTTCTCCCCTCTGTCAGGAATATCCCCTCTTAGGGGACCTGGCAGGGCTCTTTTCCGTTGTGAAGGCCAAGTGCATTGCAGGTCTGTAGTGCCAATATGTAGCTGTTTCTGTCATACTTAGTTCAGGAACTTTTAATTGCCTTCCTGTGAGTTTGATACTGCATCACAGAATATATGCTTATACTTGATTCTCAGAGGAAAAGGAATTGCTTGGTGGAGAGGGATGCTTGGTGAGAAGAGTGAGGATGGCTGGCTGCAGCTGCTGCTGCTTTATTAAAATTACAGACCAGTAGTGGAATTATAATGAAGTCTTGCAGGATGGATGGTCAGGAGCACTTCTATCAAAGGTGCTTATCTGCTGCCACAATTAGTTGGGTTGTTTGTCCCTTTTTTTTTTTCTCTTTATTTCTCAGCTTTTTGCTATGGTAAGTTACTGTATAGTGAAATGGCTGACAAAACATGTATGTTGTTGGCTTCCTGATTGCTTCAAATGAAGCTTATCTACAGGAGATGCTGTTTTACAGTGAATAAAGCATTAGTCTAAGGCCAGATAATTGTTTTTCTGTTGAGCTCCAAGGACCTGTTTAGGGTCCTGAGAAGGTGCTACCACATCCTCAGTTTTGGGGGAAACACATGGTATTCTGGTGGAAGAAGCTATACAGCATTCCTACAGCTGTACTGCTCTCTAGGACCCGGTCATACCTGTGTTTTAGATGGTACCCGTTTTAACATCCCTAGTTCTTTTCTTTTTGCATGTGTCTGTATTGGTCTTACAGAACCAAGTTATTGATACGTAAAGTCCCTGGAAAGTCCTCAATTTTACTAAAGCATCTGTTGTCTCTGGAGCAGGGAAGTCTGAATTAAGTCCCCTTGAGCAGTGCAGCTTCATTAACAAAAATGTGGGAATGTGAACTTGGAAAAAATTGCTGAAGCTGCTCACCTTTTTTTGTTGTTCCCTGGGAAGCTAAGACAAAGTTGGTTTAACTTGTAGTTAGTGTACTTAATTGGACTCCTTTCAGATAATATTTTTCATCATAGGTGGATGGGAGTTTCTTTTATTTTGATGCATGAATAAAAGGATATTATAATTACTTATAATATAACTTATAATTATCATGCATGTCCTGAGACTTGGTGTGTATTAATAACTGTCCTGTGGCTTTTTTTCCCCCTCCCTTGGTCTTGCTTTTTCTATTAAGGTGCCTGAAACATTCAAGTTTAATAGATTTTTGTCCTGAAAGAGGCAGAATTCCCATGTTACACTCAGACTGTAGGATTTTTCTGAATTAATTCCAGCTTCAAATCCCATA
Organism: Chloroceryle aenea; assembly: GCA_013399075.1. NCBI lineage: Eukaryota > Metazoa > Chordata > Aves > Coraciiformes > Cerylidae > Chloroceryle > Chloroceryle aenea. The sequence goes on along the minus strand of VWZY01011714.1, from coordinate 66,913 downwards.
GCTGTGGATAAATATATCCAATCTTGACCAGAAAAATCTAGGCATGAGAAATCCAATAAAAACCTGATGTGATGATGGTGGTGACTCTTGCTTCCTACTAGTTAATGAGACTCCTAACATGATAAATCTAAGTGCTGGGGGAGAGTACAAGGGGACTAGATCTCTGCAGCCAGCCTGTGGCTCCCACAGTAACACCTCCAGAATCATAGGGTAGGGAAAGCATTGGTCTGGTCCTGGAGTGCATGTCTTGTCTTTTCTGTTGGACCCTTGTAAAATTAGGAGTGTCGTGTCTGGCTGAGTTGGATCAGCTTCAAATTTCAGCTCTTGGGTCTGACTATGTCTTTGAGAAGATGTTTTTCTTCTTCCTAGATGTGTTTTGTGGTTTTCTCCATATCCTCCACTCCCTTTTGAAGCAGTGTTTACTTGCATTTGCTTCAGTAAGCAGCCTCTCTGACCTGGGCCTTTTGTTATTTACTGTTCTTCCTGTCTTTGTATCTCCTGCAAATTTAGTCACCGCACTCTTCTGAGTCACCCACTGAAGTGTTCAGTGGCATAAGGCCAAGAAGCAATCCCTGATGGACTTCACTAGCAGTGGTTTCCCATTGACACCACATTCCAATTGCTGTCACTTAATTGACTTTTAATCTACTGTATATGTATTTGGCTGATTTTTGTTACATTTGATTTTCTTTGTTTGTTTCTCTACACCCCCTGCCCCCACTTGTTTTAGTCAGAATGCCTTGTGCCAGTCTGAAAATGTTACAGAAATCTAAAAATATTATAGCACACCTGTTAATCAATTGTTTAGTTTCAGAAAAGTCAAGTTTTTGGAAGCCCATGTGGAATGACACTATTTTTTGTGTTAATACCTCAGTAGTCCTCTGAACTGGTTCTTGGTTTTGAAAACCTTTACCAAGTGGAGACCTCAGAACTTACTAGTTTGTTTTGACATTTCAAATGAATGGTGGCAGGTGTGTTGTGGGTTTTGTTTGTTTGTTTTGGTTTTTTTGGGGGGGGGGGTGGTGTCTTTTTTTTTTTGGTGGGTTGTGGGGTTTGGGGGGTGGTGGTGTTTGTTTCATTTTGTTTATTTCTCAGCCCATTGGAACTTTTTCAGTATTCCAAGACTTCCCAGAATTAAATACTGCTGCAAACATTCTTTGAATAACTCATGGGAGGGGTGTGGGATGGAACAACAACAAAAAAAAACCACAAAAAAACTCCATAGCATTTTAAGGCTGTTAACTTAAAAATGCTAAATAACATCAGCATGACATATTCTGTTGAATATGCCACTCTTAGTCACGTGGGTTTGGAGTTTTGGGAGGTTTGGTGGTGGTTTGGTTTTTCATTTTATTTGTTTTTTTAATTAACAGGTCAGGTTTGTTTTTTGCCCTCAATATTGTTTTGAGAGTTTCTAGTAAAAAATTCTTAACTAGTTAAATGTAAACAAAAGATGTAGCTAAATATTGTCTTAATTGATTTGACTCAATTCCCAGCTTTGTGAAGTTGTCCTTCTAAAGTGCAAATTGCCATGCATTAGGCTGATTGTTTATTATAGGTAATGCTAATGAATCAGTTGGGTTATTTTCTATTGCAGTTGGTCTACTACCATAACTACTGCCCTGGCTGGTACTTCAGTCTACTGAGATCTAGTTTAGAAATTGATATACCCAGATTAGGGCTGAAGAGTTGATAATTATGTATGTTGTTTTTTTATTTTCCCCCTTAAGGGAATATTTATAAATATAAATATTTTTTTGAGTTCTTTTAACAATTTGTGTAATAGTAAAGATGGATTGTAGCCTGCCTTTTCTTTACTACCCTCAAAATTATTTGCCTTACTTGGTGGTACAAGCTTTGCTGCTTCGACGAGATGTGTGTAGGCCTGAATTATGCAGCGAGTATTAAAGGGGATGTTTGAGTTCTGCTGTTGGGGGGGGGACGACAACGACACATGGATGACTCATTGTTTGAAATGTGAGGCTCTGTGGCAGTCCAGAAATGCACCCCTGTCTCCTTCTGAAGATACTGCATTCCTGTTTTTTGAAGGAGAGAATGTGTCTTTGGCTAATCCATATTGCTAGAGAACAGCCAGTAAAGTCCTCTCTTGGACTATCAACTTTTCTGATAGCTTTATCTCAAGGAGTCTGGCAGCTACTTAATCATTACAAGTGCTCCTAGTTTCGAGGCAAAAGATGACATGAGAATGTGAGTNAAGTTTTTGGAAGCCCATGTGGAATGACACTATTTTTTGTGTTAATACCTCAGTAGTCCTCTGAACTGGTTCTTGGTTTTGAAAACCTTTACCAAGTGGAGACCTCAGAATTTACTAGTTTGTTTTGACATTTCAAATGAATGGTGGCAGGTGTGTTGTGGGTTTTGTTTGTTTGTTTTGGTTTTTTTGGGGGGGGGNTATTTTCCCCCTTAAGGGAATATTTATAAATATAAATATTTTTTTGAGTTCTTTTAACAATTTGTGTAATAGTAAAGATGGATTGTAGCCTGCCTTTTCTTTGCTACCCTCAAAATTATTTGCCTTACTTGGTGGTACAAGCTTTGCTGCTTCGACGAGATGTGTGTAGGCCTGAATTATGCAGCGAGTATTAAAGGGGATGTTTGAGTTCTGCTGTTGGGGGGGGGACGACAACTACACATGGATGACTCATTGTTTGAAATGTGAGGCTCTGTGGCAGTCCAGAAATGCACCCCTGTCTCCTTCTGAAGATACTGCATTCCTGTTTTTTGAAGGAGAGAATGTGTCTTTGGCTAATCCATATTGCTAGAGAACAGCCAGTAAAGTCCTCTCTTGGACTATCAACTTTTCTGATAGCTTTATCTCAAGGAGTCTGGCAGCTACTTAATCATTACAAGTGCTCCTAGTTTCGAGGCAAAAGATGACATGAGAATGTGAGTGGATTTTTTTTTTAATTTTATTGCAAAGCTGGAAGTACAACTATAGTGTTAGACTGTTGTCTGAAACTGTTAATCAACAAACAATATTTACAGCTTAAACTTATTGATTACACAAGGGAGAATGAAAGTGGCAGAAAAGATGAAAATAAAGCTCTTCAGGTGCAGAGACAAAAGTAGTGAAATTTGGCCATGCTGAAAAATTAATAGTCAACTTTTATTTTTCTTTAAGCTTCTGCACTTGTTACTTTTAGCATAAAAATGGCACATTCACATTCTGATTTTTGTCAGAGGACATCTTATAGAAAGTTTTTTTTAAATACTGCTTTAGAGAGAACAAGTATGAAACAGTAATAAGTGTGTAACGACCTCTGCATTTGAAATGTTACTGTAAAGTTATTAACCTCCAGTACTGAGGGTTTTCCTTGGTCTTTTGGGGATGGTTTTTTTTCATGTTACTAATTCTTCATGTGAGGGACAGTCTTCTGAGATAAGATGTTTTATGCTTTGTGTTGTATTTTTTTAAAAAATAAAACTTTTTTTTTCCTAAATTCTTACACTAACACCCAAAAGATGTTTTTCCTTGTATAGGTCACCAGTAACATTGTAAGGGTTAAATGTGTGGCTGCTTCAATTAGGAGGATCATCACTAAAGAAAGCTCTAAAATACTGGGATCTGCATCCCTTTTTCTCTTCTCATTCTGTTATTCACACAACTTTTCCACTGGCCCTGCTCTTCGGCTGCTGTGAACTGTTAAGACACTGAAATATAGATGATGAAATCATAGAAACTGGATTTTAGCAGAGGCAGCCATGTTAATTTCTGTTCCATTTGAAATGCAGGAAAATATCATCTGCCAAATGGAAAAGGACAATCGGTGGGAAAAAGAAATGTTCTTTTCAAGCTTCTAAGAGCAGTGACAATGGAGAGAAAAAATACTATGAAAAGTATGCAGCTCCTTTTTCAAGATTTTGTTGTCAATGTATTATGCATGATTAACTGTACACAGTTGCTCTTTGGAGTCCTGAATGACTGAATACGACATTGCAAGGCTTATACTGTCTTTACTGCATTGCACTTTGCATTTGGGGGGGGAATAGGGCTCAGCTTCATGGCAGGTTTGCCAGTCTTTAGTATATTTTTTGAATACATTCATACTTCCCTTATTTGCCTTTTTTAATGTCAAGCATTGCACATAAGATGTTCTGCTGTTGCTATGCAACTGCTAAATCCAATATTTAATATTAATAAAACCCGAGTGGCATTAGCATCACTGAGAACAGTGGGCTAGCAAACTATGATTGTACAATATCCAAGCTGTAAAACTTGGCAGGGACTTCAGTGTGCAATTGCATGCATGGCAAACTGTGGAGCATGAGTCATTGGCAGTTACTATTTTAAGAGTGGTGAGTTTGAGTAAAATTTCTGATTTTTATTTATATATAATAGATTTTTTTAAAAACAAAAAGATTAAGAATGAGGTTGGTTAGCTGTTTTCCTTTAAGGTTTCATTTCAGATACAGATTTTGAGGGGGTCACTACCCATAAGAGTCAGTGTTATAAAGCTATGGGTCAATACCCTGATTCTCCTATTTTTCTTCTAGGTCAGGTTGGTCGGCCCTTTCCCACTGTTCCTGCCACTTCCTGAAGCCTGAATTAGCTTTTTTTGGAGGCAGTGCTACTTCTCTGCCTGACAAGGTGCTGTTCAATGGGATGTTTTTACAGTTTCTCCTCTTCCAACTTGGTTTCTGATCTCTACCCTATTTCTCTTTACTGTTTCTCCACTGTCACGCTTTCACTTTTTTCTTTTTGGTTTGTTTTGTTGTTTTGTTTTGTTCTCAACTTGGTGCTTTCTGAGATTAGATTTTTTAGTATCAGCCTCTGATGGGCATTAGATCAGGGATGGTATTGTACCCCGGCAATGCTTTGGCCATCTAAGTCATGTTTCAGGCTGAAAATAATGTAGGGTCCTGTATCTGATATCTCAAGATATTAGTGCATTGACACTCTTGCTGATATCTGGAGAGATGTAACACTGCTTGTCCTTTCATTTTGAAGGCTGCTGTCTAAAAGATAACTTTGTTAGATCTGTATATAGTTAGTGCTGGTTTAGAATTATTGCTCTTTCACAATGTAATAACTGATTTCCTTCGTAGCATGTAATCATTTAGGTTTTGACTGGTTTCTTAAAAGGGCTGTTCTGTTTAGTTATCTGTTCCTGATTCACCCATGCAAGTTTCTATAAATTTAAAACTGTATTTTTGTCTTTAAAATTACTTGGTTTATTTCTCCTTCTGCCTCTCGAAGATTCAGGCAAGCAGGAGAAGCTACCTCTAGCTGTATGCAAACCAATATTAAACCTACAAAGCAAACGTATTGGGGGGAAGAATGCAGTAAGTTGTAGGGTTGGGGGTTTTTTATAAGCAGGTAGAATTTGTCCCGCTTAAAGTAGTCTCTGTGCTTTTCGTATTCACTCTGCCAACCTGTCTTCTCACAGCATTGGGTCTTTAATAGCTCTGTAGATTTTACTGCCAGTAGGGGTTTAGTGTAATATTAATTTAATAGTTCCAAATAATGGCAGTAATTTTGGTAAAGGTTTTTCCTCTTCTGGAATAAACTGAAATTGGTTGCATTTATTTTAAGCGAGGCAGAAATCAGGGCATTGAAGTGAATTAGACTGGGTATCTTAGATGCGGGTCTGTGATTGGAATTTGGTTCCTTAGTGGCATGTGCCTTGCCTTTGAAATTTTCTCTTTAAATCTGTAACTCTTCAGGAATCACTGATTTTGACATTAGCTGACTGCCACTCAGGTGGAAGAATGCATTTTTCACTTAGGAAAACGTACCTTGTTTCAGTTTAGAGACTTAAGCGAGAGAATGTGTTTTTGTGTCAAAATAACCTAGTCACATTGTAGAACATACAACTTCCTATTTTCAAAATGGTTTATTGCAGTGTTCTTTGTTTTTAACCTAGCTATTTACAAAAGTATAAGAATTAGTGTATTCTAGATTGTGCTATGATTTGTCAGTTCAGTCATCACAATTGACCCATGAATCTTGTAATATTTAGAGAAACCACATTGAGCTGTGTTCTTGGAAGAGATAAATATAGAACTGCTATTGTGAATATTCTTGTAGTGACGTACTTAATCTAGAAAGCTAACAATTCTTTTATTTGCTTTTAGGGTTTGAAAGTATTCTAGAAGGCCTGTTTGGACCTGGATTATTAAAAGATCTCAGTTTGTTTAAAGGTATTCAATCTCTATGTTTGTATCTTGTTCTGCATTTCTAATGACAGAAGCAGCCTCAGCTCTGCCTCTAGAAAATGTGTGTTACCGTGGTGATTTGTGCTTCCCCCCCACTCCCCCAGGCAGCACTCACAGTTATTAGTAATTTTAGCCAATATGAAACTAAGTGTGTGTTCATCTTTATGTAGCTGAGAGTGTATTTGGCAGTGCTTGGAAAAACAGATTTGTTGTACATAAAAAGTATACAGTTTGGTAATCTGTGGGTATAGAAAAATGGCTGAAATGAAGCCTGCATCTTCAGAATGCAGGCAAGAGTGCTCTGAAACAGGTATTTTAATTTGGCATTTCTCTTTTGGCTCCAGTTGTGTCACCATTGATGAATATGAAGTAATTTGATATTCCTCTGATTTACAGACTGTGAGCCTGAAGGTGTTTCTGATTGGTCTTTTGATGAAAATTGTCTTTTCTGCTGCCTGAGAAGAGAAAAAGTGAAGGTAACAATGCAGATGTGTGAAGCTAGTAGTTGTAGGGGAGGGACAAAGGGAGGGAGTTTGCTGCTCCTTTTTAACATGGGAAATCTGCAACCTGCTACCCTTTCCCCTCCTTCAGAGAAAAGGCTTTTGGGATTAAAATAATGCAAGCTAATGAATAGACTTGCCTCTTCTCTGCAACTTTCTTTTTAGTATGTGATGCAATTGTTTTTTCCTCTGTAGTGGCTCTTCCTATTTGGTGTGCGGGGTTTGTTGTTGTTGTTGTTTGTTTTTTGTTGGTTGGTTTTGGTGGTTTTTTTTTGGTTGTGGTGTTTGTTTGTTTGGGTTTTGTTTGTTTCTGTGTTTTTTGTAAGAGATCTTTTTGGGATCATGAAACTCTTCCCAAGGGAGCCAAACTGTGGCATTTCCGTGTTTACTACAGCCAGATGCTGGGCTTACCTTCAGTATGAAATGTGGTCCATTTCAACAACCTAGAGTCTTACTCTTTCTTGGAATCACCTTCCCTGTGGCCCATATCCTTTTATTACAAGACTCATACATATGGCAGACTTTATACTGTGCTGGTTTACAACCAGTTCAGAGCCTAAAGGTGTACAACAAGTCCGTTTTGCCAGCATAATAAACTTTTGGTTTGTTTTCTTAAGGAGATTATAGTTGTATGTGAAACAAATGCTACCAAGCTATGTGACTGTTGCTCAGCCTGTGTGTTGAAATAATGGTTGTTCTATAGCATAGGAAGGAAGGGGCTTTTGTCTTGGCAAATCTTCATTTGCTAGAACTCGTAACTACTACTTCCTGAACAATGTGAAATAACACACAGAGTGGATTTCTATCAACTTAGGGATGAAATAAAAGCACCCCTTCCTTTGCAGCAGCTAACATGCATGGCTGTGTGGCTTGTTCATAAAGAACGTTCCTCACTGCCACTGCTGCTTGCCCTGTGGCCAGGTCCTGGGTTCTGCACTGTGGTGGTGGTTAAGGCATAGGGAGGAGGGTTAGGAATGCTTGCAGTTAAAACAGATGGAGGGCATAATACTTTCTTTCACTGAGGCCGACAGCAGGTGAGCTGTAGGTATGCTTGTACTGTAAGTCCTGGCTTCTTTGACTTACGCTGTCTTGCAAGACAAAATTCAACATTTAGCATGGTTCTAGTTAAGCCATTGAATTGGTGTGGAAATGAATTTTGTGGTGCAGTTAGAGAACAGTTGTAGTCTGGGAGAATCTAACATCGTATGGATAGGTCTTCAAAAAGTCTGTTTACATTTCTGTTGTCCTCATAGTTTCACAATAATAAAAATAAAGCTTCTGAAAACTGATGATTGTTAGGTGAAGACACAAACTAAGAACAAGTGTCCAACACATAATGTGCTTATTAGGCGTTTTCATCTTGTCCTTTTCAAGCTTCTACACGACCTTTAGTCAGAAGCTGAGACACCTCTGTTTATATTTTCATGTACATTGCTAGGCTCTTCCTTATAGTTGCACATCATAAAGTGTAGCCCGTGATTGTGAGTTTCACTGAAAAACTGGCAATGTATTCCTTATGCTAGCAGTACTTTTCACTCATGTTAAGGTTCCTCACCTGGTTTCCCATTGTAATGTATGGTGGATTTTAAATGGGCCAAAGACTAGGACATGGTCACATCTGGTATGTTCCATGATGCTTTGGCATCAGTGGTCTAAGAGTTTTAGGCTTGTACAGAATGACACAGAACATGTCGGGGTGTACTGTATCACTAGGCAAAGATGCTAGGTGAAGGAATGGGAAGAAGATTTTAAGTGCTGACCAGGCTGGAAAGAAATGTGAGTTAAGAAAGGCTGTGGTAGTGTCAGTCAACTAATATGTGCTTGGGTAAAATAAATTCTATTTATAAAATCTGAGCAGTTTCTTTCACTTTACATTCCAGTAGCCAAAAATACCTGTTTAAACCACTTCTTACATGTGTTTCATAAACTGGGACAGCAAAGAGAGCATTGTACAGATGCTTGTTTGCTGTGTGGCCAGGGATTATGGGCTGGGGGACTGGGGAGGGAGGGTGAACGAGACCATTTGATCAGACTTGTGGCTACTTTGATAATCCTGGTGATTCCCTTCATGCCTGGCACAGGGCTTCTTTGGAGTATGTGGGATTTTGTTTGTTTGTTTATTTAAGGTTTGAAGGTGGTGTTGGTGGGTGTGATCTTATTGTTAGTTTAAGTTTTTTTCTTTGGTTGGCTTTTTTTAGCTGTCTTTTTTTTTTTCCCTTTCATCCTGCCCCCCAGCCTTTGTATCAGTTCTTTTGGGTTTGCATGGGTTTTTGTGAGGGGGGTGTGTTTGGGTTCTTTGTTTTGTGGTTGGATTTTTTTGGTGTGTGCCTGTGTTTTAGTTTTGAGGGAAGAATATGGCTCCTTTTAAAACCAGGGAGTTCTTGTATGTCAGCAGAGAGACGGCAGGGTGGGAGTGCTTCCTTCCCTCTGGCATACCTCTGGGTACACCAGATTGCTGTACTGCTGGCCATTGCTTATTGCATTAACTTCCAGTGCAGAGTTACCCGAGTCTGGGGTGGGAGTCTTTGAATAGCATGGATTTACCAGCATCGTAATTTGGACTAAAACATAGAATGTGGAATTTTTAGTCAAAATATTTTAACTTTGTTTGATATTTAGCCAAGTGATGGACAATCTTTGGCTAATGAACTGAACTAAATTGGAAATGGTACTAGTTTATCTGGAATCTCTAATTCCACATCTATACTGCTATCTTTAACTTTTTTTTTTTAGGGAGCTGCAGGCTCAGTCTTCTATAACTACTAAAACTTTTGTGTTCCTGTACATAATGTGGTAGCTGTTGTGCTTTCTGTGTCACATCCTTTAGCCTGCCTTTTTTTTTATTTTTTCATGTGCATCCTCTTACCTTGTTAAGAAAAGAACTTGGTAGGGTGTAATGATTTGGGTTTGTGCTTGTATGTGGAATTAAAAAGGTGTGCAATTTATTTTTGTACCTGGAAGCAAGGTAGCCACAAACCACATATTACAACAGAGCGTAGCTGTGTCTGGCCTCTTTTTCCAGTGAATACATCTCTACCAACACCTCCTTTTGGATCAGTGGAGTAATTAATCGGTGTACTTGCTTTTAACCTTTCAGTGGCACACAGGTACCTGGTCTGATAAGTTCAAAACCAATACAAGTTTAGGGTGTTTTTTTTATGGATTTCATTTGCCCTTAAGAATTACCTGTAACTTAAGAGACTAGTAGTTATGCTTAAGGAGGATTGAGTTCTGGACTGTGAGATGAGAATTGGAGCCCAGGATTAGTTTATTAGCAGAGCTGTGTAAGAGGAAAAAAACCCCTGCACTTGCTCTCCCAGCCATTTCAGTGATGTTGGTTCTTGCTTTTACAAGCAATCAGATTCAATTACACAAATTCTTCAAAGGATGGAGAACCATCTGCTGAACTATTCTGAAAAGATTAATTTATTTGTAGCTGTAGTTCTACTTGCAAATAGTGAGCAAATGCATGGATTTTTTGGCAATCAACATACAAGACAGTTTTTGATAGAGAAATAGGCGTGTCTTCCTTTGGAAGTGATAATAAAATACAAAGTAGGGAGCTAAGTTCTTATTAGATATATTTTTGCCCAAATCCAAATGGTATGTGCAATAATGTAAAGATTTTAGAAACCTTTTTTCCTTTCATCATATAGCACAGAGTACACAATTGATTCAGCATGATGGGATCAGAGGATAGCTAGTTACTAAGTTACTCACCTGGGTGCAGAAATTCACAGGTACCTTGATGGGCACGATAGACAGAAAAAGACAAAGTTAGCAGCTCTAGCTGCTTACTCGTAGTGGAAGGAAGTAGATTTGAGTTCTACGTGACCAAACCCCTTGAATTCTCATTTGGATAATCTGCAAATGTAGCAACTCTCAATTCCATATGGGCTTCACAGGGAAGATTTTAAGGTAGTTGGCAAGGTATCAAATGAGAGAGTCTCTACTGTCACTTGATCATAGTTGGAGCTCAAGCCTAGTTTAAGACTTTTTTTTTTTTTTTAAATACAGATAAGGCCAGAGGAAAGCACTAGTAATAAGAGGGGAAATTGGAAAAATCTTAAATAGGATTCAGCTGAGTATATTCACTTGGAAAGGAAAATACTATGTCTAAAGCTACATAAAACAATTCATATGCGTTAAGAAAAGGGGGAGGAGGTACATGGCAGACACACAACTAATCTTATTAGTTGGTGAGAGCAGAACAAGGAGGATAATACTCCTAAGCACATTAGCTGTTTTACAGATATATTTAAGCTACAAAAATAGCAGGAGACAAAATGACTTCTACGAGCATATTCTGGCATCTCATGCCAGTTTATGACATTAGAAAATCAAATCCAGTCTTCAAAGTACTATAAAATACCTGGGCTTCAGAGTAAGGACCTCAGTGATTGTTTCAGTTGTGTATTAGCATACAGCATGTGAAGGAGTCATTTTAAAATTCAAAGTTACTCTGATATGATTTGGGTATTTTTAAAGAGCTTTTAGGTAATTGCTTCACCCAAACATCTAAAAGATATCATGGTATTATTTGATTGAGATTAGTTATAGCAGCATCTAAATCTTTTGTCTTTTTATTATGGAGGAACGTACTAAGTCATAAACCACGGTAGGTGTCCAAGTAATTCCACAGAGAAGCTACCACTATCATTTGAAGCATTAACTCATAGAATAATTGAAGATAGCAAAGGAAATACATGGAAATGAGTTGTTGTGAAACTCTTATGATTTTTGATGGCTTCAGAGTGTGTTTAAACTGTACAGAGATCCTAAGTGTGCTGGAAGATGGTCTAAAATATTTTTAATGGATTTCATCCCTTTAAAAACCTCGAGTGTTTAGACTGTCAATTTTGTATTGGGTGGCTTAAAAATAATTTGATAAGGAGGCTAAAACCTAAAGAGACTGTTTGTGATAATCTCCAGCTGTGTTTAGTAGTAATGCAGGGTTACAGTTTTGCTTGTGCATAAATGTCAGTGTAAGCACATTAGATTTCTACTGGTGTGGGTTTTTTTGTTTTTTGTTTTTTTTTCCTCCTGCTACTGTAGACAGTGATATTCAATAGCTATGGATCAGTCATGTTAAACTTGTTTTGGATTTGATAAATCTGGTATCCCTTAACAAGGAAATAATATTATTTCTTACCTCAAAAATACGTATGCTTAGCAAGTGATGGATGTTCTAGAACTAATAAAACCACCTGAATTCTAAGTTGATGCCAGTTCTGGTGTCCCCACCTTAAGAGAGACACAGATGTCTTGCAGTGAGTCCAGAGGAGGGCCACAAAGGTGATCCAGGTGCAGGAGCACCTCTGCTGCAAGGATGGATTGAGGGAGGTGGGATTGTTCATCTTGGAGAACACTCTGAGGGGGACCTTATAACTGCCTTCCAGTGTCTAAAGGGAACCTACAGGAAGGCTGGAGAGGGACTCTTCACAAGACTCTCCAGCAATAGGATGATGTGTAAATGGTTTTAAACTGAGGAAAAAAGTTTATACTGGATCTTAGGAAAAATGTTTTCAGTACCAGGGTGGTGGGACTTTGGAATAGATTGCCCAGAGGGGTTGTGGATGCCCCCTTCCTGGAGGTGTTCAAGGCCAGATTGGATGAAGCCTTGAGCAACCTAGTGTAGTTGAGAGGTGTCCCTGCCCATGGTTGGATTAGATGATCTCGAAGGTCACTTCAAGCCTAAGCCAATCTATGAAGATGGGAGCAGTTGTAGCTGCTTTAAAGGATGTGCTCAGAACTGAAACTGATCTTGATAAATAAGAGAAACAGGAAAGATACACTTGTTTTGTTGAGGCAAAAGTTAGAGATGTCTGAAAAGTGATAGCATTGTAAAAAGTAGTAAACTATTTGGGGGGCTATACAAGAGAGGCATTTGTCTTAATACCTGTAGAGGAAAACCTAAATGCTGGGTGTCATGTTTTAAGAGAGATGTAACAAACTGAATAGCATTGAAGCAAAAGCAACAACTTGCTCTTGAAGGTAGGAGGAAAGACAGTCTCTGGTGCTCTTAAAGCTAGTCTGCAGGAAATAGTAGACTATTCTCCTCTGCACTGGTCAAGAGTTAAAAAGACTGTACAGTCTGAAGAAAAATTAAGTGTTGGAAAAGACAGCCCTAGGGGTGCTGAAACATTCATACTGTTCTCAATCTTGCAGTGGGGTGAAGTGGGAGGCCAGACTCTATTCTTAGGGTCTGTGGCTTGGCCAGTCACCCTCGGGTGGTCTGTGGGAAGCCTCCCTCTGTTTTATCTATGCAGATGGATAATAATTGTCATACTGTCCTAGCTTGTACATGCTTCCCATGCCATCTTCTTTTGGCCTGTGGCTTACATGTGAAGCTGCTGTTGCCGTATCTGTACAAAACCAGCCTGCATCAATACCTTTCTCTTTACGCCAGCAGTTTAGCATTTAGAATTGCTGTATCAATGTTTCCTGCAAGGAGGGTCTCACTGAGGATTTGGCAATAGTGCTGACACAGCTTGGCTGCCCAGGATTGGGTGGTGTCTCAAGGTTGTGCATTGACCTTACACTTGAAAAACCTCAGCCCTGTATTTCTAAGGTTCTTTGACTTATGTTCTGTATCTTAACATACAAAAAGAGCTTTAGCCCATGGGAGCTTGTGCAAACCACTCCCAAGTATCTTTTCCTGAAGCTATATTGTTCAGTGTAGTGGTACTGCACATTCACTGATGGAATTCCATAGGGATGCTTTGGAGCATGATTCCCACCTGAAGAGAGGCATGAAGAGAACAGAATGAATGCTGTGCTATAAATAATGCGTAAAAGTAACTGGTGGTTTTTTTTCCTAGGGTGTTTGTAACCAATGATAATGCTATCTAAATATCAATAGGTTTTTCTTCTTCCTCCTACCTGCATTGTTGGTACTGAAAGCTTTGATGTAATTAGGGACTGTAGAGTGAGAATATAAGACTGAAGATAGTGGATCCAAATTATGATTTTTGGGAAGAAACGATGGAAAATGTAAAAAAAACACCAAAAACAAAACCCAAAACAAAAGCAAAACCCAACACAACAAACCGGCAAGCAAAACACACACACCCATGCCCCCAAGCAAACAAAAAAGCCCCAGTTCTTGAGGATAACTCTGAATAACAATCACAGTCCAACAAAAAAAAAAAAAAAAA
>VWZY01011714.1:39576-53069 GCA_013399075.1 Chloroceryle aenea | reverse complement strand
AACAACCCAACAAAAACCCCCCCCCCCCAAACACAAAACCCCCCCACAAAACAAACAAAAAAGGCAGAAACCTTTCCAGTGTGTTTTGTCTCATGTAGTCAGTGCTGTACTGTAGATGTCAGAAAATAGCTGAAGATTTTTTTTCTATGCACAAGGTTAAATCTGACTCTTTTATATAACTGTATTTCTTTACATTGTGATGTCTTAGCATGGACATGGATAAAAAACATACATGTAAAGAGATGTGTGCTCCTTAGTTGGAGGGGTAAGATCTAAGTGCTGCTGTTGCCTTGCTATCCTTCTGTTTTGAATGCAGATCAAATGATCCTTTATGCAGCTATTCACCATTGTAAGTCACTTACAATTTAATTTTTTTTTTCTGGCTGATCCCTTTTTCTTCATTCCTTCTTTATGTAGAAAATGTACAGCTTTAGTTAGCCTCGGTAGATTAAATTGTTCTTGTTCTGCATTACCTTCCTGTGAGTAATGTAAAGTACACTTGTTTACGGTGAGGCACGCTGTGGCTGAACTCCATTTCCACGGAGTTCCTGGGCTATGTATTATCTTAGTTGCACAAAGTACTAGGAAGACTTGAAATGCATTGTGTTGGACAAGGGTTATTTTTATTTTTGGCTTCTTGCAGAGTTGTAATCTGTCAAAGGGTAGAGAATCAGATCAGGTTGAAGATCAGGGTATTATTTGCTTCCATTCTGAATTCTCTGTCCTTCGAATTAAAAGAAAGTTTTTCACAGTGGCTTGTGGGACTTAAGACAGAGCATGCTAATTAACTCTGATGGATATTTCATAGCCAAATCTCTGCACTTCAGTTTGTGGAAATTCCTTTTAAAGTGAAACTCAAAGCAGTTTGTCTGTAAATGCTTAGATGTCCCAGTGATTGTTCTTCTGTACATGTAGATTACTTCTGTTACTAGTTAATTTGCACAAATATCTGCTTTTTACACAAACTGATAAGCTGAGTTTATAGTTGTCCTTCTAATGCCTAAAAGATAATGGAGCTTGACTCAGAATGGCTGTCAGTAACTAGGACAGGTCCTGTATGAAACTTTGTCACATGTAGAAACACATTTCTCTAAAGGAGAATGCAGGTATGTTCTATGAAGTTTCACCTGAAGAGCAACTCCTAGAAAATTATTTGGATTATCCACAGCAAATATTTTTATTGTGAAATCCTGTACAGATACTTCACATATTTTAAGTATCAGAATAATACAACTGTGTTTTCATTGTGTTCATAAAATACCAGTGAAGCACAGGAGCATTACTACTGGTAACTGGTACAGGACTACCTGGCACAGGCTGAAAGCTTTTATTCTGATTAACCCATCGATTTCATTCATGTTCTTTAAGACTGTCTCAAAAGCACTAATCTCTCCTATGACAGCTGGCAAGCCTGGAATCTCTTTGTGAGGTTTTTACTTCTGTGCCTTCCTGGCATATGTGTTTTACTCACCTGTCACTTCTGTCATCCCATGCTCCTTGTCTTTTGGTTTCGTATAAAATGCTGCTCTATCTCTACCACCTGAGATAGTATCTCCCTTTACTTTTGGGAAGAACTTTGGGAAGCCATTAGGTTACAAATCTGAAGGTGAGAGGCCATGTTCAGGCTGGAGCATTCCATGTTACTGCCCTTTGCATGAAGTGCACGTGACCGCTGTGTTCGTTAATTTGCTATGGGCTGGTTATGTAACCTTACTTCATTAAACCTCTTGGTGTTTAGACAGTACAAACTTAAAAATGACTACTACTTTTCATTTTTTGTGAATTGTAAATGATTTTCCAGTTCTTTCCTTCCATTCTGGTCTCATGAGGATACAAACCTGAAAACAACTTCTGAAGTAGAGGCTATAAACACAGATGTAGCCTAGAGATTATGGTAACTGATACTTTGTAAAGGTTAACAAAACAAAACACTCCCTAAACACAAAGAGTGGTTGTGTATGGATTCCTGCAGTAGGTAAATACAGGTAACTTTAATATAGCTTAAAATGAAAGTGGAGGGAGTGGGCCAGGGAAGAAATTGTTCTCCTAAGCAGGAGCAAGAAATGAGAAGTGGCGTGTGTTGGAATCCAGGCATTTAGACTTCATATTTTTGCAACCATTGTCTTCTACCTGATTGAGCTGTATTTAAAATGAGTAATATATCTTGGCATCTTACACAGTTTTAATTATCCTAGTTTCAACACTTGTTCTAAAATATTCTTGAGATAATTTGGTTTGAGAGACTCTTTTTAATTCATTGCGGATGTTGTAAGCAGCTAACAGTTTATTTCACTTAAGAGTAGTTGTTACTAAGTCTTTTCACAAAAAGACCTTTTTTTTTTGTTAATACTTGGTTGTTTATTGTTCAGTTTGCATGAACTCTGTGTAAATTAAGGAGAACTTTCTGTGTTTTGCCTTCAGCGGGTATTCCAGCAGGTATTAAAAGTAATAAAGAACTAATGCTAGATACAAGATTTGCAGTCAAATGTTGTAAAAGACCTAAATCATCTTCTTCATAGTGGTCTCATTTCCCACAATGCTGTCAAATTGTACAGGCTTCTGCTGCATTTACAACAAGAAAACAGGACAAAGTACAGTGTCCTGGAGCAGTCAAAAATCGAGTTGTGATTTCAATAGGTTCAACTCTGTCTGAGGACCTAAGAAAGCTTTGAATTTAGTAAAATATTTAATGCCTAAAGAACTTTATTCAGTCAGGAGGATCTTACAAATATTAAATATCTTTGCAGGAACACTTAGTCAGTCTGGATGAGCCAGCCTCGGAAGCTGGACAAGAAGCTCAGCTTAGACAAGAGCAAGCAAAAATCATTCGTTTTGAAAGGCAAGCGGAAGAGTTCCTCAATGCAGTCTTTTACAGAAAAGGTTGGTTTTAATGGGGTATTTTAATGGAAATGGTGTCTCTTGCTGGTCTCTTTGCATGCAATGCAGATATCAAAGATCTGACGTTCAAGTTGTCATTATGTTCAATATTTTTCATATTTCTTATATAAATCAAGAGTAATTAATGGCTGCCTAATAAGGTAGCAGTACAACTGTGGGCTTGCAACAGGCAGAGGGTGTAACATACTCAACTCTGAAAGAAATCTCTCTGTGGGGAGCAAAAAAACTGATGTTTTGCACTTTTGGAGGAATAAGTCAGTTCTTACACAGCAGAACTGCTCCCCTGAAACAAATGTTTAGGTATGCAGGCTGTTTGGAAGGAGGAACAAGTGGCAGTGGGTATTTTATTTATTGTTTTTAATTTTAATGTGATCGGTATTAATGTATTTTTTCTTAAAGGTCATCAGTCTTGTCCCTGTGGCCTGTAGTGATTACCCACCCCCAGCAATCCACAGTCTGAAATAGTTAGAATAGTGCTAAGGGCAGGGGGTGTATATGAGGAATTTAAAACACGGATTGGCAAAAGAGTTGGAGAATCGGTTCTGTAGAATATGCAAACAACAATGACAGTAGCTCAATGCTAGAAAGTCCTCAAAATGTATTCTGGAGAGTTATGTCTGTTAGTTACGTCATCTTAGGAAGGCACAAAACTCATTTTACTGATTTTTACCAGTCTTGAGAAATGGGAATCCGGAGGTTGCTTGCAAATGCATCCTGAATGAAAGTACATTGTACTTATCAGCCTAACCCATGCGTGAGAAAATCTGCCAAATCAGTAATTCCAACCTCTCTGCTGGGTGACAATGCAAGGCTTCGGGTTAACAAATTAGAAATTGCTGTAGCCAGTCCCTTCCTCCCAGAGACCAAAATATTTAAAGGTGTTTCAAGTAGATAACGGTATCTTAGCCTTGCCTTTATGACTGGTATGAATAAATACAAACTATACATTATGTTGTATTGCATGAAGTATGGAAGCATGTAGGATGGTAGGAAGGATAGTTAATTCATTACTACTGATGGTTCAGATAATGCTTTTATTCCAAATCTTCCTTTCCAGTGGTTTTATTTTGGTTTTGTTAATTTTAAGGTTAAGGCTTCCTTTTGCTTTTAGATGTATCCCATCTCTCTTTAAATCCAGAAGGGATTTAATAAAACAAATCTAGAGAAAATATACTTTTTTTTCCATATTAATTTTCTGGTGAGAGGAAAAAATTACAGTTCTATCACTACCAAATTGTTTGTTATAAAGACTTAATCCCTTTAACATTCTGCTTAAATCCTTGTGTGACCTGTGTCCCTGCCTTATGAGAAATGCCCGCTGCTTAGTTGTCTAAAAACTATTGGCAGGTATTGCAGTGTGCTAATGAGGGCTTTAACACTGTCCATGGTCTTGTACACAGAATGAAGGTAATGAAATCATTTCAGGTGTCTTTGAGAATTTTTTTTTAGTACACTTGCTTTCCTTCCTCTGGCAGAACTGTTCTTGGTGCAAGAGTAATAAGGGAGGGGCAGAAGCCCAGCAGGAAGTCAGCTCTAAATCCTTATGCATCGTTGTCAAGCTGGCTGTATTTAGATTGCTTGAAATGTTATTCTAACTCATGCCCCTGCCATAAGATCCCCAGGCACTATTATACCAAGTAGGACACAACCAATGGCAGAGTTCTGATGCTCCTGTGTTGCTCAGAGATGCTTGACTCTCCTGGTTTCATTCTAGTAATCAGTTCTTTCTTTGTCTTTCCATCCTCACTGCCACTAACATTTGAGACTGGTAATTTATAGCCCAAGCAGGTCAGAGAAAATGCAAATGTTCTGCTAACAGATGCCTGTTGCATGTCAAGGATGTGGTCTCATGCACTTAATGATCACAGGTAATTAGGAGGATCAGCAAACTTTCTGAACAGGTTTACTGTCCATTAATGTTACATACTTTTTCCTGTGCTTTGTGCCCATGGCATTCTGACTCAGTAATGCTTCTTTGAATACTCATACTTCCCAGTGAAAAGCAGAGGGGTAGTACCTAGTTTTCTGTTGTCTTCACTTTGTGTCAGAACAGAACCTTCTTTAAAGGTTTAAGGAAATAATATGGTTTTTTGTTTGTTACTGCCCTTCTAAGATTCCAATATATATAAAATACACAAAAGCTGTTAAGATTTTAAAGCTCAGGGGTACTGCTTTAGACGTTCCTGCTTTCAGAGTCTCTGTTTTAGTTAGTTCTGGGGTTTTGGTGTTGGGTTTTTGCATGTTTTCAAAAAACCTAGACACTTGGAGTCAAAAATCTAGTTGATCTCAAGAGATGCTGCAGAGGTGACACCAAATATTTTGCACTTGCTTGTAACAGTTTTAATTCTTATCATTCAAGCTTTATATTAAGTGGGAAGCCTTTAATGTGTGGGGTGACTACCTTTCTGCTTGAAAACTGAATTTTCTGTCTTGAATTAGAGAGTTTAACTTCAGCAGCACTTGAAAACTCTCCGTAGTCACTCTGTGCTGATTCTTTGAAGTTGCAGATTACAGAGATGCATACTGGTAGGCACATGTAGTATTTTATCCCTGAATTTGGAAATATGTTCAGCATTACTAAGTGTACCTATGAACATGAGTGCACCATAAAGGCATGATTCTTGTTTGGAAAACACAGGTGCCATAGAACTCTGCATTCATGACAGTCCCATGTGTATACACTACAAGCATATCCCATATAGCAGCAGTGTAGCCAGGCCATCATCTGTGTCCCTCTAGGCTTTTCTAGAGCCTTTCACACACCCTTCAGCAGGTTATAGTAGAGAGCCTAGAAACTGAAAGAAATGTCACCATAGCAGAAAAAGCCTCCATGCTTTTCCACGCTTGTGTCCTTGTGGACCATTTGTGAAGGAAGTGGGAATATAAACGTATCTAAAAATAAACTTGGCTCATCTCCTGGTGATCTCTTGGAACTTCAGTGTCTTGTCCTTAGCAACAATAAAACTTGCTGTAGATTTTTACCAGAAAATGATTAAGTTTTTACATAAACATCTTAAAAGTTTGCAGCTACTATATCCCTGTAAGAATACATCTATTGACTATATAAAAATCTTACATTTAGAAAGCTTGAGAAATTGGGCTTGATTAAGAATTTAAAGCTCAGTATGGTTTTCCATCAAGAACCACATCAGCTGCATACTGCTGATTTCTAGTTTGTGGGCTGTTACATGCTCAAACCTTCATGTCAATCATCGTTTACAGACACTCTAAAGCTGTTTTGTTGGATTGATGCATTTTTGAAAATATGGTGGTAAAAGGCAAATCTGATACTGAAATGCCCCAGAGAAGATTTTGCTAGTGCTTCTAATAGTTCAGTCTCAACAGATTGCCTTTCAGCCTGGGCCATTTTTATTAAAGAGGAAAAGAATGCTTTACTGTGCAGTTTTGAGAGCTGCTTTTGAAGATTTGTTTGGTCTTCTACAGCACAGTTGTCTCTGAATGGTTCTTAGAAATAGAAAATAAAACCTTTTTAGCTATTTCTGGAGCTGTTTAGGGTTTATTTTGGTGTGGTGTGGGGGATTTTGGTTGTTTTTTATTTTGGTGATTTTTTTGTTTTGTTTTGTTTTGCCTTTTTTTTGGTTGGTGAGTTTTTGTTTGTTTTGGGTTTGTGCATTGTGGGTTAGTGTGGGGTTTTTTTGTGTGTATGTGTTTTGTTTTGGTTTTGATTTATTTTTTTTTTTTAAACCTGATTTGGCCAGAAGTGTTTGAGGTGTTTAGCTGCTGTAATTTAGGAGATTCAGATTTGCTTTAACATCACAAATTACTGCTGATCTAAAATTGTGATATTTTTTTCTTTTTTTCCCCCCCCCCAGTATATTTTTGGGTTGCTCACAACCCCAAATAACTTTATTTATGCACTATTTTGTATAAATAAGTTGCAATGTCTACCTGTTCCAGTTCACATTCCTTACTAATAGATTTTTCAGCTCTTCTAGAAATAAAATTTTCACATCCTGCATTTTTGTGTATGTGAAAGCTCTTTGTGTATTACCTGGTGGTGCATTGATTATAATGAAAAGGAATAGATAGAAGGGGATGGAAGACACTTGAACGTTTGATCTTCATGTGGATCATTTTGAAGAATCAGAACTATAGGGCTTATTTCCCAGTAAATTTGTAGGGGACTGCTACAAATCTATTTCCCCTGCTCCCCTTCTGTAGCTGCAGGTAAGTTATTCTATTTTTCTGCTGAACAGCCTGTTAGTTTTTTGTTTTTGTTTTTTTTTGAATGAACTTCATTACGTGGTACTTTTCTTTGTGTGTCTAGAGCTCCTTTTCATTTCCACACATCTTAAAGGTCTGGTTAAATATATCTACATTTGAAAACAAAAGATGAGATTGTGTATTTCTCTGAGGCAATTGTTATTTTTTGGAAGGTTATACCAGAATCAGCTATGGTTCTTGTTCAGGTATTCTAAGACTGAAGTATGTTTTCTACAAAAGCTACTTATTTATGGCTTTAATTTTTTTTTTTTCCCTAGTGGTTGGTTGGTTTGTTTGTTTGTTTGAATCAATAATGACTTAATATAAAAGCTGTTTTACTTAAAGTTCTCCTTAAAAAAAAAATCTCTAATATTTGCAGACAGTCCTAGGGTCTCTGACCCCAATATTCCCCTAGTGGCCCGTGAGATCATGCAGCGAATGATCCGACAGTTTGCTGCTGAATATACCTCAAAAAATAGCTCTACTCAGGACTCCAGCCAGCCCAATAGCACAAAGAACCAAAGCCTGCTGAAAGCATCTCTGGTCGCCTCCTCTCCCACGGCTGCAACTGCTCAGAACCCTGTGCTCAGCAAACTTCTCATGGCTGACCAAGACTCACCTCTGGACCTTACTGTCAGAAAGTCTCAGTCAGAACCTAGTGAACAAGGTAGGACTCTTATCAGTGTCTTGCATCCTACGACAATCCATTAGTGGCATTCTTGTTGCATAACCAGACAATTGGAAGTTTGCATTTTTAGAGAAAATGGAAAAGTGGTAGATGTTTTTACAGTAAAATACTGACTAGCTAGATATGGCTGTGAGAGAGGAGACTCTGAGAGAGAACATAGGCCCATAGCAATGAGTGATTTTTCTGAAAAAGGGCAAAGTGGATGGACGTGCTCCAGACTCTGGGGATAAGCTGCAAGAAACAGTCTGCCAAAATGGACTGTACACTTGCTGATGAGACAAGTTCACGATGGCAGGGCAATGTTTCCCATGGTCATGAAAACCATTCTGTCTGAAGATCAGTACCCAGCCTGACTGAAGGACAGTTTATTTTCTTTCTGGTCATAGTGTGAAAACACTATCTTCTAAAAGTCTGTGAGCAATTTCTGTGAACACTGTAAAATTGATACCCATGAACTGTACAAAACATGCAGGTTTGTGCATTTGGAAGAAATGTCTCTATTCTACCTTAAAAATAGATTTGTTCACTGGAGCACAGATTGAATAACATGTAACAGTGTTGCAGAGCTTGTTTCAATTTGCAAACCTTGCTTTCCATCAAAAACATTTTTAATAAGCAAATTCTGTGAGTGATTATGCTATGTGAATCTTTGGGGTTGTTTTCTGAAACTGCTGCCTGGAGGTTATCATAATTCTATCTGACTGGTGGGATTAAAATTAACTCTTTTACCCTTCTTTAGAAAAGTGTTACTGTCTGAAATAATTCTATTAAAGTAGGCTGTTCATTCTCAAGTGGAAAAGGGGCTTTAAAAAATGAAAAAAAAGCCTTTGGCTAGCAAATCCAGAACTGTAGGTATCACCTTATACTTTGAACTTAGATTTATGAATCTTTATGTAAAAAGGGTCATTTTGTGTGTCCAACAAGATGCAGCTTGAGCTTCTGGAAACTTACTGCACTTGGAGCACTACTGAAAGTTGTTGCCACACTTCAGTTACCACGCTGCAGTGGAAGGTTGTGTGGTGTCTGTCTTGAAGTGAGGACCTGTACATTTAGCATATATTTTTAGCTGATTTTATTAGAAATGTATTTCACAAGTGTCTTTTGCATTATGATAGTATTGTTATTGTGAAAATTTTCACTGAGAGAAAAAGTCAGGCTTGCTTCTGTTTTTTTTTGTGTGTGTGTGTTTTGGTTTGTTTTGTTGTTTGTTTCTTTTTTTAGAGGATTGAATGATGAAGAAGAAAGGTACATGAACTTCTTTAGCTGCAGTGTGACAAAAAGGCTAAGATCATTTATAATGTTCATAACACTTGTTATGGGATTAGAACATGTGCATATTAACATATACAGTAATCTGTTTGCTGATGTTTTTTGGGATTTTTTTCCCCAGCTTACACTTAGTGTAACTGCAAAGTTTTGCCAAACTTCTGAATGAGAGACTGGAGACTCTTGTGAAAGACTTCCTGTGGTGCTTACTGTTATATTTCTCTTCTGGTGGGTTGAAGGGAACACACCTAGTTATAAACTTCTCTGTGGGGTCTGAGGCTGGACCTGTTTGCCCTCAGAGACTTCTAGGTCATAATGACCCTTCTGATGAAAGAACCATGGATGCAAGTGCCTCTGGCAGCAGACTGTGCTGTTTAGTTTAGCTTCTTGTAAAGGACGTGCTACTCGATCCAGTCCTCTGTAGCTTGTGGCTGAATCAGTGTTGTTCAAAAGGAAGATTGAATTCTCTGCTTGCTTAGGCTTGGGTTATGGTACGTTCCCAAAGGCAGTGGGTGGAACAGCTTTCTGTAAGTTAATTCTAGTTCACTGTTTATCATGTGTTTTCTCCATATGTCATATGAGAACTTTAAGCAATCTGAAATCCATCTTAGATTGTTCTGTTGGGTTGCGTTTACTTGATTCCATGGAATGAGCAAGAAGTTCTGAAATGTCTCTAGTTTACCTTGCCAATAGGTTTCATTTATCTTTACCTCATAAATTCCTTGTTTCAAAGTTTCCAGGAATTTCATGTGGCTGCAATGCTTTTATGTCAACACTGCCTTTACTAAAATGACCAGAATTTCAAGTTGTTTCAGTGCAGTGGGAGCAAGGCTTTTCTAGCAAAAAGCCCTCCCTTTTCTGTCGCCTAGAAATGCAGAGTTTACGTAAGGGCTTGCAAAGGAGCATGGGTGATGGTAAGCAAGTGCCATTAGTGAGGATGGATGAAGCAGTCTAGCAGGAAGAACAATTTGGTACATGGAAGAAGAGATGGAGTAAACAATAGAGAGGGGAAAGGCAGCAGCTTTGCCAGCAGAGACCCACTGGAGATGTGGAAAAGGGATGAAGCTAGTTGCCAGATAAGGAGTCTTGCAATTGTGTGAGTTTCAAGTATGAAAATCTCAATTTTTCCTCCAGAGATTTGGATTAAAAAAAAAAGGCATATCAATTTGAATATTGGTTTAAAGTCACCCCTTTAAGGGGGGGGGAGTATCTTACAAATTGGAAGTTTGTCTCATTTTTGTCCCGAACTGTCACTTATAGGTCATCTTTTATTTTCTGGCTCTTGTAATAGATGTACTTTATTTTTGTTGTGACTTCTGTGGACTATGTTGAAGTCACTTGTAAGTCGACTTGCAAATAAATCCAAGTCTCAATTTGTTTAACAATAAAATGGAAAATGTTGTGAACTAAATATGACTTCAGCCCAAAAGTCTTGTTTTGTCAAGGGATAACGTGGCTGATCCTGCTTCTTCAAACACTGAAGTTAGTCTTTTGTCTCTGCAGACGGTGTGCTTGATTTATCCACTAAGAAGAGTCCTTGTGCCAGCAGCACCTCTCTGAGTCATTCTCCAGGGTGCTCCAGTACTCCGGGAAATGGGTAAGAGAAAGCAACTTACTGACCTCTAAAAGAGTTGGTTGGGTTTTTTTTGGTTCATTGTTTGTTATTGTAGGGTTTTGCTGTTCTTGGGTGGGTTTTTTGTTTGGTTGGGTTTTTTTTTTATTTGTTTGTTTTTGTTTGTCTGTAGTTTTTTGCTAAGGATGTGTGCTTACCATCTGTTAATTTTAACTTGCTTTTGGTGTTAACCCTTTGGAGTAATGTGTTTTTCAGCTTGTAGCTTTGGCAAATACCTTCACCCCACCTGCCAAATAAGAATTGTTGCAAACTGAGACAGGCTTAACTTGCAGTTAAGAACTCCAATATGTTATTTTGGCCAACTTAGTACTTAGCCAAAGATGTCTCCATTACCTGCTTCTTGGGTTTAGTGATGAGTGGTGTCTGTGGAGACGCAAGTTCAGTTATATTGAACTTAGATTTCATTTCACTTGGGGGAAGTTAGCTATCAGGAAAGTTTATTTTAGGGGTAGTAATGATTTGAGTGGTGAACCAAGCTGAATTAGATTTGAATCACTGCATGCTCTTTGTTAATATTTCCCACCATAAACACCAATTTAAAAAAAAAAAGAAAAGCAGCTGGCTTAGGGAGTCTGGTAGTTCAGAAAACTTCTATATAGACTTTCTGGATTTGTGGTTGTACTGTAGCAGCGAACAATTTTTGCTTTGGGTTTTTTCTTCTTTTTTATTGTATTTGTTGTTTTGTTTTGTTCTTTTTATTTTAATTATGTGGTGTATTACTTTTGCCTTAATTAGTTCAAGGTGTGAAAATATTATACAAACATTTTCTTTTAGGTTTCATATTTCTATTGATCACTGTTCTCATAATTTTAGAAAACCTTACTGCTAGTTAGGATTGAGTATTGGAGAGGCTGACTGGGGGTAGGAGGGATTTTGGGTGTTGATGGGAGAGTTTTATCGAACTCACTGTGAACAAGTAATTTTTTTAGTGAAGTATAGAAAGAGTACGTGGTTTAAACTACAGATTAATTGCTGAATTTAGCTTTGCAATAGTATTTGAAAAGCTTGAATTTATTAAACTAACAACTCACCACCACCATCAATCCCATGTACTGCTAACAGTTGATTTAACTTCTGCATTTCTCGTTGGAAAAATATTACTGTCTCAGATTTCTCCCTTAAAGGTTACTTTCCCCATTTAATATATCTATTAATAAAATACTTCAATCCCTGTTTAAAAGTTAGTCTTGATACTTCTTTTTTCAATTCTTTAGCATAAACCTTCCCCAGCAGCATTTCTCTTTCAATACTGAACAGGTTATTTCCAGTTTTACTTTCCTAGGAAGGCAGCAGAAGCCCCGGAGGTTGTGTGTTGTTTGTTCCCTTGTTGATGTAGCAAGCGAGGACCAAAGTCCAACACACAGGGATGACAGGACCAGCATCTGGTGCTACCCTGATCAGTTCTGTGGGTCCAGAGAGGATGCTGCACACTGGCACCTGTGGTTACTTGTGCAGGTGTGTGGTACCTGAGGGGGACTGCAGTGTGTTTAGCATCAATGAAACCGTGACTCTCTGTCCTAGTTAGCTGCCAGTGTGACCTTTATCTAAGTGTAGAATCACTGCTGTGCATTCTGGTGCTGATACATGCTGTAGAGGGGGCACAGAACACGCATTGCTTGAGAGAGCTCTCTGCAATAGCAAACTTCCAGTCGTTTCTCTGGATTTTCATCTGAATCCTTGTTGACTCTTGTTGCCCACTTCAACTATGACCTGTTGCATCCTGGAGAGAAGCTAGCAGCATGCATATCAAGCCCTGTATATGTTATATGCCAGGTCCTTTCAGTGGATGCCTTTTCTTTAAAGGATTTCTGTTTTTTTAATCCCAATGTCATATTAATAATGAAGGCTTTCAGTATTGTACATCCTATCCTCAAATAATGTGGACTTAGCTAGAGGGCTTTATACACCAGTGTAGTGTCCCAGAGCATTAAAATAGAATCACTTACTAGTCTCTTTGGTAATTTTTATGTTGACCATAGAAAAGTTTGGAGGTGGATTTTGAAACTAGTGTGGTTTAATTACTACAGAGGGTTAAGCAAGTCAAACATTAAAATATATGTGTTTATCTACAGGAGTAATGCTTAGTGTATAGAACACTTGTGCTGAAAGGAAAAGAATAAAAATATGTACTGCTTTTTCTGCTGTTAACTCTTGATCTGGATGACAGTTGGAGCTAGGAAAGTCTCTCTTTTTCCTAGCCATGCTATGTATCAATTGAGAAGCAGGGACATGTGTATATACATATGTGTGTGTATATATACACAATTAGTTGTTAAGAGAGCAATTTGGTAAGTCTGGTGCCATGCAGTGTTTTAGTTTGTGACCTGTAGTATCCCAGCTTTCATGTTTGGTGCTTAATGAAAGTCAAGCAAATACCTTTGAGACCTGCTAAGCTTTTTATTTTATCCTGAGCAGCCATTTTTTAACATGATGTAAGCAAACACCATCCAAGTTTTCCACCTATGTGTAGATACTGCAGGTGGCAGTCATATTTGCATGTTGAATATGTTGCACTTTGGCTTACTCTTTTATTACTGTGCTTGTTTAGTGGTAACGTCACACCATAACACAGTTGTGTGTAGATCTATGGCGATCGATCACCAGTTTGTAATTAAGGTGCTATTTGCAGACGCTTGCGCGAAGTCTTTTCTACTCCGAGAATTTGTGAACCCAACCAGAGACCAGCCAACAGGTTTCATTTTTCTTTGCCCAAAAAGCTTCTCTTTTTTTATGAACAAGTTTTAAAACTGACTGATGCTGAGACTTTTAACAAAAAAAAAAAAA
>VWZY01011714.1:22589-39571 GCA_013399075.1 Chloroceryle aenea | reverse complement strand
AAAAAAAAAAAAAAAAATTTAGAGAAAAATAAATAACACAAAAAGTGATGTTACCCAAGCAAGGCCTTCTAATAAAGGAGTGGCCCCCTCACCCATCCCTCCCTACCTGTGCAAGTCCTGCTCACATCAGTTTCCTTCCATCCAATTAGGCGACCTGGGAGACCCAGCCAGCACCATCCGGAGGGACTACAGAGTGGTGATGGGGTACCTCCAAGAAGCTTGCAGGATGGAACCAGGGAAGGTTATGGCCACTCCACATCTCTTAAAGTACCGCTGGCTCGATCACTCCAGATTAGTGAAGAACTGCTGAGCAGAAACCAGTTTTCTACGGCTGCCAGCCATGGGCCATCTGGACTACAGAATCATGGACAGCACTTAATATTATCCAGGGAGGCTTCTTGGGCAAAACCACACTACGAATTCAATTTCAGCCGCATGAAATTCAGGGGAAATGGTGCACTCAGCAACATCAGTGACCTTCCTTTTCTTACAGAAAACTCTGCCTTTCAAAAAATGTCACTTCAAAGTAAACAGGATGGGAAAAAGGACGTGAGCCATTCATCTCCTGTGGATTTAAAGATACCACAAGTTCGAGGCATGGACCTTTCATGGGAGTCCCGCACTGGTGACCAGTACAGCTATAGCTCTTTGGTAATGGGTTCACAAACGGAGAGCGCGCTTAGCAAAAAGTTAAGGGCTATCCTTCCAAAACAAAATAGGAGAAGTTTGCTGGATGCTGGACCAGATTCCTGGGGCTCAGATGCTGAGCAGTCTACCTCTGGACAGCCATATCCCACCTCAGATCAAGAGGGAGATCCTGGCTCCAAGCAACCTAGGAAGAAAAGAGGGAGATACAGACAGTACAACAGTGAGATACTGGAGGAAGCAATCTCTGTGGTTATGAGTGGGAAAATGAGTGTTTCCAAAGCTCAGAGTATTTATGGGATCCCCCACAGTACACTGGAGTACAAAGTTAAAGAGAGGCTGGGCACTTTGAAAAACCCTCCAAAGAAAAAAATGAAATTAATGAGGTCGGAGGGGCAGGATGTTTCAGTAAAGATTGAATTAGATCCCCAGGGAGAAGCAGCACAAAGTGCGAATGAATTGAAAGATGAGTAGGGATGTTGTAGAGTGCCAATTACTTTGCAAACTGGGTGAGCACTACTGCATAGTTCAACCACCACTGAGTCCACCTGATTCTCCTATTTACTGCAATGCTCTTTCATTTGCAGTTCAGCGTAGAGTTGTGTGAACAGAGGGGAAAGGTGTGCTCTGAATGTCACATTTTGTAAATTTTTCTAGCCTGGTAAGGCACAGTGTCCCTCCTTCTGCCCACTACCCCCAGCACCCATCCCTCCCCCACGTTTTTTTTTTTTCTCCTTCCCCTTTTGCATGTTTCTCTGTAATAGAGAGTTGAGTTACCTCACAAAGAATGCAGATCTGTGGAAGTGGACATCTTGCCTGTAGAGCCTGTCTGAACTTCTGGTGTTGGATTTTTCATGCCTGCCTTTAAAAAAATAAGTCCACTTCGTTAAGCTGATGCTCTCCTAAAACCAGGCAATTTTCAAATGAGAATCAGACTGTCATTCTTCAAAATGTTTCATAAATCTTTTCCCCCATCCTTTTCTTTGATCCAGTTGATAGAAAGATTTAAGCTAAATCAAGTTATTTAGGAATGGTACCTGTCTTGAACTTAAGAGATTTATCAGATGGATAATCAATTGGGTCTAATTAGGCTCTCCACTATTTACTTTCTAAATTAAACATACTCCATTCACTGTCTGCTTAGTGCTCACCCGGCAGGGAGGGGAGGGAAAACTTACATACACTACCTTCAGAATATGTCAGTTAATTATTTGTAACACTACCTTCGCTGTAATTTAGTTTGATATTTTTGAAGGGTGATATTTAGACTCACCTGCTTGAGGATGTAGCCTTATCTCACGGAAGACAAGCTTCTCACAGTCAGGAGCAGTCAGGGTACACTAAATGATGTATTAGGGTATGCCTCATTATAACAGAACTATGGTTCTTTGTGACCTTTATGCTTTTTACAGACTTGAGTCTGAGTTTTACTAAACTATGTGGTTCCAACAACTAGTTTAAATGACTCTAATCTGGGGAAGGGGGATTTGTGTAACAAACTACTGTGATATTGAAGAAAAAAAAAAAAAAAAGCACAGAAAACGGTGATCTCAAACGTTACAACCTCAGTAGTCTGCCCAAATATCCACATTAGTGAAGGAGCTTGTTAATGTTCAGGGAAGAAGTAAAACACTGGTAGCCTGATCTAATTCAGGCTCTGCATCATATCTATCTGTAATGCTGTCAGGGTTGAACACTCAATGAATGGGTGTTTCCTTTTTAAATATTACAGTTGCCAGTAGCAGGAATTAATCCAAGTCCTGCTTTTTTTGTTGTTGTTTTTATTTAATCTATTTTGATAGTGGTTTAGCACATGCTAGAATAAGCATTTAACCACCCTAAAAGCACTCCGTAAACCACAAATCCAGGTTTTTCAATATGATGGTATTGCTATCTTTATATGGAGATCCAGGACAAGTTTTGTACAGAACTTTTATCTTTGATACTTTCCGTGGGAGTGGTCAGTAACTAGGTGGAGCTTACTGGACTTACCACAATATGACCAAATTGGTATTTCTGGTTCTTCAGGTAGAAACTATTTGGTCTTAATCTGTGCAAAAGGTATATAGAATAACCTTTTTTGTTTGTTTTGTTCTGTTCTTTCCCCATTTGCACAACCAAAAGAAACATTGGAGTTTTTGTGTGAGAGCATTAAGTGATGTCAGTGACTGAAAGTGGTTTCTCAAAGTTCATGGGAGGGTGGCCTAGATAGCCCTAGGGATGCTGAATGACTCCTGCAACAGTTGACTCTCTTAGCCTCTCCCCCTCCCCAGCAAATTCCTATTTTCAAAGGTTAGGCACACCATTGCTGTCGTTTTAAATATGCACTGCTCATTCTTGAAACAGACTGGGCATTTGGCCCCAATATATTTTGGTTTTGTTTACTCTAATATATTTTAGTTCTCAAAATCCTGGTTCCTCATAGCTCTCTAGTTGTCATCTTGGTATTTAAAGCAGTTTAAGCTCAGTAGCAGTATATGAACTCTGCAATATGTTCCAGTTTAGCTGGTGATTGCAATAACGGTGCAGTTAAACGTGGTTTCATCTGCTGTTGGAGGTTATGGTAGAAAGTTTGCTGCAAGTTAAACAACAACAACAAAAAAAAGGCAACACAGTTTTACTGTTCAGAGAGGTTTAACCTTTTGCAGTTGTCTTTATTTAAGCAACATGAGTTGAGTTTTATAAAACTTGTCACTATAGTGTATGTGGAGTGCTCATTTTACTAACCTAAATATTTTGTATGTGTATGTTTAAGTGGGTGACAATCGTGCAGCAGAAGAATGGTGTGCCTACCCTTTAATGCTGCAGTTTTAAAAGAGAATTTGTCTTGTCATTTCAGACTGTAGGCTAAGAATTGTAAATAGATAGTGAGAAGTTGAGTACTCTTTATTTGCTTTGGTCAGAAAGTGGATTAAAAAAAAAAAAAAAAAACACAAAAAAACCAAACAGGAAACCAAACGTGTAACTTTCTCAGTTTAAATGTCCTGAGACCTGAAGATTGTAATAATCAAGTCTGCAAAGCTTTTAAACACAACACTTGATCTGTGATAACTTAATATTCAGGTAATCTTTCTTTTTCAAGAAGCTTTTGAACAACCATATTTCCTCCAAAGGTCTCTGTTTGAAAAGGAAAAAAAAAAGAAAAAAGTGTAGATTATTTTTTAAGCACTAATTGCATTACGTTGGTAACTGCAATATGAAATAGCCATTATTGTTTTGTGAAGCATGGTTGAGATTAGTTAGTGGTCCCTTTTTAAAATTTCATGAGCCTCTCAAAAATAAAAACAAATTAAAAAAAAAAAAGCTGCTGAATATTCAAAAGATATATATTTTACCTTATTGTAGGTTTTGTAAATTTAGTCTGTAATATTCAGGTGCACCTTTTAATGTTACCTTTTTGTTTCAAAGTCCCATCTAATGTATTTTCTCTGAAGTGATTCATCAGATAAGACTAGTATCACTCGAAGTGCTGCAGTGATCACTAAAGTTTTGTTTCATTTTTCACTACGTATTTTTTACAGGTGCTTTCAGTGTAGGTAACTAGTAGTATTTGGGATCATTTTAAATATATGATTGGAATTAATGTTTGTCCATTAGCATGCTTAATTTTCTGCTGACCAGCAGTTTGCATGGCCAAAATCCCTGGTTGACCATATTATGGTGTGGGAAGGTGTGGTTCACTGCTGTCTTTGTAACAAGAGCGTCGTTTCTCATGTTATTTCTGGTAAGTGGATGCTTATGTTACTTGGATCACTTGGACAGGAGATGAGGTTTAAAATCTTTCTCCTGCCGCTCTTCTGAGATCACATTAACGTGTAACGGACAACCCTGTAAAAATCGAGACGTCATTAGGAGGAGGCCTTTCGGGTATTTTTTCTTCACTAGTTTGCTCTTATTCCCGAGAACATCCATCTGATGTAGTTATTGGACTTAACAGTATTGTTGTGTACTACGTTGATGTAGCTGAAAAAGCCTGACAGCAAGAAACTGTGAATAATATTTGTGGCAGTCTCTGAAAACTAGTTTTTCAGTCCAAGTATCATGAAGGAGAATCCCTCTCCCCTACCCCATCCTAGAAAAGTAATCTTATATTTTGTGTGTATAAAGTTTTAAGAATCAAGTTTCATATTGTACTGAAGTTTAGGTGTCGCTTGGTAAATCTTTGCTGCAGCATATAATTGAAGATGAGTAAGGCTTAGTGTGGTAGGGGTCCTGGTGTGGAGTTAATTATCGTACAGTTCTGGTGAGAAAGCCCAACATGTATGAAATGTGTCCTTTTTTATTTTAATTTGGACTTGTAAGATGTAAAAGTGCTTTTTTTAGAACTCTGACCTATTACAAACTATTACCTCACTTTCAGCCAGCTGGATCCTCTTTCCACAGTGTTGTAGGCTTTACTGTGGCCGTAATGCTTGAGTACAGCTATAGAGTTGAACATTTCCAGTTAAATATTGTTAGGGACATGCTTGTTTTTACTTCTGTCAAAAGATACTTTATTTGCCAGTCATTCCCTGATGATTTTTATTTTATTAAGTCTCAAGACCGTTTCCCTTAGACTGTTCCCCCTCCTCCCCCCCCCAGTCGTGCAGGAGAAGTTGCTGCATAAGCAGTACAGGTATGCCTTCACTTCCTTCTTGTTGCAGAAATTCACGATTTGATGCTTGTATTACCCAACCCTATTGCCAGAGACCTGGAGTGAAGGTCTGAATTTTCATGGCAATTGGAAAACAAATGATTTTTAGTGGTGCAGGTGCACAGGCAGGGTAGTGACTCCAGTAAGGGAACACGCTCCACTTCTGCATTCTCACGCAACTCCTGTACCACGTTTTTGGAGGAGCTTTCCAGGGGGAGGCAGCTTCATGTGTGTTTAGACTGGTTAAGAGCAGAGGAGGAATAGCCTGTGCTTTGTCTTGTGGCAGGCTGACATTTAAGTCCAAATATTTCTTTCATGAGAGCCTGAGAGTACATTGCTTTCCCCTGGAAATTCACAGGAGCTGGCAAAGAGATTCAGGGGCTTTAGGGCTGAGTAAGCTTTGCATAGATTGGAACAGTTTTTTAATTCTCATTGAATTGCTTTTTATATCATCTGCAACCATTGTTACACAGGCAAAACTGGAATTACGACCTGTGTTTTTTCCAGTTTATTTTCAAGTAGTGTTCTTAAGATGTCCTTGAGTCGTAGGAGAACACAGTGTCCAAGGAGTGAAGGAAGAATCGTGCTGTTTCCCCGTTTCTCAAAAACAGTGTGGCTACATCTGTATAAAGTAAAGAGCTCTTTCTTCAGTGAAGACAAAGTTTTAACTCTTTGGTGTAAGATAGCATACGCTTGTCTTAATCCAAATTCTTATGAAGACAAAATTATTAACCTGTATGAAAGCTTTGTCATGATATTTTAAACAGCTTAAATTGTTTTGGAACAGCAAATTTTTGGAAACTAAATGTAATTTCAGTCTAGGTC
This sequence comes from Chloroceryle aenea, assembly GCA_013399075.1. Taxonomy (NCBI): domain Eukaryota; kingdom Metazoa; phylum Chordata; class Aves; order Coraciiformes; family Cerylidae; genus Chloroceryle; species Chloroceryle aenea. The sequence continues at coordinate 33,468 of VWZY01011714.1, read as the reverse complement.
AATGCTGCTTTTTCTTGGGACCAGTAGGCAATGTAAAATAATACAAGTTTAAAAAGCCGTACCAAAACCCAATGGGTTTGAGACTAGTTCTGGTACTAGAATGATTTTCACTTGATCTCAAGTTATCTCAAAGTCAGTAATTAGAACCTTCAGAAACTGAAAATCTGCACTGCTAGTTATATGCAGTTTTGATGGATGTAGCAAATAAAATAACCACTAGAGTTATTAATTTCTAATTAGCCAGTGTACAAACATGATGTACTGTGATGATCACTGAGCAGGGTGATATTGCAGACCCAGAATGATCCGTAGGTCCGCTCTGCATAAACCAGAAAAACCTGTAAGTAGTTAGAGCATTCCGGTGTCCATCTTTCTCCTTCTCTCCTGTTCTTGCTTTTAACTGGGGCCAAGTCTATACCAGTATTACAGCAGCAGTTTTGGACTTCATGTCCTATAGAATTATGCCTATATTTAGGTATTGTCATGATAAACTTCTTACTAAGAGAGCTTTATTTAATCCTCACAAAAATCTCTTAGCCCAGTTGCAAAATCAGTTTTCCTATGTGACAGGATAGGTGGAAGAAGGGTTTGTGTGTTTTTTGTTTTTGGTTTGGTTTGGTTTTTTTGGCCTATGCAGGGCATTTAATTCACATTTTTAAAAGCAAAGATCCCCACCCCTGTGCTTGTTTCTATTCAATTGGTAAGTATAATTTAGAAGACTCAAGACATTAACTCTACCTTATGGAGCAGAGATTAGGACACAGACTTCATTCTGACTGAAGCAGGAAAAGTTTATATCAAAAAATTATTTCTATAGTCATCACCTAGTGCAGTCTAACTTAATGGTTTTTTGCTACTCTGAAATAATGAAGACACTACTACAGCTACTAATGCAGTTTGTCAACTACTTGGTGCTACATTTCTTAAATATTTTTGCAGGTAATGTGTGGTTTTTTTTTTTTTTATGCCTGCATGAAAGCATGTAAACTTTACTGTCACTATAAAAAGCACTTGTCTGACCTAAAGTACCAGAAAAGGGATAAATAACTGCAGCACTTTTTCTGTTACAATGCCAGAGTCTTAATTAAATCTGGTCTTCAGGTTATGAGATATTTTAAATGTACAATCTAGGATCATTAATGGCTTTTCAGGTCGGATCACAAGTTCTCTTGGAATACTCATCTGTCTTTAAAAGACTAGGACAAAAAAAAAAAGTTCAGGCAGGGCATATATATACACACACGCACGCGCCTGATATTTTTAACTAATCATTTCAGTAGGCCATTTCAGGGCTTGACGTTTGGAATCTGGGATGATGGGTAGGGAAAGGGAAGTTTCCCAAACTGAAAAAATCATTTTGGACCATTATTTAATATTCAGTTTGAAAACTGTATCACAAGAAAAATGGATAGGGATTCTTTCTCCCTTATGCCTTCAGGGAATGAGTAGTATTTAGAATCTCTGGCTGAAATTCAAGCCTTTTTACCGTGTAAATTTTTAATATAAACTCATTGACATGCTTTTTACATCTGAGGACTGAAAATGGATCTTAATGTTTAAGTTGTGGAATGGTATATTTCTTAAATGAAGGGGGAACATAAAAAAAAAATAGATTAGAATACCAGCATTAGTGAGCTTAAGGAATTTTAGTATGTAATAGCAAAGTATAGCAAAGTATTTGATTAAAAAAATTAATCTTGAATTGCTAGTCTGTAACTAGGTGCATTCTAATTTAGCAGGTGAATATTCTTTACTTATTGATATATGATGGGCTTTTTGCAAATAGAAACCTTTATCTGAGTCCCATGTGTTGCTTGTACTGATGGGATGTATGCTTACAGCAGCTTACTGCTGCTTTAAAATGTATAAAACATGTTTTGAGTGTTTGCTCATAACTCTTTCTAACCTCCACTTGTTAAATTGTCAGACATTCGTATTTTATCAGTCCGCAATGTAAGTTTAAACTAATGTTCTTAGGAATCCAACTTGTACACACACTGTTTAAAAACCCTCAGGGACAGTTTACACACTATCCTCACTCAATTCAGGTACTTGTACTCTCTTCTTAAACCTAGCAGTGACTTGTATTTTGTTTTGCTTTTCTTTTGACGTGCTGATAGCACATCCTTGATGAATGTCAACTTAAAACTCAGTTCAGGTATCCAGGTATAACTCAGCCAAACGGATTTTAAAGCTGCATATTTACTCTCCAGCACACAGTGCCTCAGACACTTATAGTGGCATTCTGTATATTCAGTTATTACTACTGAGCAGATCGCGTGGGGGTTCCTGGTATGTATTGTAAGAAATTCCTATGTATATTATATAATATGTATTATATTATATACATATATAGTATATATGTTATCTTAAACTTATATATTTTAAAATGCCACTACTAGCCAGCGCAGCTAAAAATGAAATACATTCCCAACTGCTTCTGTGAATGGCAGAGGCAGCTTCTTAACGTGGCTCTTGCTTCTCTCCCACCATAACTACTTCTAACCTCAAGCACGGGTCCTTGGCTGTCTGACCTCTACACTCTAGTTATGCAATGTCCTTAGAGAATTCTGTGCACTGGCCACTGTGATGGAAACCAATGGGCCGGGAGTGCTTTGAGTTTATTAGTAATTGTTCTGCCAAAGTTGGTGTTTGTGTGACGAGCGTGTAAACCTGTCAGATAATCAGCAGAGGTCTGGGTCGGTAGCGGTGTACGTAACTGCTTCCACCTCATGGGCAGGACCAGCCCCTCAGCAGGTGTTTCCACTCGGACGCTGAGCACTAGCTCGGAATGTGCTGGCCCTTGATGTTGGTAGTGACAGGCCCCCGCGCTGTGCTTGCGGGGAGCCGAAACGTTGCAGTAAAATCTGCTGTTCTGCTCTCACAGTGATCTGATGGCAGTCGCAAGTCAGCAACACCTCTGCTTTATTATTTGACACTTTACATCTAAAAGTCTTCTCTTTCTATTTATGTAACCCATAGTCTTTGAAGAGTATGGAAAATGGCATTTCTCTCTGACCTCTAGAAGTTCAAGTGTCATGGGAAAAAAAGAAAAGAAAAAAAAAAAGGAAAAAAACCCCACAGGAACCCCCCCCCTTTACTCTTATGGACCTCATTTCAATATACTGTTTACAGTTTGACGGAATTGTATAATTTAATATTTCTCTTGTACTGTAGTTTATATTTATTTACAGATTTTTTTGTACTGTGTGATTTGAATTTTTTGTTCCTTGCTATGATCAATGTTTTATGTAGTAGAGCACTTATGATCACAAATTAAGTTTTTTGGTTTGATTGCACTACATTAATTTTTTTTAATGCAGTTCTGATTTTTTGACTGGACTAAATAAGCTGTGTCTTAATGTATGTGATAAGTACTTTAAAATTTTTATTTCATGTGGTCCATTTATTTTTTGCATTGTATGTCAAAGCGCTAATTCTCTTGTTGTGCATGTGTAAGATTTAATGGCTCCATTGTATTATTTGACCATGTCATTTTGGAAACACATTCCCAGCTGTAACGTTGTGTATGGTAGTTTTCACTGGATGCTAGACTTTTCAAAACCACTATTCTTCTAATAAATTTTGTTGTGAAAAACTTTAAGGGGTTCCAATTCTGTTGTTTCTAGTGTGCTTTCTAAATGCTTGCACTATTCACCTGAGGTTATGAAAGGCTAACTATCACAAGTTGAGGGAAGCAGGGGAGGAAGTGAAAATAGAAGGAATAACAAATTCTGGTCAGAGGATTGAGCTTTGGAATCACCATGCTCCGTTTGGTGGTTGTTCTAACTAGGACTTGCCTTAAAGCTGCTGTAGCAGCTGGGCAGGGAACACGCGTGAAAGCTGAAACACTGTCTCATAGCACCCGTCTCGTGATCGCTGGTACTCCCATTTGCGCTTCCCTACTGGCCACCGGAATTTCTTTCACGGTAAATAATTGATCTGGTGCAGAACAAACGGTCTCGCGGTGGGGGGGAGTGACGTGGCCTTGTTCACCCAGTGCTTAGTAATGAATCAAGGTAGGAAGGGGGGTCACCCAGGCGTGGCCGGGAGCCCCAGCTGGTGGCTTGTGCGGCTGGCGCGTGCAGGTGGCAGTGGAACAGGGTACCTTTTGAGAGCCTTCTGTGCACCAGTGGTCAGAGGGACCAGGCTGAGGGAGGCTGCTGAGCTACTCTGGCACCAGTAGGCACTGGTGGTGCTTTCATTCTCTCTGTGGCCACCAGTTCTCCCTCCAGAGAGGGGTAGGTCCCCTGCTCCCACTCCAGTAACTGTCCTGCTGTGGTCCTGCCCAGGGGCACGAGGCAAACTCCTCAGTGACACTGCACTTCAGCTGGTCCTTGTTCGAGGCCCGTGTTTACTTTCTTCCAGCCATACTTTGGCTTGAACTACTTTTGATGTTATGCATTATTGATACCAAAATGCTGAATACTAAAAAGTAGGTTACAGTAAGTGGTATATAATGGAACCCATGTGAGTTTAGGCATTTCATCCAACCTTTATGTTCAGTCCTAGGGTGATTTTAAGAGCAGTGCATAGGGATTTCCTAGCTGTAGTAAAATTTATAATACTGCACACTCTCTAGACCAGGTTCCTTTTCTCCTGAGAAATTTACTTTCTCAGACTGTGCTATTAAAAAGTAGGTAATTCAGGCTTTGCATTTGCTAACATAGTTTTTCAGTACCTTTTTTTTATTAAGACCCTTTAGTTAAAGTGTTGCATTACAAACTATTGTATTCCTGGTATACTAATACTGGTACTAAAAAGAAAAAACAAAATGGCACGGTAGCTGGGAGTTGTGTTAAACCACACACTTTAGCTTTACTTGACAAATTTATTTTGAATAAAACCAGCTTGGTTTGACTAGAGACTGCATTTTACACCTATTTCGGAACAGTAAGTCTTTGTGTAAGTATCTTGATAGCCTTATGCTGTAAACTAGCATTTGTCATTTTTTTTTTTCTGTATGTCTGAATACATCTGCCAAATCTATGAAAATAGCCTTTGAAAGTGAGGAACCATGTTCCCCTCTGCCATTCTTTAGGATGTATTACACTCTGCAAGCTTTTCCCAGAACATTTTTAATCAACACTTTTAGTCCTGTGATTATCAGAAATACCAAGGTTTTCTGGTTTTCCTGGAGGACTTGTTGGTGATCTTTTACTGTTAAGCTGAAGTTGTTCAGACTTAAAGGAACACAGCCTAGAATTCTTCTTTCAAAGCTGTTTTCTGTAGTACAAGCATGTGTCATGACAAGAGTACACAAGATGTTGCTCCCAAACCCAGAAAGAAGCATCCATTGCTGCTGTTGTAGAAAAGAAATCTAATTAGCACTGTTAGGTAGCTCTGCTAATTTTCCTCGGCGTGTTTTGATTCAGGATGGGTTTTGACCTGCTCCGCTTCTTACTGAAAGAGGGAGCCGCCTCTCCGGGACCTGCAGGAGCATATTTGGCCACCTTCTGAAGTACCAGGTCCTCCATGGAGTGGCAGTGGACTGTACCCCCATATCTACCTGAGTCACTTTTTACAATCCACATGCAGTAGCAACTGTAAAATGAGAGACTCTTGTGATGGTTCCTCTGTGAAAATGTGTGCCGCTGAAGGGAAGAGCAGAAAGCTTCACCTGCCAAGTGGTGGGTTTCATACGAGACCTGAAAGCAGGTAACTCCCTGACCACATGAGGAAGGACTTGAAGCACTATTGTGTTAGAAATCAGCTTAAGTTTTGTGTGTGAAGCTGGTTCAATCAAGGAAATTCCTGAGCATCACAATTTCGTCTTGTGCAACCAGACCTGAGCCCTCCTATTGTGGCTCCCCAGTGTCCAACAGCAGCAGGGCAGAGCTTGCTCTGGTGTTCTGTCAGGTGGTTCTCCAGTGTCTCTTCTCCCTGAGTGTCCTGAGCTCTTATGTCCTGGAGGCCTGACAAAAGTGGATCTCGGAGGAGGGGAGGATTTAAATCCGGAAGATACTTCAGCAAATCACTAATTTCTTAATCTGCAAATTCTGCTCTGGCATGTGCCCAGCCCTGGGTACTTGCTAATCTGTGGTTTTAACTGGAAGTGAGGAGCAGGTTCTTGGACCTGTGTAGGAATGTGATTCGTATACAGACCAAAGCAGTTTCAGAAACAGAGCTCGAAGTGTTAGGTGCAGATCCAGGAATATGGACTTTCATACAAGAAAGTTGGCAAAGAGATTAAAAATTGATCTTTTTAATACAGTTATTCTCAAGACGCTTTAATAGATGTTAAAATGCTGGAAGGTTCCCAAACACCATTTGTGGGAGTTGTTTCACCTGATCTGCTACATTTGATGTAGACTCTGACTTAAAACCAAAGATGTTCTTGGTTGTCTAGTAGGAAAGTCAGAGGAAATTTGAATGTCTTTGCAGTTGTGAATTATGAATTAAGTTCCTTCTTCCTCTTTCTGCCTCCCTGAAAACCCCAGGAAACACAACTTTTAAAAGCTCTCCTTTAATATCATGAAAAGGGAACACAAAACAATTGCATCTTAATGTTGCAGGTTGCTTTTAATGTATCAAGATTTGCAGGTCACATCTGAAAGAAATCTGCTAAAATCTTCTGTTACCGCCCTCTCTGCAGGTGTCCTGCAGCTCTGCAGGAGGTCTGTTCTGTACACACTTCACTAACAGGCAGTTTTTTGTATGAGATGGCTAAAGCTCAAATCTCCAGGAACTGTTTAAAAGCTCAGCTAAAATTAGAAGTGATTAAGGTATGTTTCAGAGCACAGAAATACCATCACTGCTGCCTGGAAATGTGAAGGTTGCATGAACATATAGCTGCACCTCCCCAGAGGACTGACCAGAGTCTGGGACTGTAATCTACCCAATGCCCATTGTAACCCAGTGAAGGGCAGGGCAGAAGCTCTGGCCACAGCCTGTGTGTGAGCTGCAGTGGGTCCAGTAACACCCTTCTCCTAGCTCGAACCGCCATGCCTGCCTTGTCTCCTGTGCTGCTGCTACCTCTGCTGGCTCCGTCGCAGCTGATGTGCCTGCCTTTGCTGGGCTGCTGCCGCCGGGACCTGATCAACCAGCCTTGTGCCAACCAGAGGGGTGCTTTGTCTGTGCAGACGACCTGTAAAAACTATAGTGCTAAATGGGCAGTTTTGTTACACGTGCTAAGATATGGGGGTGCTTTTGCTGACCTGCACCAAGATCCTATCATCACATACCCCAGATCCTTCCTGCCCAGTTAATAAAGTGTAAGGCTTGCTTAACTCTTTTTGGAATGACATTCCTAACTTTGAAAGAGGCTTTTATGGTTTCTTTCCTTAAAGCCAAGCCTTCAACTGTGCTTTTCTTCTCACTGAGCTTTGAAGGAAAGCTCTGACACTGATTGCTGTGAGTTACTCTGGCTCTGCAGGGCAAGAACTGACCCTAGCAGAAGCTGAACAGTTTCCCCACATGTGAAGGGGTTTTCCCCTGTGCTGGGACCCTTGCTGTAATCTAAGCCTGAGGTGCTTGCGTGGGGAATCCCCTAGCTTCCATTGTGTTCTCTTTCTAGGTGAAGGTGGTGATACTGTTCTTCGTGTTTTCAGATGTGCTGTGGTCCCATGTGGTATCTTCCTCAGATTCCTTTCAAGCCTTTAAACCAAATAGCTGCTCTTGAGATATTAGCAGCAGTTTAAAACAAACTATTTGACTGTGGAAGGACGCTGTAAAAAAAAGACACTCTAGGATTCTGGGTTTGCATAAGCAGCTATTATAACATAACAAGTGTACTCTGTTTATACAGAAATACAATTTCTTTTTCAATTTCTAGCCATCAAACATCAGCCTGAGATGTGTAAAAGAAAAAAAAATCCCAGTTTACTCAGTGCCTGAAGTTTGATCGCTAGTAAGAAAGTTCTTGATGGACCCTGCTCACAACTGTCTTGCCTGGCTGTAACTTGGTGAGCTTTTCTACTGATGCATAAAACCCCCTAGATTTTTGCTGCTGTTTCAGGACCTGTGGTGGCTTTTCTTTAATAGACAGACACAAGTGTGCGTGGTAAGGGTGACTGCTTGACTGCTCTTTGATTCTCACCTTCTTGCCAATACCTGTCCTTATGTTGGTGCCTTTACTGTTGTTTGAGTGTGGACCGGATTGCTAACTGATAAAAACAAAAATAAGGTAACTGGACTTAAAAGAAATACTCCTTGCAGCTCCTTTAATGACCTTAAATTAGATTAAAAATTAGTGAAAATCTTAAAAGCGGTGTAACCTAGCACAAAGTGACAAAGACAGTGGCTTAGTGCTGGTGAAGAGCAGGCTGATGAAGTTTGGGCTTTGGCTGTCTCATCTGCTCTTTTATAGCTCCTGAATGAAAAAGAGGACTTTCCTTGTGAGATTAAGGAGTAGCAGGGCCTCAGCAGGGTAACAGGGAATCTGGGCAATTTTTTGTGGGTCAAAAATCCCCATGGTGTATGTGGTTTGTGCTTTAGCATCACCCACTGAACATGTGTGACTGTGAGGAGGATTTTTCAGAGGTGATTTTGCTCTGATTTCTGGCAGTGGTCACATTCTGTATTTCTCTGGCCACATAAAGCACAGCAAAAATGGCAACATCTAGTTTGTGCTGTGGTCTCATTACCACAGCATGGTGAAGCGTAAGTTCACGTCTCTGAGCTCTTAGGGTTTGCGCAGTGCACTTACTGTTAATACGATAAAAGACATCTGCGGTGGAGGAGATCCGCCAGGGCTTGATGGGCAGTGGGCGCTAATGGGTCATCAGCGCATTTCCCCTGCGAAGGTTGGGGACTCATTTTCCTGCTGGTGGGAGCAGTGGGACCAGGGAGGTGGAGAAGTCAGAGAGAGGCAATCTGGGAAGGTGTCTCAGGGGGAATCTGCCTGGCTCTGGTGCTCGCTCCTTCCTCGCTGCCCGTGAGGACTGATGAGTCACTCTGGATTTTTCCGAGGGATCTGTTCCTTTGCAGGCATAAACTGCTGTTGGTACTTTTCTTCCTTTTATTTTTCTCTTTATGGGAAACCAGAAATTGATGGATTTTTGTCCCCAGTATAAAGAAACAAACAATCCCTATCATTACGTTACGGGAAGGAAAATTACACAGACATAAAGTATGTTTTAACTGTGGCATCCAATTATAAAGGCTAAACTGCCAGAAATTGAGGATGCTTTAAATGCAGTAAATAACACTAAAGGAGACTGGGGTTATTAGTAGTGATGGTGTGTTACATGACAAGCAAGGTGTAGTTTCCTGTCTCTGCTTGCCATGTAGCTGGACGCTGCATTGGATGCATGGAGGAGATGGAATATTTTTTAGTGGACATTTGCCATTGTCAGACAAGGTTTATTTGTCAGTCTTCCTTTGGCATTGAGATGTGTGATGATGTAAATGAAGGAGAAAAGTAACTGTGGGCCAGGATACTGAAGTGAATTTTTGAGAGGAGAATAGGCTCCCTTAAGAGGGGGAGGAAGGACAATAGTGTTTAATAGCAAGGGTTAAAAGAAAAGAGATGATGTGAGGGATGTGCAGAAATGGAGGGATAAGAGGTTTGAGTTGAAGAGGAGGGGTGTGCATTAGCGCGGAGGAAACCTCTACCTACTCGCATGCATAGAGACATTTCCTGCCTTATGTTTTGGTTTCTTAATAGTTATCTGACTATAAAATTAACCTACATCATTTAATGGTAGTTGAATGGCAGTTAAATTAACCCACTTTCAAAATAGAGCTTACCTAGAGTGTCAGCTCTGTGACAGCCTCGTCCCCAGGCATCCGGGGCTGCAATCCACCTCTCTGCCTTAACCTATTTCCCAAGCAGCCAGCTAAAGTGGTGCATCAGAAACAGGGCTCGCTGCTCAACCTGGCAGTTGACAGAGAATATGGATGCGTATCAAGCCACTAATTCATGTTTCACTAGGCATTTATGTACAAGGGAGTGTAGCATCAGCACGTGGGGAACACTGCCATTAGGAGTTGGGATACTGTTTCTATTAACAGCATGACCTTGATTATCTGAGGCCCAATTATCTGAATCTCTGGGTTAACTGAAATGAGGTCATATCCCCCAACATCTGTTAATTACACCCAAGACACCCTCTGCTCTCCAAATGTCTTCCACTGGCCCTTCCCAAGCTTTGGTGACCAGGTTGTGGTGAGTGAGTTTAGCTCTAATGAGCACTCTACCTATTTGCTGAAGTTGTTTTTTCATACTCATGTTGGGGAAAAAAAATAAATATCCTAGATGTTTGCAGACTTTAAAATCCTTGAAGACTTCCAGAAACAGACAGTGGCTCTGCATGACAATGTGCCTATGGAGCTGGAACCAGCAATGTCTGTGGTGAGGGCATCCCATGTGTTTGAGTCTTCCTGCAATAGAGGGGCAGCGTACAAGAGGAGGGTGGAATTTTATCTCTGGAAGTATTCAAGGCCAGGTTGGATGGGGCTTTGAGAAACCTGATCTAGTGGAAGGTGTCCCTGCCCATGGCAAGAGGTTTGAAAATAGATGATCTTTAAGGTCCCTTTCACAGTGTAGCATATCCTGCTGGCAAGCCTCATTTTGCTGCACATACGTGCACCTTTGGTGGAGGGTTTGCCTGTTGGTGAACCTCTGAGGTTGCAGTGGCTTCAGCTGACCCGTGTGTGCATGCCCCAGAGCTGAAGAGAGACAACCTTGTCCCCACTTCACTGCAGGATGGCTGGGGAGCTGACAGCAATGGGCTCGGGAGAGGACAAGGGGCCACGCACCTGTCTTGCCTCAGGTCCAGAGCCAGCGAGTGTTCCAAGCTCATACCTGGGGCTGTTAAAGATACTCAGGGTATCCCTTCCTGCGCCGTAGGACTGGTCCCTGTACTTTGTTCTCCTTGCCTTAACTGGGTGCTGCTTTTTTTAAAGCATATGCAAAGCTGTGAAAATCACTGTAAGA
>VWZY01011714.1:0-22530 GCA_013399075.1 Chloroceryle aenea | reverse complement strand
TTTTTGCCCTGTATGCTTTTGTTATCTGTCTTCTGGTGTTATCTGTTTTTCTATTCTGGTCTTCTGGTGTTATCTGTTCTTTTGGAGCACCTAGCTCAGGGAAGATGCTGAATACTGCCTCGGAGAGAAACACTCATGTTAATTTTTTTTTTTTCTTTAAAGGGAAGATCCCAGATGTCCTTGATAATTAGAAAAGTTAGCAAGGACAATTCTAGAAAGGCTGTGAAAGCTAGTGTGTAGAATAATGTTTCCAACATGATAAATTTCCCTTGGTTTTAAAGCAAGAGCTCAGTGGTAAAAAATTTTAATTAGTCATTAAATATTGTATTAGAAGTATCACAAGTGATGATAAACTACTGTAGAATATGGTTGGCTTAGTTACTTGGGGAAGGTGGGAGTGGAGGAAATTATGACAGGAATATAAAAAAGATAAATTTATTTGAGGTTGCTATTGTGTTTTTTTAATGTAAAACCAACTCTGATTTGTTTGATTTTTGTTTGGCTACAGGTGGGGAGAAGGTGATTTTTAATGTTTAGCTACTTTAAAAATACATAAACAACACTACTCTGAAGGGTTAAAAGTCTGAATCCGTAATAGATGTCTGTTTATCCAGTCAGTTGGCTTACTGTACAACCTGGATACCTTAACGAATACATGCAGCAGACAAAACCCCCAACCAAACAAAACCCATCTGTAACTTGTTTCTTCCTGCTTTTCAGTTGAAATGCAAGCTCAGTCCATCCCCACATGCGTCACCAAGGACGGCATAAATTCAGGGGCCTTGAGAACACAGCAGCACTATTTCCATAGTTATTTTGTCTGTGCCTCGCGCAACTTTGCCTTTTAATTCAGAGAAGAAAAATGCTTCCTAGCTGTTGTGTGGAGCCTCAGCTCTTTCTGTGCCGCTTTTCTATTTTTTTTTGTCAGTGCAGTGAGAGGGAATTACTATAGCACCCTCAGAGGTGTGAAGGGTCTCATTCATCCGTGTGGGGAGTGTTAGGTGCCAGGCATATTTCTGAGGATTGAAATACAGGCATTTAAACTGGTACATCCAGTGTCAGCCTTTAATTGGGGCTTTGAGAGATGAGCTCCAGAAAATCTGACAGCAGTGGCTTACTCTAGTCGTGCCCATGTCTGTTTTGCCCACTCCCTGCAAGTGATTGTCATGTCCCAGAGCAGTGCCAGCAGAAGGAAAGACGTCCCCTCACCCCCACCTCTCAAAGCATAAGGTCTTTGCAGCAGCTGTGAGTGGAGATGGGTTTGAACACAATACTGCGTGTCAGATGGAGCAAGAGAGATTCCATGTGGGTTGCCTTTGGTGCCCTGAGATGATAATTTCTGGCACAGAGCTGGCAGTAGCCGCAGCTCCACGTCGCTGTGGTGACACTGGTGTGGGTTGCTGCTGAAAGACACAGTGCCACCTCCTGCCTTGTTCTGGTGCCTTTCCCCACTGGCTTTTGCTTTCACACAGCCACTCTAGCAAGCTGCACCAGGGCTGGCAGAGAGCTCATTTCCTCCTTCTGTTGTGTGAGACCCTTGTGTGGCTCTGCAGCAAGCCCCCAGCACTGGGAAAGAGAGCCCATCTTTGGCAGCCGCCAGCCACAGCTGCTTTCAAGTGCACATTCAGCACGCAGGTTTCACAACGCTCCTGGGGCTGGGGTCAGCTCACCTGACTGCCTCTGGTGAGAGAACTCCTTTTAAGAGGCTTCTGCTCCTTTGCAGTCCCTCAGAATGGCATTTCCACTTACCCTGAAAAATAAATGAAGTGGCTGAAACCAGCAGGACTGGAGGTGCCACCCTAGTGCAGTGAGACACGCTGTCTTCAGCACTGGGGTCAAAGTGGACATGGTCAGTGCTTTGAGTTCAGCTGATGAAGAGCATTGCTCTCAAGTTAGGCTTTCTTCTTAGGCATTCATGTTTCTCAAATCTCTGCTTTTAGACAGGTTTCTGAGGCACCCTTTGCATTTGTGGGGTGCCTCTGGTTTTGGGTGGTGCAAGGTAGTGTTCCACCAACTGGCATGTAGTCAGCTGTGTCAGAAAGAGAGGGAGGGGAGAGGTCATCCCCCTACAAATACTGAATTGGATTTTATAAGTTTATAGCTATGTTTTGTTTCTTTTACAGAACATAATCCTGGTGCTTAGAGTGATCTGAAAGGAACAGAAATGCTTAGCCTTGAACTTTTGTTCTGCTGCTGCTTCTTGTGCCTCTGAGGTACAAAACATACCTGTAAACTTATAATCAGTCAAACCAATGTTCAAGGGCTAAAAAAAAGAAACCCAAAAAGGGCACAGGCTTCATGTTCAATAGTGAGACACTTGGGGTGGGCAAACCAGAAGATTGCAGTTGGCAATCAGCAGGTTTTTGGAGACCAGCATATCAGGTAGGTNCCCCCCCCCCCCCCCAGAATATACTCTTGAATCACAAGGAGGTTGGGCTGCCTGTAAAGCTGTTCTGGCATTCATGAGCAGAACACGTGCAGTGTCACCCTGGTGCACCTGGACAAGGGGAGATATGACAACCCCACCAGCAGGTCAGGGGCACAGCAGGAGCTGGCTCTGCGAGGTGGGCAATGCTCCTTGAGGAGGATGAAATTCAGATAACTTGTCCTTTCCCCCTCGTACTGCAAATCCTATACCTGTACAGTCTATAGGTGTTATGGACAGACAAACCCCTGCCTTCCCCCAGCTCCATCATCCGAAACCATATGGCCTTTATTGGAAGCCCCAGGTACCCCCCAGCAAGAGCTGAGGAGGGTTGACTTCAAACTCCACTAAACAGTGGAAGCACAGTGCAAACAAATGTATTGCAGCATGCAGCTATGCAAATAGCTTTAGAGCACAGCACGTTTTCCCCAGCGTTAATTGCTGCACCACCGGGGTTGCATAGCAACAGCTCAGTTTGTGTCTCTGATAGCTCCTGCCCCTTGATGCCTCTGACACCTTCTGCAGCAGGCAGGGTAGGAGGAGAGAACAGAGCTGCCTGGGGAAAGCTAGAAGGGCCAGGAGGTAGCGAGGGGCTCAGGTGATAAGATTTACTTGCGATGCTGGGGTGTCTTCTGCTGTCTTGGGGCAAGATGTGCAGTGGAGCTTTGGGGTGCAGGAGCAGAGGAGCCCCCAGCAGCTGCAGCCTTGCATAGGCAGCTTTCAAGGCCGGTGGCCAGATAGGGCAGACCTGCCATCTCCCAGACTCCGCAGGAAAGCTCACTAGCAGGTGGATTGTGTCTCCCATTGCAGTGAATCCTTCTGGGTATCCCATACGAGTTTGTGCCTGCAGTTGCAGCTTGGCTATAGGCATAGAGGGTCCCCAGTAAGTCACCTCTCTCTGGACACGGAGCTGCGGTAGGCTTGTGGCTTCTCCACCCCTTGAGAGAGATGACACATTCCCCTTGCACACCCAAAAAAGAGTTTCAGGCCAAGCCCTGTGAAGAGGGTTGAGCATGGGCACTGGGGAGAGGCTGCCTCAGGCTTCCTCACTTCACTGAGCCCAGCAGAATCTGCTGGGCTGACCTGTGCCTCCTGAAAGGCAGACTTTTTGGAGACAGGGGTTGCTGCCTCCCAGGAACAATTTTTCCTTCTGTTCAAAACCGTGTTCCCAATTCCCAACCTCTGTGTTCACCAGTCACTCTTCAGCTCCTACTGTGCCTTGGACGGTAGGGCTGAGTAACCTGTTAGTGCCTTCTGTGGGAAGGCACTGCTTCAGCTCTGCAATCCACTCTCCTTTCCTCTACTCTTTTCTCCTATAAGTCATGTAAATAAGTAGTTTCTCTGCAAGACTTTACAGAGTCCATAAGCAACCCTGCCTGAAGCTGTGGGGCGCTTGAAATAAACACTTCTATTACATCTTAACATGCAACAACCTCTTCAAAACTGTCTTAAGTAGTGAGGATGTAGGCAAAGCTGTGTCCATTGGCTGGGCAAGAGAATGGCCACGGGCATGTTTTATTTAGTATCAAGAGATAGGACAGTAATGTTGGGAAGTACTGGGCAGCTACCAAGGCACTCAGATCCCTGAGTCACAGGGAGCACACAGTTATGTCTGGGTTAGCTGGGGATGGAGAGGCACAGCCTGTGGCTCAGCACCCCAGGAGGATGGGGAGTGGAAGGACCAAGGTGGGATCCAGGTGTGCTCAGGTAGCAGGGATAGCTCTGCCTCAAGCTTATCCTTTGAAACTGAGAAAAAGGGGACACTGTCTGCAGGGTCCAAACAGGGCTGGACTGGGGAAGGAGCAGATGAGCTCAAGGTGAGAAGTTGCAGCCTATCTTTGAGCAGAAGTAATGTGAAAGCAGAGGACCTGAATGAAGCACACCCACAATAGCAGGTGAACTGCGTTGCTGAACATGAGATGGGTCTTCTAGGGACAAAGAGTATTGAGGATGAAAGGATTTATTTCTTTTATCAGGCAGGAGCAGTATTTATCTCTGTTTCTTAAATTTACAGCTTCACAAGCTGTGCATATCTCAGATTGACTCCTTGGAGTACATTGGGGCAATAAGGTGAAAATGAGCACAATGGCCTCAGTGATGCTTCAGAGGAAGGAACAAATTGAAGGCAAGGCAGAAATACTAACCTGGAGGGTTTAGGACCAGGGAGCACAGGTCCCATCTGCCACAGGAGCAGGGCACGGGTCTTTTTGATCCCCATACACCTGTGCAAAGCTGACGTGACCTGTGGCCAGCTGCATTTAGCATCACTGCTGCAAGGCAAGGAAAGATTGTGCCCAGCCACTTTGGTCCCTTCTCCCAGAACAGGGACTCTGTACACTAGACCCACAATGTCCTCCCTCACCAGGCATTGCCTTGCCTGTACCTCACCTTCCCTTCCTTGCCACTCACCCAGGCAACCACTTCACCTATGCCAGAGGCTCTTCCTTGGCTGCTCTTTGTGTGTAGCACCCAAAGGTGCCCTGGCAGGGAGGGTGTTGGCTGTTTTGCCGCTGTAACTGCTTCCTGAGGCTGCCTGGAGTGTGGCGGAGGGATGGGCCGGGGCAGGGCCACACCTCTGCCACTGCTGATATAAATTCAGGCTCACTGAGGGAAGATGGCTGCCATTCTTAGGAGCTAGGCTGGCAAGCAGGTAAGGAGAAAGCAACCACCCTCTTTGAAAAGGTGGAAAAGAAGTTGTGCTGAGCTCTACCTCTTCACAAAACCCGCTGCTCCAAGCCCTGTTCTTGCAGGGAGGTGAAGGGGTTTTTACCCCCTTTCTTATTCAGCAGGGCAAGGGGAGGAGCTGGGCTGTGTAAGAGATCCTGGCTGAAATAACCATGCAGGGCTCTGGAGACAGGCCAGGTACTACCTGAGCATTTTTATTTAAACTAATCCCAGGCACTCCAAATTGAAAGCCATCGAAGCACTGGTAGAACCAGTTGAGACAGTTGCTGGAGGGCATTTTTCTTGCCTGGGTGTAGTAAAGCAGTCTTGAGGTAACCCTAGAAGCATGTTTGGGAGGTGCTGGACCAGTTTGGCAAGTTGAGCTCACTCAGCCTTTTTGGGTGGTTTTGGGAAAATCCTACCCGAGGAAACTGAGCGGCTGTGATTGAGAGGTAAAGCCTCGTTACACTTCAAAATTTGGGTGAACTGGAATATCAAAGGGCTGGCTAGCAGACGCAGGGCAGGCTTTGCTGCAGCCTAGTATGTCTGAGCTGACAGAAGAATAAGTGTGACCTGGCCAGCCCAGAGCCCAAAGTGGCCCGTGGGCACCTTTTCTTGCCCTTTGCTGAGTTTGGCAACAGACCCCATGGGCCAGGGGGAAGCGGGTTGCTGAAAGTGCCTCTCTGTCACTTCTGAGTTCCAAGCAAGCAGCCAGCAGGTACACCAGCCAGTACGTAAGCAGCAAGTGAGGGCTGCCCAGGGCTGGCGCTGGCACACCAGCTACCACTGAGCACAGCTGGCTCCAGCCATGGCTTTCCCTCCTCCCTCTCTCTGCCGATGGTTTCTCCAAGCCAGGGGCATTTCCTCTTTGTCCACCTGTCAAGCCCTGCACTTGACATCATAGGAAGGGAAAATGCACTTCAGATAAAGCTGCTTTTCCCCACACTGGCCCCAAACCCTGTGATAAGAGTTGCCCCCCTTGACCCAGCCAAGCAAGTGAGATTTGGTATCTGGTCCTGGGAGGGGAGAGCAAGGTTGTAGGGGGGAAATGACTTTCACTCCTTTGGTACAAGGCCAGGAGGTGCAAAGTGCAACTGTTACTGCAAAGCAGCCCAACATTGCTGGCAATTATCCTGTGCCAGGTAGAGTGGGTGCGAAGGCACACAGCCCCCTTGGTGTCGTGAGGGCTGGGTGGGAATTGCCTGTGCTGACATTTGGAACAGATATGGTCTTGATAACAGCACCTAGCGTGGCAGTCCTGATGAGTTCATGCAAACACTGGGCAATTATCCCTTAACCTTTCCACAATAAGTCCTTGGCACAGTCCTGCCAAGTAGGTAAATGATAAACACCTTGGTTTGAGAACTAGCTGGTGGTAGCGATCCTGCGCTGCCAAAGCACACCTCTCTGAGCGACTATCAGCTGCAGAGCTGCTTTATCAAATGGCAGTAAATCAAAGGTCAGTGCAAATAGCAAAGCACCACACCACACGAGGGTGCATTGGTATCTGCACATCCTGCGGGCTGGAGGATCACCAAATTTTCTGCACTGATTACAGAGGAGGCTCAGATCTGCTCAGTTTGCCCTAGACCCATCTTCTGCCACCAGGTGTAAAGCAGAATGTGAGGACTTAAAGTAGTTGGAGATTTCTGTTGTTGGGCTGCCCAGCAGGGATGCTGCTCCGCTCTCACGCCGTCTGGCTGTGCAGATCGAGCATGCAGAGGTGTGCAGTCATCTGGTGGGTCCGAAGAGTGCTGGGCCATCTACACTGGGCACTGTGCAGATACTAAATCTGATTCTTACTGGAAATTTAGGTTTGCTTGGTGCCTACACACCAGGATATCCTAGGCAGAAGTGTAATTGTGGATGCTCTGGCAGCAGGAGACAAACAGAAGTTCAGTTGTGTCATTAAGTGTGCATTTGCCAGCAGTACACATACTTAAGTGCGCGCACTGGGGACCGAAGGGATACCTGCCATCCCTGGGAAAACAGGATGCTTGATCTCACCCAGGGGTCAGGCAAGTGTTATGCCTGAGGAGGGGGGAGGAGAAGGGTTATTCCAGTTTTGCAGCATAAACTTTTATTCCTTGGGACATGTTACTGATTGCTTCTCTCTTTGTCTCTCTAGTGAGGATGCAGCAGAGACAATAGCAATAGACTCTAACAATCAGCCGAAGTCTCCACTGGAAAAGTTTATGGTCAGACTGTGTACACATCACCAGAAGCAATTCATTCGTGTGTTAAACGACATATACACTGAAGTACAACCAGACTCTGAAGGCCAGCAGTTGTCTGAATCCGAGAGCATGGAGGCCTCTACTTGTGGCTCTGGTTGTAGCCAGCGAAGCACTGAAAGTCAGGATAGGGGTGCTACTTGTACTGAATCTAAGTCCCCTTCTTCCTTGGACCCAGGCCAGTTGGGGTCTGATGGCCCCCTGCATGTCACAGGACAAGCCCCGAAACAGCTGGTGGAGCTGAAGTCTCTGGACAGAGCAGAGAGCTCCAGCCCTGCTTTGAGAAGGGAATTCTCAGAGCTCCCTATCACCAGGCTTCGTTCTGCTAGTCCAAAGGATAGCTTCAGCCAAGGATACCTCAGCACGTTGAACTCTTCCTCTTTGAATTTCCATCATGCCACAAAGAGCCTGGAAGGACAGCAAGCCACTGGCCATGAGCAGGAAGCCAGTGTCAGAAAGTGTGAGGACAATAAAGACCAGCTAGCAGGTAAGACTCTTGTGGAAGGTTATATCTCGGTCAAAGTGGCAAATGTGAACGGCAGTGAGGACAGCTTAGACAGCTGTCTGGGGTCCCAAAAGAGCTCTTTCAGAGTTCTGCCAGAAGAGTCCTGGGATCCTGGCTTTGCTGTGACTCCCCCTCGCAGAGCTGACAAAGAGAACACTTTGCAATGCAGCTCAAAAGCATCTTTGCACCAGGACTTAGATGCAAGAGAACAAGATGTGAGACCAAAGCAAGAAAACCACCTGCATGCCGTGGCCAAGGGCAAGGCAGGCTGCCAGCTGCAGCCAGCTGACAAGGGCCCGCTCGACAAGTCCAAAGAGGGCTGGCTGCCTGCGGGCACTGCGTCAGCCGCCCACCGGACCCCCAGCGGGCACCCCCGCGCCAAGGCCGCCTCCCTCAGATCCACTCGGAAGAGCAAGAAGGCGTCAGGGCTGAGGATTAACGACTACGACAACCAGTGTGATGTGGTCTACATCAGCCAGCCCATCACCGAGTGCCATTTTGAGAGCCAGCGGTCGGTGTCGTCCCGCAAGACGGCGAGGAAGAGCACGCGGGGTTATTACTTCAACGGGGAGTGCTGCGAGCTCCCGACTGTCCGCACGCTGGTTAAGAGTTCCCGGGCAGAGGAGAGGGGGAGCAGCCCAGCACTGCAAACAGAGACCCTCATAAGCACTAAACCACCCCTGGTGCTCTCAGTGGGGGGGTCTGCAGGGGCCGGCCGGGAAGGTGAGAAAAGGGTTTCCCTGAGGCTTCTGGCTAAAGGGGCACCAACCAGCCGAGAAACCAGAGAGAGAGCTGAGCTGGGCTCTGTACAGCCCTGGGATACCCGGGCGCTGCGATCGAGGGAAGCCACCATGGCTGTGCCCTTCTTCTCCCTCTCTGCCCCACCTAGCCCCCAGAAAGAGGACAGCTCAACAGGCTCACCACCCCCCAGCTCCCCTCCAACTGAAGGAGGGGGGATGAGAGTGGAAGGCACCATCCCCTGGGAAGCTGACAGCAGCCTGAGCTCCTCTGGGGACAGCAGGGGCCCCAGACAGGCTGCTGATCTTCCTGCCCTTCCCATCTCAGAAGCACCCTGTGGGGACGAAGGTTGCTCTGGCTGTGACGTACAAACTAATCCAGACCTCTCTGCCAGCTCAGGGCCAAAATCCTCCTTGGAGCCCTCCGCTGCTGTGGACACAGCACCCCTGGCCCATGATGGTGCTGAGGATCTTGCACAGCTTCCATGCACAGGGGACACAGAGCCCTGCGGGCTCTGTCTGGCAGAGCCCTCTTCACATTCTCCAGGCTGGCAGCCTCCCAATGAGCTCCCTGCCACCATGGATGGGGAGAGCCCCCCAGAACCCCCTGCCACCTTGCAGTGTGTAGATATGAACAAAAGCATCGATGCTGAACCAAAAGCTGAGCTATCAGGCATAGTGGGTGATAGCTCCCTTGAGCAAGAGGAGGCTGTGCCAGACAGTACAGCCCTCCCTGAAATCTCAGAGGGGGAGGCAGTGCAGAATAACAGCCCAGCAGGTGAAAAAGAGCCCATTGAAGGGGATACACCACCTGAACCCAATGGCTCAGACACTGCAGGGAAAGACTCTATCTCTTCCAAAGACGGCCTAGACAAGAAGCGAAAGAAAGGAAGGAGAGTGCTTGTGGCATCAGACCGGCGTCTCCGAAGCCAGCAGTCCCAGTCACCTGCTGAGTGCAGTGCTGAAAATGCTGGTTCTTCCAGCTCTGTGCAGCTTCCTTGCCTTTCGATCAAACTCTCCAAGAGCCCTGGTGCTAAGCGGTTCAAGAGAGAAGTGCACCTGGATGGGGCAGCATCTGTGCACTTCCCAAACAACTGCTTCCCCAATATGCTACTCAATACCAGTGTGGGGCCAGGCACTGGCCAGGCTCCAGAGGGCATCACTGAGCAGCAGCCAGGTGAGGAGAATGGTGTCACTACCAGACAAACCTACAAAAGCATCTTAGCAAAAGAGACTGTAGCAAAGGGAGAAAATTCCTCTAAAGACGACTCCCCTGCTAATGGCAGCCAAAGTCAACTGGATGAGATGCTGGAAATCAGTGTCCAGGCTGATTCTGAGAAGAGGAGCATTCTCTTCTCTCCAGAGAGCAGTGTGCCTGAAAACAATGCTGAACAAGTGGATGTGAAACCAGGTGATGGCAGCACAAAGGATGAGGAGAGCTCTGACAGTGCCATGGACATGATCAAGCTGAAAAACTACGAGCCACTGGCCACTTTGCCTCCGTGTCCCATCATCAGAGGTGGAAGCAAACATCTTCCAGCAAAGGCTGCGAAGCATACAAAGGTTGCCCTGCAGTTCTATAACTTAAGACACACACCTACACCCATAGATACTGCAAAAAAGAGCACACCAGGGAAGGAGTCCATGCAAGTGATCCTCAAAACGAGGGATGAAAGCAGTTCGGGGAACGATGACTCCTCAGCATTGGAGGACATAGACATGGCTGACAGCAAACCAAAGTTCATGGAGTGGTGTGCTGAAGAAGAGAACCAGGAGCTCATTGCTGAGTTCAATGCCCAGTACATGAAAGTTCAAAAGGGCTGGATTCAGCTGGAGAAAGAGGTGCAGCCAACCCCCAAGGTAAAGAACAAAGCTGACAAACTGAAAGAGATTTGGAAAAGCAAGAAAAGGACACGAAAAAGTAGAGGCTCGCTAGAAGTGCAGAAGCTTTCTCCTGTCCAGATGCTGTTTATGAGGGCCTTTAAGCTATCTGACATCTGCCAGTGGTTTCTGGAGACAACTGAAACCAGGTCTCTAGTGATCGTGAAGAAACTCAACACCCGTCTCCCAGGGGAGATCCCCCCCATCAAAGTCCCCATGCAGAAATATTCCTCCTCCAGTCTCTACCCTAGCTCACTGCAAGCGGAACGTTTGAAAAAACACCTCAAGAAGTTTGCTGCCACTACACCAGCCCGGAATAACCTGAAGAACCAAAAGCTTTGGGCTAAAATTCGGGAGAATGCTGATAAATTGGAGGCTGAAGAATCCACCACTTTCGTCCAGTTGTCTCCTGCCGATGCTGGCACCAAGGACCTGAGTGAAGACAAAACCATCCAGCCTGCCCCTAGCTTGCCCACTCAGGCCAGCACCAGGATCCTACGCAAGTACTCTAACTTGCGGGGCAAGCTGCGAGCACATCACCGCATGGTGAAGGCAGAGAAGAAGAGTGATGGCCCAGGGGACCACCCATCCTTGGAGAGCAAGCAGAGCCGGAAGAGTGTGTGCATCAACCCACTGATGTCTCCAAAGCTGGCCTTGCAGATTAAAGCAGCTGCCTTTCCTGCTAAATCTCCATCAGTGGACGGGATGGGGAAAGGGCGGAAGGGAAAGAGCAGGTCTCAGGAGGACCCTTTGCCCAAAGCTGACCTTCAGCTTAGCAGGAAGAAGAGGATGCTGAAGGAGAGCGGGAGCATGCAGGAGCGGTCCAGCTCCTCCATCAAGGACAAGCTGCCTGCCAAGAAGGCCAATAAAATAAAGCATTCAGAGGTCAGTGTGAAAGCTCCTGCCACCCGAAAGCAGGCTGCCATGGAGAGGAGCAATAAGCTGGCTAGAAAAATATCTTTGAAAGAGAAGAGAGTCCCCAAAAGGCAGCTGGAGAAGGTGCAGCTCCCCATGCGGAAGGGCAAGGAGAACACAAGCAGACGGGCTGTGCTGCTCCCCAGCCACGAGGAGCTGGCCAAGTCCCCAAAGCAGAAGCCCCTGGGAGAGTCCTCCACACGGTCACAGAAGATGGCCAACAAGAAGTCCAGCAGTGGAAAGACCCTGACGAGGTCCATGAAGAAGATGCAGGAGAGCAGTGGGTCACAGGGCAAGAGGAAGCTGAGGGCAAAAGTGGACTGTTCGCACAGCAAACGCTCGCGAATGGACCCAAAATAGCAAAGAACCGTCAGCCATGTACAAAACTGATGTATAATAGTAACCCTTTACCATGCATTAACTAAAGCTGCTTTTATAAGCTGTAGCAAGCCTTTGAAAATCCGCAGTTAAAGGAAAACACCCGTGATTTTAGGCATCGGCAGATGTGTCTTGGACAGAGAAGAGGTTGACCTGTCTGGCTCTGCTGTTCAGAAGGAAGTTTCTGCAGTTTGAATGTTCCTTGGGTTTTTTAAACTTGGAACCAGGCAGTTTTAGTTAAAAGTACAGTGCCTTATTTATCACTTTAAAAATAAAAATAAGAAGCTCGTCTGTGTGATTTGGAGGCTTGCGTTTTATACTTGAGGCACAAGCACTTGTACTGTAGCAGAAAGAAAACCACCTTTGTGCACATGAAGTAGCTTTCGGCAGCCTTTGGGTGCACACAAACATTTCCCTTTCCTTCAGAGTCCTCCTTCTGTTTGTCTTCTTAGTAGCATTTAAAGCAAAACCAAAACCATTTCGCATCCCTGAGGGAGAGAAAGGTGAATCTGTCCTTTGTCAGTTCATTCGTAGCAGCTGCTGGTGTCCCATACCGTTACCTGCATCCAAGTACTAACTAGCTACTGGTGTGTGTACTGCTGATGGCCACCTCGCTCCCCCATGGCTCAGCCCGTGGGGTGGGGAGGTTCCGCTCAAGCAGAGGTGGTGGAGGAGATGCCGCGGGTACCAGGCTGCCACGCACTCTGCTGCTGGGCAGGTGTGCTGGGCTTTATATCTGTCTTTATTTCTTGCTGGCTTCAGGGATGAATTAGTCCTACCATGCCCTGCTTTTTGACAGACCTCCTCCCGTTTTGGTGCGCTCGTGGTGATTTCTGTGGTCTCTGATGGCAAATTAGTTTCTGCAGTACTTCGCTGAAGGTTGAATCTCTCCCTTGTTATGGGCTCAAGCTCCTTCTGATGGTGCTCTGCAGAAGGGGAGCTCTGGCTCTCACTCTGGGCTCCTGTGCACATCCTGCCTTGCACCCTTCTAAGCCAGGATTTGCAGTTGGAATAGGATTGGGATAAGGGACTGACTTAGGTTTATTTTTTACTGTAATTTGCATTTCATCCATTTACTAGTGAGGTGCAGTTGGTTTGTCCTTGCTTGTGTCTGGAGTCTGAGAGCAGCCAAGCCTCTGCTCTCTCCTGCATGACAACTTTTCAGGGCTCCTCTGCGAGCCTCTGCAGCATGTTCCAAAGCCAGCTGGGGGTCTGTAGTGGCAGAACAGGGTCATGGTGCCTAGTCCTGCTGAGAAAAAACCTGTGCACAGTGCATGTGGCTGTGCTGGCTCTGCGGGGCAGGGATGCTCAGTGGCTGAGAGGGGATTGCTGAGGTGTGCACTCAGCCAGAGAACTCTGCTCAGCCATCTTCACTTCCACGTTGCTGCACAGTCTGTTTGCATGAATCCTACTGGAAGCCATCTCCCACACAGAAAGCAGCAGTGCCTGAGAGGGCAACATCGGGCTCTGGGTTCACCCCACCTTTAACAGCCACTTGCTGGTCCTTGCTTGGCTTCTTTGTCCCTGCTCAGAGCAAGGCTCCAGGGCCAGTCACATATTTTAGAGACACATGCCCTGGGGGCAGAGGCTAGAGAGGGCTCGGCTGTAATGGGAATTGCTTTTCACAGTTGGCATTGAACCCCAGATCCCAAAGCCTGTGGACTGGAGGTAGAAAGCAGATAATTGTCTTTAAATCTTTCATTGTGCTTGTTTAGTATAGAGGATGAAAGAAGACATTTGAGATTCCCATGCCCTCCGAAGAGCACCTCTGGCTCTCTTGCAGGTATTCCCTTCCCCCAGCACTGATGCACAAGAGGCTGCAGCACATTTTCCTCTTACTATGAAATGGCTGATTTAAAAAAAAAAACAAATCAAAAAACCTTTGCCTTTCCTTTGAATCATGCTAGAATAAGTTAACTCTCTGAACAGCTAGGAAGAGATTAAATCTAACCTGTCAGTCCCTGTACAGATTAATATGAAGTTATCTATTACTTTAATTTTTATTGCATGCATTAAATATGTCAAACATTCCATCAGAAAAGATTTAAGAGTGTTTCAGGAGAGGTGTGAGGCAGGAGGGCACTGATGGCAGTTAAATGACTGATCTGTACCTTTCTTACGGGTTATCTTTCCCTTTTGCTTCTCCATCTCATCCTCTTGTAACCTCTGCCTGGGGCAGCCTGTTGGCAGGCACATGGGCCTTTCCTTCCCCTGGGCCTGGTGTGCCTGCGAGCGCCGCTCTTGCCACCTCTCCTCGTGCCATTCCCCAGCAGCAAACCCTCTTTCCCCCATCCTTCACAACCCCTCTTTCTCCATCCTTCACCCTCACGCCTGAGGCGACTGCACTGGACAGTGCGTGCAGAGCTGTGAGTGCTGGGCACCACGCACCAGGCTCTCTGTGGGGCTTTCCCACGCTCTTGCTCTCTAATTTTTTTTTTGCTGCTGGTTAATTCAAGCTGCTCTGCTCTCCATCTTCTGTGATCTAGGAGTGGGGACCTCATGAGGATAAAAACTTTGACAAAGAAAGTGCAGAGAGGCTTTTCTGGATGAGGTGCTGCTGCTCCAGCCTCTCATCTCCCTTCCTGCACCCCAGGGCTCCACCAGCACCAGCTGGCTCATCATGGATAAGGTAGTAGGAGATGGCAAGTGTCACACTGGTGCAGGAGCAGAGCAGTGTCTGGGTGTCTGTCCCAGTTCGGTGCACATTGCTTGGTTTAGGTGATGGTGGGATCAGCAGGCTGAGGTTCCCAGCAGTGGAGCCAACCAGGCATCAGCTCTGGAGAGGAATGGCCAGGACCCATCATGGGAAGAAATCAAAGATATTAAAGGGACAACCATTTCCCTCCCAGTCCTTTGGATTTCCAGTGTTGGCCTGTGATTTTCTGTCACACTGCTGTGTTTCAGCTTGGTTGGATGGACATTTCCTGTGCTGTGGGATGAAGCCCTGTCAGCAGATGCTGTAGGAGTTGCAGGACTCTGGGAGGCACCAAGATCCCATAGACTCTGATGGAGAGTGTGCAAGCTATGTGGCCTGAGCCTCAAAGCACTAGCAGCTTGTCCTAGGCTTCAGTTGTCTTCAGCCAGTAGCATTGTCCCCTACTTGGGGATGCCAGAGGCATTCAGTAATCCCTGGCTTTCCCACATTAAATCCAGCATGTCCTGCACAAAAAGTAAACACTCAAAAAATCTGTGCAGAGAGCCTTTTAACGGGAGATGGACTGTACCTTGTGGGTTTAAACCTGAATTCCTGCACTGTTCAATGATGAAAGGTAGAGGGTGTGTTTTGTTGTCAAGATGGGGCTGAAAAGAGAATTCTGGGCTGGGCTGTGGATTGTTGTTCTTGTCTTCAGAAAGCAAATGAAAGCAAAACAAATAATCCTGAGAGTTTGTCAAAGAAATCAGTTTTTAAATCCAATTGCCCCAGACTGCTGCCAAGGACCAGCCCGGGCCAAGTGTGTGCTGCATGTCTCTCATGGTGCCCGGCTCTGGTGGGCAGGCAGCAGAGCAGCACTTTGGCCATCTGCAGGGGAAGAGGGCAGTGGGTTTGCAAGAGGTGCTGGGACAGGCTGTGCTGACGGGTGGGATGGTCTGAGGTCTTGTCAACAGGGACCTCTTAGCTCCCTACAGCACCATCCTTGGGGCCAGTTCCTGGCACCACAGCCTCTGCAGGGCTCTCCCTGGCCAGGCACACAAACCCTGCTCAGAGCTGCTTTGCTCCCTGCCTCCTTTCCTCCCAACAACTCCCCATTGTTTAAAAATTACAATTTTGAGAAAACCTAGATTCTTCTCTACATTGTGCTGCTTGTGAGGAGCTGGCAAGAGCATTTCCTTCCACAGCTGCTGTGCTGGGTTTGACTGGTGCAGGTAGTTTTTATGGAGAGCAGGCGTGTTTGCCAAAGGATGGGTAGGGTGAAGCCATCACCTGTGGCCGAGTCCCTGCAGCAAGTGCTTGAGTTGTGACCTCTCCAGCCCACCACATGGTGGGAATATTCATTCTTTAGTGTAAGATTTCTGAATTACAGAATTGTGCAATCCTTTGGGTTGTCCAGGGGTGAAGTAGGCCAGGGGTGGTTGTCATCGCTAGAAAAGCATTAAGGCTTTCTGCTCTGAGGAAATGTCCAGCTCCTTGCAGAGCTTCTTTCCTTGCTGTCGCTGCTCTCGGAGATGCTCTTTGGCCTCTCTGCCACTTTTCTGTGCATTCACCACTTGAATAGTAGCTGCCAGGTCTTGCAGACTACAAGACCTGCTTTTAATACTTGGTTTGAGAGGCTTATTTTAGAGCAGGAAGGAAGAATGCTGTAATTTACTAGAAAATTTAATTTCAGTTTAGTGTCTGCCTATGAGGCGACTGCCTGGCAGGGTGGCATTGTGTGGATAGCTCCATTTTCTTTATTGGTGCTCAGATGTTTGGATTTTTACTCTTTTTTTTTTTTTTTTCCCAGTTGGTCCTTATGTCACATTACTCTTCTTGATTTGTTTCCCAATTTGTGTGGAGAAACCACACAACCGTTTTTCAGGTAGAAGAGTGTGCAAGAGAGACAAAAATAAGTAGAGGTAATACCATATGTGTAACCTGTTACTTTCTGTTAATGACTTGGGATGTGCACTACTTGTTTCTGTGTGTTCTGCAGCAAGGTCATGGTGATGTGTGCTGCTGAGGCACAGCCTCTGCTTTAGAGTGGCCTGTTGCCAATAAGTGCAGCTTCTATGCAATGCAAGGGATGCACAGGTTGCTGCAGATGATTTTAATAAGCACCATGATTTATCGCCTTACTCCACACAGATGTCAAGTGCGTTTTGGTTTGCAGAGCTTCCCACTGGCACTACCACAGTGCCATCCTCAGCGCCACAGCCTCATTGCACTCGTCCTCCTCTGGGCCACCTGGTAACTCCCTGCTCTGCTTCTCAGCTCCAGACTTCAGCACGAAGTGCTGTGTCCCACAAAACAGACCTCTTCTCTTCTTGTTACTTTGGCTTTCCCTGATGGCTGCTTTCTCATCCTGTTCTTGAAATGGATCTCCATCCCAGTTCCCTGGTCCATGTCTCAGGAGCAGCATCTTCTTAGCTCTGCGCCTCCACTGATGTCCTTCCTTTGTCCATTTGCTACCATCCCCTCTCTCTCATTGCGTGATTACCTTTTCTTCTCTCGCCTTGTCACCAGCAGCTCCAAGTCTTCACACTTCACGTGGTCGGGATCCATCCATCTTACCTAACCTCCAGGAGGCACTGGGCTGCCAAGCTCTGAGTCAAAATTTATCTGTTGGGGGTTGAGGGCTGCAGCAAGAGCACTATGAGCCCAGGATAGCTGGGCCCTTCTGTCTGTAATGGTTAGGTATGTGTCTAACAATGCTGGCCCCGGAATAGGTTTCTCTGCTGATGGGACGTGTGCAGTATATCCAAGGTGTGCACATGCTTTTATATTCCTCACTAATGAGCTCCTTTTTCGCTCGTGTTTGCTGCATGCCGTGCTGTATCTGTGTTCATCTGCCGATGTGTCAGTGAGATGTATTTGCAGCAAACCTTCTCCAAAGAGCTGTTTAGCCAATGCCGATACCTGTGGCAAACTTTCTACCACATTGCTAGTCATCATCCACCACGAGCTGGGAGAGTGGGATGAACTCGTCCCCACTGCTCTCTGGATCCCCATCCTCCTAGCAGCCTTCCAGGAAATAGACACAATCTCAGAAGGACACAGATGTACTGCTGCCCTCTTTTTAAGACTTGATGATGGACGGTTTCTCTCTCCACCCTTTATTCTTTCAGCCTGACAAAGCATTCCCAGTTGAAGGTGACTGGGAAAGCTGCAGTTCCCAGCCTCCCATAGGCATGGGCCGTGCCTGGGGCAGCAGGCTACTGTCTGGCTTGAGCTCTCGCTTTTCCACCTCTGGCAGTTGTGCTGAGGGAAGAGGGCTGAGCCCCAGCCAAGGCATCCTTGGGTCTGTGTCCTCGGGCTGTACACTTGGACAGCCCGGGAGCAGGGCAGGGTAGGCTTCCACCTGCCAGGGAAAGCCACTGCAGCTTTTCTGGTAGCGGTAGGTTTTTTGAGCAAACCACAAGGCTACGATGTTCCTGCATTGTGCGCATCCCCCCACCCTGTGTGTTGTAGCATCCGTTTGGCCCATCCTTTAGCTTGGTGGTTGTGAAATGAATCCATCTGTTCTAAGATGTTCTCAGGAGTTCTTGTTTGTATTAAGCTCACCCCTAGGCTTAGCAGAAATCACGCTCCCCATCTTTCCTCCTCCCCTCCCTGCGGACAAGCCCTCTCTTTCACGAGCACTTCCACCCTCTCCCCAGAGGGCAGTGGTGGGGGGGGCAGCTGACAGTTTTGATTCAGGGCATGTTGGCAGCTTGGGGGCAGCCGGAGGAGCTGGGATGCAGCTGGCTGGTGTTTGCGGCATGGGTCTGGAGGCCAAGGGGGTCCCTCAGGCTGCATTGCTAGCCAATGTTTTCTAAGTCTGTTTTTAAGAGTACCTAATTTTAAAATGAAATGTGAATATATATTATGTGTAGGTGCCATGTAAGATAGTGTTGTGCTAGGCAGAAGGATGCTAACCTACTTTTTAAGCTTTTGGGGGGCAAGAAAAAGCATTTTTCTCTCACTTCATGCTCACAGATCTAATATTGTAAATAGGTTTGGGGTTTTTTTTTAATATTTATTTCATGGGCTTTCCACATGTTCTTGTTCTGACTGGTGTGTCGGCTGGCAGGGCTGTATTGCCCAGTGTGCCGCAACCTAAGGGCTGGCTATTGCATGGGGGGATGGGATGGGGTGAGGGGTGGTGGTGTTTGGTTCGGGTTTCTTTTTTAATGTCACATCAAAGTTGAAGCATTAACTCTTTCTCTTCATCTCATTTTGGTGATGTCAGACCTGGTCAATGGCCACAGTCCCCAGGGAAGCAGTGAGTTCCTGTGGCCACCCACAATGGCCTTTCCCCAGGGTGGGGGCACAGCAAGCAATAAGATTTGTAGTAATAAAGTCTGTTTTGATGGCAGGGGCTCTTGGGGCTTAGGGGTGGTTGGGAATAAACCTGCTCCTGATGGCAGCTTGGTCCAGTGTGTCATGAGGAGTGTCTCTTGGCCTGGGGATACCCAAGGAGGTGTCCCCAGGGATGCAGGAGGTGAGAGCTCCTTTCATCCCCACGGAAATCCCCCAGACTGCTGGGGTAGGGTGGGTAGTCATTGATAGTGAACTGCTGCAGTGAGCAGCTGCCTTCAGGGTCCTGTGCTTCCTGTGTGTGTGGGCGACCCAAGGGAGCTCACCAGCGTCGCCCAATCCCAGTGCTGGCTCCAGAAAGTCGTTTGCCGATTTGCTTGCCATGCTGCAATTTTAACTCTCCTTCTAGGAGGTTTCAGGTCATTTGGTTGTTTTCTCCTAAGTGGGTTTGGATTTTTTTTTTTTTTTTAAGCCCCTTTTTTGCCTAGAAGTGTTTGCTGGCTGTGCGGGGCAGGATCATTGCTGCTTTTGTGGCTGTGGGTCCCTGACTTGGAGTGTGGACCAGGGATTGCTGCCAAGTCCCCTCCCTGCAGGACCCCATAGCAGCTCCACGCTTCCCCTTTGGAATAGGTGTGTAAAAAAAGAAAAGGAAACAAAAAGACAACAGCAACCCAGTAAATCTTTCTTTTACAAGATACTCAACATGTAACTATTATCTCCACCATGACAGCAAATATTTTTCCTTCATCTGTGTCTGCTTCCCTGGGGGTTTTGTTTCTCTGTTTCTATATGAATTTTAGACACTGAGCTGAAAAGTCCTCCTGTCAGGTACTGTATGTTTGAGCCTAAGCAATGTGAACTGTACAGACCAGCAGTGGGAAATGGGAGCCAGTGACTGCACCTGGGATAGCTGTGGCTTGGGCTGGCCTTCCCAGCTGCTCTGGGGAATGGGAAGTTCTGTGTCATGAGTTGGGAAAATGAACTGTCTGCTGTGAATTCTAGGTTGGAAATGTGGAGAGGGGTTTCCATTAGATAATGTTTACATACCTCACCTGACGAACATTTGAAAGTGTATATATAAAAAAAAAAAAAAGAAAATTATATTAAGTTGCTTTAAATCAATATGTATAGCTGTAAGAGCTGGGTCATTTGAACTTTGAATATGTAACAACTCTCTAAATGTTGACATTTTGTGAACTCTGTGCTCCTGTCTTTTATTTCATCCTAGCCTATGGAAGAAGTTGTGTTCTTGTTCCAGGTAAAAGGTCCCTGACTCAGATCTGAACTCCTCAAGGATTCCCACCACCTTGGTTTCTTTTCTTCCTCTATTGTCAATATTCACCCTATGAGCTTTCTAAAGGTCCATATTTTATTGCAGCTTATTAAACATTTCTTTGATATCAGCATTTGTTTGATGTGATAACTGGGGAAGCGTGAAGGTGAACGAGTGCATGAGGGGGAGCCACAGACTGGTGTGCTTCAGGTAGGACACCCCCAAACCCACCAGGAGGAGGAACATAGATGGCCAACTGGGATTTGAATGCTTCTCTGCCTGTGTCTGAGCTGGTAGTGCTGCTTTCTGTGACAGATTTGCATTTGTGGCACAGTGAAACCCCTTGGTTCTGCCTAGGCCCAACCGCCCCTTCCCCAAAGAGTTACTGCTGCCCAGTTTCCCTCACAGCCATTCTATCCTCACAGCAGGCACTGGGCCCTTCAGCTTCTCGCAGCGCTCCACGCACAACCCAGGCAGTAACAGCTCCTTTTGCAAGGCAGTGTATGGACAAGCCCCGCTCTCCTCAGTGATGAGCCCTCAGCCTGCGGCTGCGTATCCCAGCATGTGAGGAATGCTCTGGCCAGAAGAGGTGGCCAGGGCTGCTCCAGGAGTAGCAGGTCATCACCAAGGGCACCAACTCTCCCCAGTTTGTGCCATCTCCTCCTATGCTCATCAGCTCCAGAGCACCAACTGCCACCTTCTCCCCTCCAGGAAAGAAGAGGCAAAGCCTCTGAATGCATAAATGTCATGTTCACATGGAAGACAACATAGACAATACCAAACACCTCCTAAAACAATACAGCCTCTGCCAGCGGAAGGATGCTGAGCATCTCCCTCCCCAGCCTAGTACAAACCAGCGTCTTCAACAGTGACACACACACAAACCCCACAGGCCAAACAAAGCCACTGTCATTTTCCTGCCCAGTAGCATCTGTAAACAAAAAGAAAACATCATTTGTTGACCCCAAACATATAAAAATACTATAACAAAATGAAATACAAATATATATTAGAATCTGTAAGTATTCTGTATAAAGAGATACTTTAGCGGTTAGCTTACAGCAAGAACAGAAACACAACACAACCAAGCCCTGTCCGGGCCATGGGCAAAATGACATGTGTCCCAGCTCCTCTGTGAAGAACAGGGGGCTCCTGTGGAGAGGGCCTTTGTGGCAGAAATATATCCCCGTGGTGGTGGGAACGTCCTGGATGCTGGTGATGAGCAGGGATGGTGACAGCACCCGCAGAGGCAGTTGCCTCCAGTGGGGGTGCCTAGAGCCTGGCTGCAGAAGGTAGTGTGGACCTGAAGTTGATGTGCTGGAGTGGTGTGATGAAGAGAGCTGGGACTGTAGTCCTGGTATGAATTTGTCCTCCCAGATGACGTGGTGACACACTGTCCGGCCACATGCAGTGTCCCAGGTCAGGCCCCCACCATCCTCAGTCCCCACAGGCATAGAAGCGATGCTGTGGAGGTTGGGTGCATGTGTTATCCTGGTACAGGCTCCCTGTGCTGCACCAGGAGAGATGCTGTCCCTGCTTCCACACCAACACAGTGCATCCACTGTGGGCTTTGGAGAGGTGCTGCCCAGATACCACTACCCGAGTCCAGGAGCAGGTGGGACCTGCCCTGGCAGTGGTGTTGCTCCAGACTTGCAAGCTTGGTCATCTTTAGCCTTTTCAGCTGGCCCTGGCACCCCCAAGGCTGAGGTCTGAATGATGGGCATAGCAAAACCTGCACCCCAGCTGTCCCAGCAGCCCCCTGCCTCAGATCACTGGGACACAGAGCACCTCTGCCCAGCTGTAGATTCCCCCACCCAGGGTGAGCCTGGAGGAAATGGGGTACTGTGCTGCCCTATGCACTCTCTCCTCTGAGTAGAGCTGCCTGGCTGTCCTTGCAGCATTCACGGTCCCCTCTGTATCAATGGCACAGTGCTGGACCCTGTGGCATGGAGCAGGGCTGGCACTGGGACTCCCCATACATCTGCACCCTGGTGCCTGTACCCCTGCACACTACACCTGGGACAGCCCTGGTCGTGGTCCGTCCAGCATGGACCCTATGCCACCACAACGGGCTGGAGCTGTGCCCTGCGCACCCCAGTGCCTGGCCAGAAAGCACAGCCCGGAGGTGCCACCACCAGGTCAGGCTGCAGACATGGAGCTGGTGACTTTATTTGGAGCACTCTGGGCATCAGCATCCCAGTCACTGCGCCAGGGAGCTGTTCACTGCAGCACTTGGGCAATGGCAGGTCCTCATCAGGGAGGCCAGGGGTGCTGGAGACTGGGGAAGCCGGGCTCAGGGTCCTCACTGGGACCACGGGTACTGGCTGTGCCACACAGCCCTCTGCCGGCCGTGGCTTGCCATGCCAGGCTGCCGTGCCAGGCTGCTCTGCACCAGCCCCAGGTGATGGCAAAGCCCCAGGCTCTCCAGGCAAGTGGCAGGGATGCCAGGAAGGCAACACGCAGGGGGACACAGGCACTGCCCTCCACAACAGAGCATCCACCCCATATCCACACATGTGTGTAGCTGCAGTTCTTAAAAAAAAACCTCTATCTACACATTTTCTTTGTTTGTGGGGGTTGGTTT
>VWZY01011713.1:480143-492288 GCA_013399075.1 Chloroceryle aenea | reverse complement strand
GGGTGCAGCTCCGGCCCCTTCCCGGCCCTCCCGCGGGGCTCGTAGTAACTTTTTCGTCACGGAAGCAGGTTCGCAGCGTTAGGAGGCCCGAGGTGCGGGAGTAACTGAGGGTCCCGAAGCCACTCGCCTTCGCAGCGCGGGCCGCAAGGGCCAGCGGAGCGCTCCGCTACCGGAGCGGTCGTTTGTGGAGCCTCCGCTGTGCTCCCTGCGAGTGGCTTTTCGTGCGCGAACCGGCCGTAGCTGTGGGTGCCTTTAATGCAGCGCTGAATCTGCCCTTAAAAAAACCACAAAGGCAAACCCTCCCTTGAGCCTGTGAGGTCACAGGTGTCATTTCTTCTGTCATTTTTCGAAAAAAAAAATAAAAATGTGTGGCACTACCCATGGAGAAAAGAGGAAACTTGCTTGCACTCATACTTGACAAGAACACAAATCCTGGACCTTGGTTACTCGGCTTTTGAAAAAATGAAGTACTGACAGACCCAGCTTAGGTCTCTTACTCCTGGATTGAGTGTGCCACGAGTTGCATATACATCAGGGAACCATACGGACACACCAAAGGGCTGCTTTTTGTCGTCTTTTTTGCAAGGGGCATTTCCTCTGGTTTAGCTCCTCTGTTCAGCCAGGACTGTCAGTCCCACCTTCCCTGAAGGTTTGCAGTCACTTGTTACAAGACATGAAACTTGTCTTCAGGTTCCTTTGGACAGGCCTCTTGCAGAGGAGTTCCTGGGCTTTTCTGCTCCTTTCTTTTAGGATGTGTTTGGCACCATCAAGTCAGTTCCTTTTTTTTATATTTTTTTTTCCCCCCCTTGAGTTTAGCTGCAGCACTCAGGTTTTTGTGGCCTTCATTTACAGTTTGTTGGAGAAAGGGGGGCTCTTGGTGCATCGTACTGCTTATTGCTGAGGACAGCTGTATGTTTTGGGCACATATATTATTAGGCTTTCAAGTGAAGCAGGAAGTTGATGAAACTGTATTTCCAAAAACCAAAGCCCAGTAGACCCCTCTGCTTCAAACCCCTTCCTTATGTATTAAAGCAGTAGTTCCTGCATGTCCCCAAAATAATTGCTGGAAATGTCCTTTTAGGCCATGTTTTTTTTTAGGCAGCTTTTTAACCCCAGTTTAACCAGATAATCTTTGACTAGTCCTGTTGGTTTCATTTAGCTGTATGGATTTCTTCCCTCGGTCCCTCTAAGTCACCAGAAAAGAATGTACTTGGGAAACCTCTGTAGGGGTTCAGAAAAAGCAGGTGAGCACTGTTGATTCTTTGTGTCTAGGAAGCTAACATCTGTTTGTTCCCTCAGGTGCTTCGCCAGTTTGTAAGACACAATTCTGACACACTTGGCTCACTGGTGCTTGAACGATGTAAGTAGCTGCTGAGGTGACACTTAGCTGTTTCCCTTTGTGGGTTTTATCTCAGCTTTTTAGAGTGGCTGAAATATGCCAGGAGAGAAACAAATGGAAATGGTAGCTCCTGAATGGAATGGTAGCGAAGCATTTCAGACAGACTCTTCAGTACCTTCCTATCTGTTTTTTGTCAAGTCGAGCAGCCCCAAAGCAGGGGGGGAACACAAAAAAAACCCCAAACAAATGAAAAACCAAACCAAAAAATGCCACTGACATTAAGAACCCTTGTGAAAGGCAGGTGGCCAGGCTTTTCAGTGGCAGTGAATTAGTCACACTGTTGCCGTGTTTTCTCAGACCTCCCCTTAGGTGTCTCGGGCACTTTTCTCACACTCCCATGTGCCTGGGGAACTTGCTTGGGTGCTGCTGCCAGAGCATGGTTGCTGAGGTGTATGTTTCAGACTTTACCACTCAGTTCACATGTTCACTGTGCAAGAGTCACACTTCCCTGACCTCCTGCAGCTGTCCTTGAGCAAGGAGGAATAAATTGTGTCTACCTAGTCCTGGTACCTGTAGAAAAACTAGTGACCCACTAATCCAGAGGATGATGTGTAATAATGTGACTGTGTTTTAAAGGTACTCTTCTAAGGACAAAACAGTGCAATGCTATGGTGTTATCATAATTTAGAAGATGAAATTTGAGATAAGTAAATGCAAAATAGTCTCCAGTGACATATGAATGTGTCTGTGGAATAGATCACCAAGTAGCAGAAAGAGTAAAGAACCTTTAGATTTCTAAACGAGCTTCTTCAGCAGTGTTAACAAAAGTACAGGCACAGTCAACCACCTGTAGGACCTGAATATGAGCTTGAAAAATGGCTAGGAGGTGCAGAAAGTCATTGTTCTGGTCCTTGACAGAAGCTGCTTACTTACCATGATTAGAAGCATCATAATTCCATGTATGTATTTACTCTGTTGCATTTCAGCCATGAATCGTGTTCAGCTACTGGGTCGGGTAGGACAGGACCCTATCATGAGGCAAGTGGATGGAAAAAATCCCGTTACCATATTTTCTCTTGCAACCAATGAGATGTGGCGAACAGGGGAAAGTGAGGTAACCCAGGGAGGTGAGTCTGCAGCGAGCAGCGCGCCGCTGCCGCGTTCCAAGGTCTCGTTTGATGATCAGTAGCACAACTTTTTGTCTGCAGGCTGCCCTGTAAATCTCTCGGGTGCAGAACAGTTCCTTTGAGGTCAGCAGAGGTGCTGGTACATTTCTGTGTGTTTTACTGGACCCTAGCAACATGATCTGAATAGAGATCTGCATTTCAGCCTCTGTCTGGAGGAGAGGAAAGAGGGTTGGGTCAGCAGTTTTTCACTGTTAGGGCTGCCAGAGGTATAGCAGGTTCCTTGTTCTTATTTGTATTCCATGAGGACTTAAAATGAAAAAAAAAAAAAAAACAAACCCTCTGCTTCTGCACAATACTTTTCCATGGACACAGATGAGCAGAAGGTTGAATTCTAGTGTGGAGTGGGAGACTAAGGGCTAGTGTACTTCCAGTTTCAGATTACTTCCTGTAATTTGGGAACACCAAATTGTTGAAACTTAATTTCTGAGGATTGCAGGAAAAAGGAGGATTATAGTAACATTGTTATTTTTATGTAACTTAGGTGATATCAGTCAGAAGACCACATGGCACAGGATCTCTGTTTTCAGGCCAGGCCTCAGGGATGTTACGTACCAATACGTGAAGAAGGGGTAAGTGAATAACAAAATGTTGTTAAGGATTTTATGTCTTAGTAATTGTCTGATGTAATAATTATGCTGACCAGAAGCTATACTAAAATAGAAG
This sequence comes from Chloroceryle aenea, assembly GCA_013399075.1. Taxonomy (NCBI): domain Eukaryota; kingdom Metazoa; phylum Chordata; class Aves; order Coraciiformes; family Cerylidae; genus Chloroceryle; species Chloroceryle aenea. Next base: position 489,099 of record VWZY01011713.1, on the reverse strand, counting down.
TGCCTTAAAAGAAGTTAGCAGACTTGCTACTAACAACAGACACAAAAGGCTCTGGGTATTCAGAACTGGACAGAGAGGAGAAAACAGCGTTACAGATCTCTGAGCAGAACCACATTCTTGATTTATTTTTTGTTTTCTTTTCAGCGCTCGAATCTATGTTGAAGGGAAGATAGACTATGGTGAATATACAGACAAGAACAATGTGAGGCGACAGGCTACAACGATTATAGCAGGTAAGGAGCAACATACCAATGCCTACCTTTTGCTTTTATAATGGCAAGGGGGTGGAGGACCTTTGAAATACAGGACCTTTGAAATACAGCTTTTGAGGGAGTAAATGGGCTCTACCGCTAGATGTCCTCTGGCACTGGTGGTGAAGGCCCAAGAAATGAGAGCATCTAGCTGCAAGCTGTTGCATCATTTGATCACACAAACCAGGAGGTAGATACTATGTGACTTAAAAAGTACTGCTGGTGTGCAGTATTGCAGGTCAGGAAGGTGCCTTTTCTAAGCAGAGTTTGTGTAGTAGCTCTGTGTTAGTTTGGCAAGGAGTCATCTTCATCCTGTTTAAGACTGGAGTCTTCACCAGCTTGTAAGGACCTCTGCTTGTGAAAGATGTTTAATGTGGGGATAACCCGATGGAGAATTTAGAGGGACCTCAGTGTAGTGGCCAGTAGTGGTAAGAGCAGCACAGAACTGACAGTGAGTAGACTTGTCTCCTGGGTAGACACTGTGAAGAAGAGAACCGAGTAACTCAGCTTTTTCCTTAAGCCTGTAAATAGCCTGAGCATCCGACGTCTTTACTGTGGGTACAGCCACTGTCTTGTGGCTTTGGGGGAAGGGTAAAACAACTGGGTAGTAGAGCAAACTATTACACAAATATATCTATGAAACTAGGCCAGAAGAGAAGGGGGGGGAACCACACCCCAAACCCACAACACTATAATTCTGGATGTTTGTACTGTGTAGCCTCTTTAAGACAGGAGTAATCAAACGTTCCCATGAGCACTCCAGCTCGCAGCGCTGTAGGTTGCTGTCTGTACGTGGCTGGAGGGGAGAAGCACGTCTCTGTTATCAGTATGAAGAAGCATAATGGTTTCTTCTTCAGGTTCAATATCCTCAGGCTCAAGATGCTTTAGAAATTAGTGAGGCTTGATGAAGTACAAGCTGCTTATAGGCAGATGACACGGTAGTGCGTACTGAAGATGATGAGAAAATAACCTGTAACTGATAGAGATCATAGCCAGAGAACTAAACCAGTATTTTAAAATGTGTTGGATATCTCTGAGTGTTCTGCAGCGTTTCATCAGGTTTCACATACTTGTTTCATAGCATGTGTGGTCACTTTGACTCGTCAGTGTTCTGGGGAGATAGAGCAAGAAGCCCTGTATCAGACACCATTTTATTTTATGAACTATTCTATTCCAAAATACACATATTTACAGCTTATTTTAACACAAATAGGTTGTCTTTGTGGGTGTGTAGGCTTGCAACAGGGCGAAACAATCCTGAAGGTTTAATTTTCTTTTTCTTTTCAGATAATGTAATTTTTTTGAGCGATGGTGGTATGAAAGAAAAGGTGTGAGGTCACTAGTGCTTGGACCTGGACTGTTTCATTCCTTTTGTTTTACAGGACTTCATAATTCTGTAATCATGTATATTGCTGTAGCTTCTTTAAAAAATAAATAAAGTGTTTGGTACCTATAGGGTATCTGTGTTTTGTTTTTTTCATAGAATCATAGAATGTTAAGGGCTGGAAGGGACCTCGAAAGATCATCCAGTCCAACCCCCCTGCCAGAGCAGGATCACCTACACCAGGTCACACAGGAACACACCCAGGCGGGTCTTGAACATCTCCAGAGAGGGAGACTCCACAACCCCCCTGGGCAGCCTGTTCCAGTGTCCGTCACCCTCACTGTGAAAAAAATTTCTCCTTAGGTTTCTGTGAAAATTCCTGTGCCTCAGCTTCCACCCATTGCCCCTTGTCCTATCATCAGGCATCACCAAGAAGAGCCTGGCTTCATCCTCCCTGCACTCACCCTTTATATATTTATAAACATTGATCACATCACCCCTCAGGCTTCTTTTCTCCAGGCTAAAAAGCNTACTCCTCCCAGGTAGCCAGCCCCTCCTTCCATGCTCTGTAGACCCTCCTCTTCCTCTTAAGTCTACTTTGCAGTTCCTTACTTAAGCATCCAGGTCTCCTGGCTCTCTCTCTTGATTTCCCACCTGCTGGATGCACTGGTCCTGAGCTTGGAAGAGGTCCTTAAATGCTAACCAACTATCGTGAGCCCCTCTGCCCTCTAGCAACCTGTCCCATGAGATTTCACCCAGCACTTGTTTGAAAAGGCCAAGGTTGGCCCTCCTGAAATCCAGGGTTTTGGTGCTACTTGCAATCCTTTTTTTGTGTGCTTTCTTCTCTGTTCGTCATTGGTACTGTTTGGTTTTGGTGTGATGTGTTTTTTTTCTTCCCCTCTTTGAGAGGAAAGCTAACCCAGGCAGCTATGTTAATTCTTGAGCTGAAGTATATATAAATGAAAGTCACTCTAGCATCTTCAGACTTTTTTCAAACCTTATATCCTTGGCTGCCTTAATCTCTTCTGTCTTGTGGGGCCTGAGAGCCTCATCCTCTCTTGCTGCCAACATCCCTCTTTGCGCTGGAGGTGTCACTTGCCGTTCTGCCTTAACTAGGTCAGGCAGGCAGGAAGTTTACAGCAGAACCATTGGCCTCAACGGGTGCTCAGCTTGTGGTTTGGCACAGACACGGCGACATCCTTCTGTGCATTTGGGTCTGCCCCTCCACTGATCATAGCGTTCGATACAATCAGATGTTGTCTTTCACCAAACCCTGTTTTGGTCACGTGCTGAGGTGTTTATTATTTTGCCGTTTGAGATGCGGTGACTCTGATGACATCAACATTTTCATCCCGGTCCCTTGTTAGGGTGCTGTGCCTGTCGTTTGCCATCAGGTGGAGTTGGAGGAACGGACCAGCTGGGCAGTTCCTTTTGAGAGGCCTGAAGCAGCCTGCGAAAAAATTCCCGGTCCAGCATTCTCAATCCATCTGCAAGTGGCATTGTCAGGAAGGCTGAGAATTATTAGTATTTTTAGTAAAAAATTGCACAATTAAAAAGTGTTTCATTCTTTCATCTGGAGAAGTAGTGGAATTCCCACTGTAATGGAGCATGATGTAATCAGGGAAAGAAATGTTAGATGTGACAATTTCCTGCCTTTAGAGCTGGTGGAATTTTGTATCCCATCTTTCTGAGCCCAGTACAGAGCATGCTTATCGTTTTTTGCAACTCTTCCCCCTGCAGAATAACAATTTTGTTTCTCCTTCTCCCTATTAGCATTGTCAGTTTTACAAAAAAATCAGTTTCAGTTCAGCATGTATTTCTGTTTAAAGTTACTGCTTTAACTAGTACCTTAGCCCCCGTCACTGGCATCCGGAGGTGTCAGATGTACTGGAAATGGGCTTTAATTCCCTTAACAGCAACTTGTTCCATCTGAACCTGTTGTGCTGCTGGGAGAAGTTGTGTTGGTGCAATTCTATAGTACTGGTCAGATACAGTTTGCGTTTGGTCCACACAAGCTTTTCCTGTTAGCTGAAAGCTGGAGTTCAGCTGCCTTAAGCTTGCTTTCTATCTAGGAGACCTTGAGTGGATGAGCTAAGTTCACTGATTGGTTAACCTCCTTTTTGTGAACTCTGCTGTGGTGCTGGAGCTCAGTGCAGCTCGTGGCAGTGTCTGCTTTTGAGCTTGGCAACCGCCTTTCTACTGCAAACTGAGAGTAGAGGCAGCAGTGACGCTGCTTCCCTTCACTGCTGCACATGGAGTGACCAGAGCTCCTCGCAGCGACTGCTGAATCTTTGCCCCTGGCTCAGGATGGCGACTCAGTTGAGCTCATGCAAGGTACAGGATTAGGTGCCAAGAAAGAAAAATATTTGTTCAAGAACTTCAACTTTTCTTGCTTTTCCGGTTGTTCTATTTAAAGTTGCCAGTACGCTTGTAAAGATTGACCTGCTACAAAGACAACGTGTACCTGCCTTGAGAACACACTGTTTAAAAAGCAGTGCGGTGTCTCCAGTGCTCGTCACAGTTTTGCACTGGGGAAGGCTTTCACAAATGGTTCTGCGTTAGCAATGGGCATGGTTACAGCAAAAATATCCAGTGGCAAAGGCATGTTGTGTGTTCACATCTTTGGCTTCCTTTGCTGCCGCGGGGCAAAGTTAATCTCTAATAAAGTAATTTTAGTTAGGAGCAAACCAGGTGTGAAATTGTGCCTATAGCATCTAGGTTGGAGGTTTGTTTGGGTTTGTTATGGTTAGGTAATTGTACTGATGAAATGTTGAAGAATGGAAGTAGTATCTACTGAGTTAAATACAGTGATACCTTGTTTGTAATCAGGCAATGAGTATTTTTCCACACTGTCGCTTGGTGAACGGTATTCAGCTTCTGCTTGCCCGTGTTAACCTCTTGTGTAAATTGGATTAGCCAAAGCCTGATTGCTTGCATCAACTCGGACATTTAAAAGGGTTTGACCTTAATGAGGAATTTATGTATTTATGGATGTAGTTGAAAGATTAAAAAAACAGAGAATTTCTTTTTAAGATGACAGTGTTATAACCGAGTATTTCTTAAGAGCCTTCAGACAGAGCTATTCTGGTCTGTGATGCAACTCAATGCCACCCAGTTATTTCTGTCAGCCTGGTGTAAGGTGTAGGAACCCCTCTTCTGTGCCTGTTTCTGCGGCTGTAGTGCACTGGTTTGAGGAAGACACCATAATGTCTCACGCAGCTAAGAACATTTTTGACTGCATTCAAGAACTCAGACACACGTAATGCAGAGGGTAAAGAGAAGGGCTGTTTCAGGGAGGTGGGTCTTGATTTCTTCAGCTGAAGCATCATATTTTGCTTCTGTTTCACGATAACTTCCATGGGTGGAGTAACAGGGTGAATTAAGAATGATTGAGGACTTGGACTGGTATAGAATTCCTAAAGCTTTTTTCCAGTTGGTACCTGACTTGGGCTCTAACCCAACCAAAAGGTTTGCATCCTGGTGACTGCATGGAGCCCTGCACAAAGGGGGTAGGTGTTTGAGCCCTGTCCCAGCACTGCTGTGAAGATCAGCAGTGCCTGTGGGAGCCTGGTAAAAGCCCACACAGAGAGCCACGAATTGCAAAGGTGCAAGACAGATGAATTAGTGCTTTGAGAAGTTCCTGGCTACAAGAGGTAGGAATATTCTGGTAAAGGGAACTTGTGTTCCTGTTGGTGCACCTAATAGTAGGCTGTCTCTAGTGCTGGCAATCCCATTTCTTTCACAAATGTTCATGTCAGAGAAGTAATATAATGCTAGGATTGTGGGAAGAAAACTTCACTACTCTCAAGCACACCTTCTGTTTTTAACTCCGGAATTTCTGTGGTGGAAACCTTTTTGCCAAGTAGTTGAGTGTGTCTGTATCTACAAACAAAGTCTCGGTGGCTGTTTCATCCTGGTGATGTTGAGCTTCTCCACACAGCAGTGTGACCTAGATCTCATTTACACAAGAAATTTGCTTTGTTAGTGTATTATCAGGTAGTGGGGAGTGCAAGTAACATCTTGGTACAACATGTGCAAATAAATCAACTTTCACGGGGTTTCTAGAAAGACAGCCTCTTGTGGGAAGTGTCAGTGTGTAAGGTTTGTTTCTTCTGCTTGTTGCTTTATGGCCCAGTTAAAAAAACAAACAAGCAAACAATTAATTGCCGTACTTTGCCATTTCAGAACAATCTCCAGCAACTGCTGCGATAAGAAATTGATCGCTTGGTCATTCTTTGAGTTCTTAGTCCTGCAGTTTGTCCTGTACTCTTTAAGAGGTGCTAAATTTGTTGCAGAAGCCTTCTCGTAACTATGGCCATTTTCTGTGGCTTTCAAGGGGTAAGATTTTTCACTTGAAGCTGGTCAAAAACCTTGCAATTGTTATCCTGTAGGCTCAGTTGCTCTTTGTTCTTTCCTTGCTGGTTGACTTTGCAAACTTACTTGAACAGAACGGCTGTTTGAAAACGGATGGTTATCTTGATCCTGGTTGTCACAAGTCAGAAAAATGTCACCTGTAAATATTTAATGAACCTTTGTGCAGCAAACCTGATCAAGAACTGAGTAATGATGCAGTTGCAGGAGTTGTGGCTTCTGTAACCCAGATCTACAAGGAAAGGAGAGCACCTTTCCTTTGCCAGGTGTTCTGTGTTTTTTTTTTTTGCTCTGTGAGCTTTTTTCTCATTTCAGAAAGGTGATGATGCTCAGTAGAACAAAGCTGAGCTCTTCCCTCAGCCCTGTCTCTGCAGACAATACCCCCCCACGTTTTTATCATCTTGTTGATTGTTTGTCAATTTTTTGCACTGTCCCTCTGTGGTGCAGAGTGAGTTCAAACCCAGTTCAGAAATCTGTGGTGAGGAAATGGCCTTGCACTAAAAGGAGAAATCAATATTCTCAGAATTATAGGAGTTGAAACTTAAAAGTACTACTAAAGAGAAAAGCTATGAAACAGGAAAAAGCAGTCTTGATTTTCAGCATGCTAATAAGTAACTAATAAGTAACTGTTGAAATCTACAACAGAAAATCCTCCAAGCAATATGGGAACAAGCAGAATAGATATGTCTGTATAATATTTTTGCTGGTTTTGTGGTGCTTTCCACAGTGCCTAATTTCTGGAGTGGTGTCAGTGTGTGAGCAGCAGTGTGTGATGTGTTAGAATGCTATTCCATGTGTTGTATGAGGACATTAAATAATTAATATTCTCTGGAAAGGATTCATTCCTTCCTTATGGGTGCCCTGCATGTGCTGCCAGTTTGTAGCAGAAACTTGTTAATAGAGACTTCTTTCCCCAAAAAGCACTGGTGCTGCAGTACAGAAACTTCAGTGTGGTCTTTACGCTGTCAGTTGCCACCATACAGGGCAAATTGGTCCTATTTCCTTATAAAGTCTCAGGTAATTGTTTTAGGAACGTTGAAGCTCAAAAAATGAGATGTAGCCTTGAATGCTAATTTTAGTGATATGGCAGGAACTGGGCAGGATGCCAGGTTACCAATGTCTAGTCACTAGTTACCAATATCATGTTTTATATTGGCGAGTAGCCCCAGAAATCGACAGTCTGTGGATCAAAATACTTGAGTGGCTGAAGAAATGTTCCCAGATGCTCATCAACCCCGAGCAGAACTGTGTACCCCAGCGGCAGCTGTGCCCTGGTACCAATGTTACAAGACAGCCCCCGGGGAAGCAGAGAGAGGAGAGGGACACAACTCTGTGTGACGCAGGAAGAATGGAAACTGTGGGGAAAAGCAGCACAATGTTTACCCAGGGTGCCTAATTTCCCATGAGCGCTTTATCCAATAGGGAATGACAGAAGTAGGCATTGTGCAACTCGTTTCCTAAATAAGTATTTCTTCCTGAGAAATGTGTTGGGATGAGAAAGTTCAGCCCAGTACTCTTGGGTAAATGGCAGTCCTTAGGAGACCCTCGTCCTCAGCGTGTTCAGCAAATGAAGCTGCAGTCACCCAGTTGGCATCATCTTTGAGGTGGCTTTTATTTTGTTGTCTTACAAGGCAAACATAGCTTGCCCTCTAGGCTTCTCACACGGGCAAGATGTTTTAGTGCCCCATCCCAAAGAAGTTCTCTAGTCAGCAGGAATTTTAGAAAGATCTAATATCAGGCAACAGAGTGATGGAGCCTTTTGTTAAATGGATTATCACAAGGCCACAAAAGCTTTCAAAGGAAGAACTCATCTAGTGAAAACACAGATGCTTCTGGATAAGGAACTGACCTTTACGAGTTTCACAAGCTGCAGCTCCAGGCTGGCACAATGTAATTGCTTTGACAACAGCGCCTGGCCGTGCCAGGGCACAAGAAGTGTGTGCCTCTGGTTGGGCTTGCCAGAGTGGTAGGTAGCAATTTGGGCGGTAGTAATTTGGCTTTAGATGTTTGCCATGCTGCTGAGGGCATACTCTGGCCTGACTTGTTTCACAATGACTTAAAATATTTAACTCATCCTTGCAGGAGATCTTTGGTTGTGCAGTTAGGGATTTTTCCCTTTCTATTCTTCACCAAACAAGGTAGGTTTGGATAAACTTTGATTTTATTTTTTTTTTTTAAGTTTTTAAAACCAAAACAAACAAATCACAAAACCAAAATACCAAAACCAACCAAACAAACCAAAGGAGATAAATATGAAATAGACAACCTTGACAAAGTCACCGTGATTTTTCCTCTTGCTGTTGCTGTTGTGTCTGATGAGTGACAGGATGTCCTTATGACTTCTTGTCGGAGGGCCAGTCTAGGCTCTCCCCAGGGAGAACTGCGTCACTTGGACCACACACCGTTTGCTCTGAAGGAGTGGAAGCGATGTGCCATGAGAGATGAAGTCCAATGGGGAGGTCTAGAAGAGGGAAAACTTATCAGCTGAGATTCATAGACAATGCAGCATGGAAATGCCAAGTAGCGTCGAAGAGAGAAATGCCTTGATGGAGTTCCAGGAGCTGAAATGGAGCACTGCAGAATGCCCCGTTTCTTCAATCGTAAAGATCTGGCATCTCAGTTTGTAAAGGATGATGAAATGTAAGCGTTGTCCCGGCTTGGCATCAAAGTGAGTCTTAAAATGTAAGAATTTCCCATTGATGGGGATTATTTTTACTGCTTATTGGCAGCTGGGAATGGTATCAATCCCCAGTGTGCTCAGCGCCGCTGCCGTCCAGGCTGCTGTCACAGGGTGGTTCATGGCAACTGCTTTTTACAAGGTACGGTCACCTGCGGCTTTAATAAAAGGTGAACTTCCCCCTCATACCCCAGCGAGCAGTTTTCTGCTTTTGTTTGTTGTTTTGGGGTTTTGTTGTTTTTTTGTTGTTTTGTTTGGGTGGTTTTTGTCTGTTCTGCTTTGGAGGGTGCTGTTACTTGTTTTTGTGGTTTTTTTTTGTTAGGGAAACCCCCA
>VWZY01011713.1:449325-474036 GCA_013399075.1 Chloroceryle aenea | reverse complement strand
GACTGTGGAGGAGGCTGATTAGAACCGCTACAGATTCTGGATGGGGATGTGCTGTTTTATTTGACTTTGTGTCCTCCTTGCTCTCTGATGCACTGACTTCAGCTGCAGCAGTTCTTTTGTGCCTTGTCTCTCCTCCTCTGCAAGTGTGCCTTCACGCTTCTCCTTGCAGACTGTGAGATCAGATCATCTTCATGCCAGCTGTGACAAAATAAAAATAATTATAAAATAAATATAAAAATAAAACAAAGAGGTCTTTGGTCAAAGTATCACCAGCCCTGACTGTCTCTTGTCTGCTTCTTGCTGTGTGGCTGTTACCTATACCACCATCTGGCAAAGCCACTGAATGTCCGAGCTGTCTGACAGATGTGGAAGGGAAGTAACTACAACAGAATAAAATTGCTTCAGTACCTTAGGAGCTACTGTGCACAGCAGTACTGTGCTGTGGTGACACAAGACAGTGCCCCTGTGCTTGGGAGGCTTGTAAGCTTCCTTTAATAGGCTTTCTAGTAGAGCTAAGCTAGAGAGGTTGTGCTCAGCTTTGTTATAGGGGGTGTCTGCCTACGAGCTAGCATCTTGCCAGCAACGTGGCACCCGTGGCCCTGATCACGCAGGGGCTGAAGACCAGCCCAGGACTGTGAGTAAGGACTGAAGCACCTAGCTTGGGCTGCGTCCCAATAGCTGTTCATCCCTTCAGAGAGCTGTGCTATCTGGGTTGCTGGGGGCTCATTTTCTCTTGGTGCTGCAGCTGCCAAGGTACCTCTGAGATACTTGGTTGTTGCCTTGAAAGTGAAGAGATGGTCACTGAAAGCTCTGTCTCTGGCCGGGCAGGTTCTCCCGCTGGCTTTGTACTTGCAGATAGATGCTGCTTTTTTTGTGCTCTATCCAAATATCAGTTACCAGGCCCTTCTGTCTGTACTCCTTCCTCCCTGCATTCCAAAAAGCTGTTTTCCAGTCAGTTTGTCACAAATACTTGGTTTAAATATCCGTCATCTGTTTCCTCTGGCTTGGGCTGCTTCTCTCCCTCTTGGAGAAGGACCACTTTGTGGGTGAGACTTTATCAGTTATTGATAGCCAGTCAGATAGCCTGACTAATCCAGCTCAATGGTGTTTTTCACAAGCTGTATTGCTACCCTGAGCTTATGAGGTTCTCCCTTTTAACTCCTGTGATTCCCTAGAGCAGTTTTTCCAAGTAATACGGGTTCTGGATGGGTCCCCGAGGGACTCTCTCCCTGTAGAGCTCTGCATCTGTTTTTTCAGGGAGAGCACATTCATTTTTTCTGTTGCTCCCTGTTCATCTCCCTCTGAATCATGGAGATTAAAAATCGGTCTTCTCTGGATGCCCTTTGGCTGTGTTTTTTTTCTGGGTGGCAAGACCTGACTTTGCGGTTCTGCACCTGGAGGTAACTGCAGGCTGTTGTGGCAGCTGCCTGGGAGCTCATCCAGTTGTAAAATTACTCTCTTGCAATAAATTAGCTTTCAGGGGTATCAGTTCCATGATGCAGCTTACCCTGTAGCAGCCCAGGTACTGGTGCTGATGTGAGAGGGCAGACAGGAATATTTGGCTGGGGAAGTGGTGGTGGAACTGCAGTTTGGGCTAAAGGAATCTACAGTGGGAATAGTCTGGGGAGCTTTATAGGTTCTGCTCCTATGTAATCCTGATGAGTGCATGTGTGTGTGTATTTGATACCAGTGGACTATTACTTGGATGTCACTGGAAGTAAAGGGAGCAGGTAGTTGTTTGAGGATCAATAGGAAAATGGGTTGTTTGAGAAGAGAGTGGATACATAGCAGAGAAATGGACAGACTGAAGCACGGGTGTTGGATCCAGTCTGTGGTACCACCACCCCTCCATGGTGCTGAGTGTTGGCGAAAAGTGGAAGCTCTTGGATGCCAAATGGTTTGACTTGTATAAAAGTGACAGAAACAGTGTGTGGAAAATAAGCTCTGCTTTGGGCCACATTTTTACTGGCAAATATGTTACCCTTTCACCTTTCTTAGTGAGTAACAGGGAGCAAAGACAACAGGTGAAAAATGGTGAGGTTTGCTAAGGCATAGCAGAGGTGTGCATCACATTGCATCCTCTGTCTCCAGACTGAGATCCTGAGCTCTTCATGGCAGGAACTGTCATTCTTTCTGTCTGTGAGCTGTCATATGTAGCTTGAAACCGCAGAAAAGAGAGTCACTGAATTGAGTTACGTCAGTGCTAAATGTGTGCAGGAAGGATATAAATGTTCTGTCGGGTAACAAGTGCTCCCTCTCATAAGGGTGAGTTGGGAAGTGGAGACAGCAATGTGAAAAAATGAGGAAAGGCTGGTTAAATGGAGTAGACCTGAATTGCTAGAGCTGTCTCCATAGCTGCCATCCATCCAAATGCAGAGCTTAATAGTGTCAGTGACCTTTCTGTGCCTTCGCTGTGTCTTGGAAACTACTCGTTTTTTTTCCATCTGCTGCTAACCAGCTTTCAATCTGCTGTATGTGATCCGGCTCTACTGTGGTGACAAGCAAAAATCCAATGGAAAAATGTGACACCCACTTCATCTTGCCTCTCTGCCAAGGAAAAACGTTTCCCTGCAGCTGTGCCGGGGCTGGCTTTGTCCTTTCATGTCATCTGCTAGGTCTTGTATGGGTTGAGAAATAGAGACCAGGCTGCTCTGATAACCTCTTAGGGAGCTTTGGGCAGGAGCTTCAGGCCTCCTTCTTTGCAAAGTCTGATGTGTCCTGAGATGCAGGAGAGGGTGAGTTGGTGTTGGTAGAGGCTTCTCCCCTGTAGTGTAGGGGCAAAGAGCAATATGACTTATACTCTGTAGTGGCTGAACTGGAGCTGTACATGTTGGGCTCACTCCTGTCCTCCAGCTCTGCCAGGACAAGCCCTTGCTGTTTGGTGACACCCTGGAGCATTCATCTCCCAGCTCTTGCTGGAGTTGTGGCTGCCTGCAGAGGTAAAGTGTGTGCTCTCTTGTGTAAAATGGGCTAATCTGCAGTAGAGAGGGGGAAGGTCACTTGCCCTTGTTCTGCACCAAAGATGTGGAGTGCTGCCCCTGATTTTGGATCTCAGCAGGGTCTTCAGCTGTGGTAAAATGCTTTTAAGCATGTGGTGGCTTGCAAAATGAGAGCATCTTTAAATTACTGAGATTTGAAGTATCCTGTTTAATTTTCCATCTCCAAAGTTTGGATGCTGTGATGCTCCTGTCTGTAGTGGAAAAAGAGCCAAGCTCTTCACATCACTGCATGACAGGCGGATGAGAGAAAGTGGACATCAACTGAAGTGAGAGGAGTTCAGACTGGTAAGGAAAAATGGCTTCACTGTGAGGATAGCTGAACACTGGAGCAGCCCTCCTAGAGAGACTGTATCATTTCCTTCCTTGGAAGTTTTTAAGACCTGAGTGGAGAAAGACCCGAGTAACCTGGTCTGAGCTTAGCGCTGGTTCTGCTTGGGCAGGAGGCTGATTTAGAGACCCCTGGAGCCCCTTTCCAGCTGGAGCTGTGCGGTGGTTCCTTCCATGGCAGTCCTGGACCCAAGGCACTGCCTTTCTCAGGTTTAGATATGGCATTGCTGGTCAGTAGTCTGATCCCTGAGTTCTTCATGTTGCCATTCAACTAATGAGTGATCGAGGCCACTTGGTTTTGCTGATTTCTGTTAGGCAGTCATTGTTTCTGATGACCACAGTTTCCTTTGGGGATTTTTATTCCTCCCTCCCCCGCCCCCCCAGTTCTGGTTTGGATTTATTGAAATGGGGAGAAAGAAAACTGAACTTAGATCAGCCATCCTGACTAAATGCTTGTTTCTGTCCATACCTTTTCCGTCTGTGCAGTACACATGATGTAGAGAGTGGTGGGTTTGACTTGTGGTTTGTCTATGCACCCGTAATTTTGTTCAGAATTTTCTTGATACAGATTCTGCGCTCTTTACCTACTTATTCTTCTGTCCTGTGATGTGACCGTGTAAGAGCCTGTGCCATATGTTTCAAGGCTGTTTGTCCTTATGCATCCTCATACCTGTAAGGACTGGCTACTTGCCTGTGTTCTTCCTTTTTGTGGCGAACCCAGAAACTGTAGGTGTGGGAAGAGACCGCCCTCTGTAGTCACTGGCTTGGAGGAGGTTTTGTAGACCTAAAAACCTGAAAAAAAGCCAAAAAAAAAAAAAATCCTCAACCCCTGAATAGCCAGCAGGTCACTGCTTTGTCACCCCTTAGCAAATACTGTGTACAAGGGGAAGCTTATCCCAGCCTCCTATATGTTATTCTGTTGGCTTCAGTATCCTGCTGGGGATGTTCTGAAATCGTGTGCATTATCTGAAAACTTCTATTTTCATTTATGGAGCTTTTAGCATCCACGGAAGATACTTGGTGAGTATGTGTAGAACTAAAACTTAAAAGCAGTAAAGAGCTGATCTGCTCCTCCAGATTTTCTTGCAGCAAAAGCAATGATATGAGTGTTGCCTTTGGGGGAAGGCTTGTGGTGGTGTCAGGAGGAACCAAGACCTGGAGGTCATTACTTCTCGAAGCCAGATCCCTGGCTTTCTTGGATCAGCCCTGGCTAGCAAAAGATGAAGACTGAGGAAAATATGACGTCTAAACTGTCTGCTTTTGTCCCTCCTAACACGAGGCAGTGGCTGACTTTCTGCGAAACATCTGTGTTTCCCATCACGGGTGTAACTGGGCTAGTCATCAGCGCTGATGGTTAGGTCTGGCTCAAGCTCCTCGCTGCCGAGGCTCCTTCCTTGCCTCCCCTCTGCTGCCCCCCGGCCCAGCTGAGCGCGTGATTCAGGGTTGGGACTGGTCCTGTTGGTGTGTGGGGCAGGCTGGGAACCTCTACAGGCGTAATGCACAGAGGTTTGGGGCTTTTTGAAAAAAAAGAAAAGAAAACCAGACCGACCCTGCCTACACACGGCTCAGTCTGGTGCCTCCTGCACTTCCTGGCAAAATGCTGGCGGGCCTGAGGGCTCTCTGGGACTGTCCATTCCAGCTGGCTGTGGGCTCTCTGGGGCTGTCCATTCCGGCTGGCTGTGGGCTCTCTGGGGCTGTCCATTCCGGCTGGCTGTGGGCCATCTGCCCTTACTCTCATCGGAAAGCATTTCCCCCTTTGCCTTTCCAGACTGATGCCTGCACCCTTCCCTCCCAGCACCCCTGCAGGAGCTGAAGCCAAGACTCCCTGCGAGGCTCCTGCCCACAGTTACCAAATTGATGATAACAGCTCTCCATCAAGCTGGGGGGGGGCAGGAGCTGGTGGTTTCAGGGGGGCTCCAGATGTGCGAGGACTCTGCCTGCAGCCCTGCCCTCGAGATGCCCATCTGGCTCGCACCACCGGCAGCTGGCAGGCAGTGCTCAGGTGTGCCTCTCTGGCCACACAGGCATGGCAGAAATGAGCTGTGGCGTTATTTTTAAGGCATGAGCTTTCTGAATGCAAAACTTGTCTCCTTGTGCCTCGGTGCTTTTGCAGTTGTGATTCTGTCTGGCTGGTTTGCTCCTCATGGCTTTCAGTGGGTGCTGTCACTTATAAAAGGCACTATAAGAGTAAGAAAAGTCTTACTTTTGGACTTGCCCAGAGTAACTTGTGGCTTCCCATTAGGCTATACTAATTCAGATCAAAACTTCAGCTGAATTCTTATCAATTATTACCTTTCTCAGCTAAAAAAACAGAGCAAGGAGTCTTTTGTGAGGCTTGGGAATGTTTCCCAATTGCTGTTGCTTGTTTGATGGACTGTTAGAAACCTGTGGCAGAACCACGGGTGAAAGATGTACTTAATTTCCATTGATGTTTTTTCTCAACTACAAACATGTCTATAAACCCAACAAAAACGTGGCACTGACCTTGACAACTGTGCAGTAAATGTCTCAGTTTATTTTCTAAAAAAAAGGAAATTAAGGTGTTTCTTATTCAGAACATTTTTTTTGCTTTAATGAAAAATATCTGGAAGAGAGGCATACGGACAACCCTTTCCTCAGTACCTTGCTTGGAACAGCTTGCTGGCAAGGTAAATTGGGGATGAAGAAACCTAACTGGTTTTAAGATGTGGCTTCAGTGTTCAAGAGGGACGTTACTTGATGTGGTTGCTGGGATGGAGCTACAAGGAATCCCTAGATGCATTTGATTGTTGTCTCACGTTTGCAGGTTTGAGGGGGAGACAACAGAAGCAGTGCAGGGAGCTGTAAAGTCCATGTATCAAAGGAGCCAGGGTTGGGACTCTGGATGGCAGCTGACTTTGCCACTGCCGTAGCCACAATGAAGGTGTTGGAAAGTATGGTCTGGGGAGATGCATGGCTGCCTGTGGCTTGTAGGTGTGTCAGTATGCTACAGTTTGGCTGTGGGGTTTTCTTTTCTTGACCCCTGGATATCTGAAAGAGGGGGTAATTTGGGAGAATTCAATGAACCACAGCTAAGGTAGGTGGTTGAAGTAGGTGATTTATGAGGACAGATTTTTAAAAACATGAAATGTGTGTTGCTTTGACAGGTGTTTGGAAGAGGATATGGAAGTGGTATGGTCAAAACAGTTTATGTTAAGCTCACATTCGTATTAGTGAGGCTTCTTTCTCAGTTTCATATGATGTATAGAATGTCATTTTCAGTATCTGTACCAGAATAGACAGTCTGTGAAGACTTTGTTGTCAGCTGTGGTTCTCATAACACACAGATAATGATTATCGAGATCCCTTCAGAGCTCTGTTCTTGGAATAAAAATAACATGAAGGGGTTTATGAATCTTAAGCTATCATTACTAGTTTGAAAAAGGAATAGCATAATGTCCTCTGAAAATATCTTTTCTCTTTTTACCTGAAGTAATACTTACAGGTTAGGTAAGAGTAAAAAGAATAAGTGTGAAGTAGATGGGAGCTGATGTTGGTCAGCTAAGAGTATCAAAGGGGAAAAGACAATGTTGGCAAGTGTAAGGGTAGAAAGGGGACTTTTTTGATGGAGTAGTATGAAAATTAACCATGGTTGGTAATTGGGTAAGAAAACTGGCAATCAACAAACCTGGATAACTGGAAATCCAGATAGGCTGAAAGGTCCCAGAGGAGAAGTTTGGCTTGTTGACACTGATTTTTTTCCTTGGGTCATGACATCGTGAGGAAATGTCTGAAAACATTAAATTGATTAATAAGGAGTAAAGGGGAGGAAATAAAAACAATACACTGGAGATCCTGGTACCACACATATTTAAAAGTACGGAAACTCTTCTGTAGGACTCCATAGTTAGAATGGAAGGGTACAGATACGATTTAACCCTGCTAGGTAGGATACTATGAAAGTAGATATAGTCAGGCAAACCTGATTTCTGTCTTAGAAACAAATTAGTAGTAAATGGAGACACTCTGCAAATAATTGGATATTTACTTAATTGCATCAATTAACAAATTATACCACAAAATGTGTTACATTAAAAAGTTGACTCAACATAGTTGCTAATGGACAACTGGTGTCAGGATTGATTTCTGGGGCTCTGCAAAAAGGTACCAGACAGGAGGCTTCTCAAGGATTTTATCCATGATGCAGAAGCAAAGCTATGTGACTAGGGGGAAAAAAAAAAAATATCTGTCTGTACCTACAGGTCAGGTAAATACATATTGGAAATTGGGACTTGAAAAATGCTGTAGAGTTCAGAGGAGACAGGTAAACTCCATGTGCTCTGCTAGAATGATTCTGAAGGAGAAAGATTTTTATATTTTTTTTTTTAATTCTTTTTTTTTTTTTAAATTAAAGCTCCGTGTTTTTCAAAATAATTTCTTTTATCTAACCTCAGTATAGACAGTGTTGGTGAAACCAGTGCTACTATGTAGTGTCCAATTCCTGAAGTTTAACCCTTTAAGAAAAAGATATGGAAGACCTGGAAAGCAAAACAATAAATAAATAAGGGTTAAAAAATAAATAAGGGTTAAAAAATATACCTGAGTTAGGGAAAAATGCTCATTTCTCAATCTTTGGAGCCCACCCATGTTCTTTTCTGGCAGTTATATTTCAACAAATGACCAGTTATGAGACCCTATGAAAGGGTACCCCAGGGAAGCACAGTGGACTGGGACATGTGGAAGGGTCAGATTAGGAAAGTTTCATAGTCCTTTCTATCTTTAAAAGCTATAAAAGTTTATTGCTTGGCCTGTTGACTCTCTGGATGCTGCAAGACAGAACATAGAGCAGCACCCTGCGTGACTCCTTTAATCCGTCCAAATTCATCACAGTTTTTAGTTGTTCTCCTAAGCTGCATTGGTATCGATGGAGTTCAAATAAATGCTTTAATCTCTTCAGGATGTTTTGAACTGCTTGTGTTTTTTCGTGACACTTCTCATATAAAGGGAGACTGTGTACAAGGCATGTGAGAAAGGGCAAGATTTCTGGAAGAAAAAGGCATTTTTCCCAAAATACAAGTCCACTTTTATGTATGTTCCCTCTTGCAGTCAGGTACCAAAGATGGCCTTGTATTCCCTGTAGCTCTGTCTGGAACAGGCTGGCTGAAACACACCTGACTCATGTCAGTTTGTCCAAGGTCTTCAGCTCCGGCAGGTGAAAGAGAGCAGAGCAGTTAGGATGAGGTATGAAGAAGTGAGATGAGCACCCAGATGAACAAGGACAGTTTCTAGCTTTCATTTTAAAGACAGAGCTAGTGCAAGGTAGCAGCTCATATGAGCCCAGCTGTACCAATGTTACCAGCTTTTACCCCAGTTTTTAGCTGTGGAAGATTGTTGTTGTTATCCCTCTGCCTCTTTTGCTACAATACTGCAAGCCTGTGCTCTTCACCACCACCAGCTGGAGGAAGCTTCAAATCCATTGCCTGTGGCAGGCATTAAAGTATTAATGACTATCCAGAATCTCTGCAGCATTTTAATGAGGGTGGGAGTGAGTTTGTGGTGCAGGATCAGTCTCCCCATAGTTTATAGAAGACTTGTGTTTAATTTTGGCATGCAGGTTGAGACAGGAGGAGGAGAGTGCCTGGGATGTTTGGGAAGGGTGAGTAATTTTTCTTGCTTGACGTGCTGTGTATTTAGGTAGCTGGCAGACAGAAGATGCTGCCTTAAACTGCTTCCACGGTATGGCATAACCTTCTCCAGTGCTAGTTTGGTTTTTCTTTAGAATCTACAATCAGGATAAATATTTTACTCAAGTATACTGTGGACAGCAGATGCCTCTTGAAAATGTCTGAAAGCTGTATTGGAAACACAGTGATCGCCAGGAGAGTGCCCAGCTTCTCTCAAGCAGCATTGCCACTCCTTTTGGCATGAAGCTCCCAGTGCAGGTGTGATGAGTTGGGGGGGGGGAGCTGCTGCGCTCATGAGGTGGCCCCTTCCTGATCTGCTGCTCAGCATTGGGTGTCTCCTGGAGAAGCACTGACAAGAGGTGACTGGGAATGAAGCTCCTCAGCTAGATGATCCTCTGGGGCTCGCCAGGCTCTGCTGGGTCTAGCAGTTGAGGCTGTAGCTAAGTGGCTGCTGCTGAGCCACCACTCACACCTCTCCAAGGACAATAGATGAGCAACTCTGGTCCTTAAGCACTAGTTAATGTGTGGAGGAGAACACTACTCCAGTGACTGTTATTCTGCTACTGAAGGAGCAACAGTGCAAGGCATGCAACACCTTAAACTGCTTGAGGTGCCCGTAGCCTGGATGTGTGCTTAGCCCGCTGCTGTGATTGGTGCACAGCAGGTTTATCTTTACAAAGCTGCCTTATCTCATTTCTGCTTGGCATTTGTAGTGGAGTTGAGCTCCTTGCAACGGTAGGCACTGCAGTGCGTGGGTTGGCAGACTAGGAGCAGGTGTGACCATACAGAAACCACATGGAGGGGCAGTTCTGCTGTTCCATGCTGCTGCCCTCACTCCTGAAGCAGCCTCTGGGAGTTGGAGACTTGGGTTATGGCCAAGACACAGAATAGAAAATAAGGAAATAAAACCAGAAATGAGGTGTAAAGCTCTTTTTTAACTCTCTCTTCCTGCCACACCCTAAAAAGAGGGAGTAATTTTTAAAAGCCCTGGCTTTTCAGAGTACTGCTAGAATGCCTTGGAAGGGACTTTCTTCACTTAGGTGTCTTCTCTTAATTGAACCCTTTTAAGGCACTTTCAGGCAGGTGTCTCAAAAATCTCAATTCATTCTTTTGTGTAGATCTCTGACAAGAGGCCTGGGGTTTGAGCCAGGCAGGCTGTGCTCTGTCAGTTTAGTCGAGCAGCAGGGAGGGAATGTGAGTCAAAGGCCTGGGGAGATGATCTGAAGCGAGCGTACGGATGCCAGAGAAAATCTGGACCAAGCTGAGGTGTGAAGAAACCTGTAGGCAAATGGGGCAAGGAAGTCTAATGAGTTGTGTGCACATGGGGCTGTGACTTCAGTGGTCTGCAGTACATCCCAAGAGAAATGGCTGTGCAGGGCTGGTGCTGGGAAATGGCTTTTTCAGAAGCTTAGTTACGAGCAGATGCTGCAATGTCTGTGAGCTTTAAGGTAGCACTGGGGCTATCTAAAATGTGTCTGTGTGGTGCTTTGCTTCAGAGCTCTTGCACTAAGCAGAGATCTTTGAACCATCTGAGATGGGGGTGGGTTTTCTCTGTGACAGTTTGTACCCCTACAGATGTTGATCCCTTCCTCTGGAAGGGAGAGGGGGCCTGGTGTAGAAGTAGCCCTGAGGTTACATGTAACTTGGTGCAGTGTCTCACAGTGGTTCAGAGCAGCAGGAAGGAGGTAGCCATAGTGGTTTTCTTTTTGTCTCTAAACTGTTTGTAAGGGATTTCTGTAAAGTGCAAAAGCACAATTAATATAACCAGCACTTTCAGGCTTCTGACTGGGGCTCTCTGCAGTCCCGTTTGTGATCCACAGAGACACAGCCACGAGTAAACATAGAGATAAAACACTATCCCTTTTCCCAGAACACACTGCAAGTCAGTTTGGCTGGAGACCCAGCAAAGACCCGATTCCTTTAACATCCTCTGTTTCTCCCTGGCTTGGTTTGGAGGGGGTGCCCTAACTGCATGGCTCAGCCAAGCCTCTTCGTGGAAGCTCTGTGCAAACCCTCCTGTTTCCAGTTAGTGACGCAGCACTTCAGGAGGCTGAGCCAAGACAAACAGGGATGTTCCCCGCTTAGAGAGTGAACGGTGGGACCTCTATACTAAGGCCTTATGGGCAGTGTATTGATAGTATATTTAAATAGCTCAACATCAGTGTTAACTGATCAGAGTTGTCTTTTTTTAGCAAAGATTTTTTTTTGTCTGGACTGTGTTCATTTAAAAACAAAGAAAAAAATAAGAAGGGAAGCGTAGGGGAAGGAGGAGAGTTTTTCCATCCCTCTCTGACAGTGAGGGGAAAAAAGGTTATAAAATGTTACTGTCTATAATTTTATGTGAGGAGCAACTCTACCCTATGTAGGTCTCTTCTCTACTGTTTCCTAGTGCACAGTCTTCCAAACTGGTGGACAGGCTCATATGAAAGTGTATCAACTCTGGGGAGTAGAAAGGGCTTCTAGTATTTTATTTACTGGGAAAGGATATAACTGTAAGATTTGTTGAGGGGGTCCAGGGAAGGTCAGAGTGAAGTAGAAAAGCAAGTGAGAAATGTGTGCTGTTAAGCCAACTCCTGCCCTAGAAACCACACAGTGCAGGAGGCTCCTCAAGACCCCACCTGCAGAGGGGTGCCACTTATGCGCCCTACTTTGCTGGTAGACACAGGTTGTCTCGTGGAGCTTACACGGTTAAATTTTCAGCTATCTGACCTAGGCCTGCCAGCTGCTGCTGGGCAAGTTTAAACAGGAGAACCTCCTCTCTTTAGAAATCAAAGTGTGACGAACTCTTCAGGGTGTTCAGACTGAGGGACAGGGCAAGGGCAAGGCCTGGACAACAGTCAGTTTGAGTGAATTGGGGGGTGTGTGTGAGCAGGAATAGCAGAATAGAAGACTCATGGCTTTAAACTTTAATAAATACTTGTTGCATTTACCAGGAAGAGTTTTAGGAAAGTAGAAACTGTAATCTCAGGAATTAGTGGTAAATTATTATAAGTGGATTCCTCTTATCCTATATTTCTAGTATATGCATGATGAACCTATGACTTAGTGGCAGAATCTTTTATCTACAAACTGTGGTTTCTTTTATCTTTCTCTAGCAGACCGTATGCAGTTGTGTGTATCAGTGCCAGAAAGCTGGGGCTGCTGGTAGGATGCACCTCTAGAAGGTCTGTGTTGCTTGCTTTGGTCAAAGGCTGACTGATGAAGTGTAGTGCAAGCTGGCATGGCTGCTTTGGTTGGGATTCTGTCTGGGCTTATATGAGTAAGGAGGATAAAAAAGATAAAATGTGCAAGAAGATAAAAGTGATGGAAACCTCAGAAGATCCAAAATTGATTCTCTCTTCAGCAGAGGAAGGAGTGCACTCAGCCTTGGCAAGAAACCTTGACAGTGATGTGTTGTTTTTGTTGGAGGTGTGTGATATTTTGGAGACAATTTCTGCGATTTAAGGGTGGGAGTGTACAATTCAAAGCAGAATATATCAGAATGTGGCCCTTAAACATTAACAAAATGTTTAAATACAGTAGTTTAGGTAACTTTAAGAAGTTTTGTAATCAGTAAGTGGAAGGTCCATCTTTTGCTTAGTTAGGATTATGAGTAGCAATAAAGGAAGATGAAGATTTTGCTCCTTGATATTGTGGGGTTTAGCTAGGTGAAAACTGATGTGAAGAAGAAAACATAGAAGCGTGAAATGTTTTGAGATCTACCCCTCTATATGCAGTGAGTAATTATTTATTAATATAAAGTCATTCCTGTTGTGAGTTTCTGGTTGTTGCCACTGATCCTACAGTGAGCTTGAACAACGTGGAAAGTACTCTGCTGCTGAACCTAAGATGCCATCCAAGTAGCTTGTCCCTTACTCAGGAGATACAGAACTGGTATCTTGTGGGAGGGCTGGAGCACTGGTGCTGCAGCATCAGTGGCATCCCAGCTTGTCACACTGTGTAAATAGGGAGGGAGGGATTTGTAATTTCAGAGTATGTCTGTGGTGTGGGTGGTTACAGGCTGGCTATGGGAGGGTCCCTGAGCGAATATTTTGCTGCAGTTGTCACAGCTATATATGGAAGACCAGAAAAAAACACTGCAGTGGTCAGGCTGCTTACCAAAAGAACCTCAGCTGAATTTTCTTTTCCATTGCTT
Organism: Chloroceryle aenea; assembly: GCA_013399075.1. NCBI lineage: Eukaryota > Metazoa > Chordata > Aves > Coraciiformes > Cerylidae > Chloroceryle > Chloroceryle aenea. The sequence goes on along the minus strand of VWZY01011713.1, from coordinate 460,933 downwards.
CAGCATTTCTGTAGTCAGAAAACAGGTCGGGTACTTTGTTTCTGATGGATGGCAAATACGAGATGAGGAGATGCTTCAGTGTGAGGCTGACCATGGTGATCGTAAACGATCATAAAATAATTTGCCACCTAGGGTAGTATTTTTTGATGGAATTTAGGAACATCATATGCCAGAATCAGATGTTCCTTCCTTTCAGTAGGAAGGCTTGAATAGTTAGTGGTGTGCGTGTGTGTTCCTGCACGCTCACACCCTTTGGAGGAAGCAGCATTGCCAGTGACCTCCCAGGGCTCGCAGTGGCAGTCTTGTAAATACAGCCTGCAGGATTGATTCTGCTGATTTATAGTAGTTCTGACAGCTCCACCCATCTGGGATTTCAGGGTTGTGGTAAGTAGCCTGCAAAATCCTACTAGGCAGTTAAACTTTACTGTTGCAACATTGAAAGAGACAGTACGTCCTGACCAGGATGTGCTGTAGCCCAAGACATTTCAGGCTGTTCTCTGAGCAAACGGGCATAGAGACCCACACAGTCTTCTCTGTGGAAGAGCAGTTTACCCTGGAGATGTTACAAGTATGCAGTGCAGACTTGGGTAAGATGTCCAGGTCAATGTATGTTTTTTCCTCATATGATCATGGGATGACAATTCAGTGAAATTGGTTTTTAAAGTGCATCTTCACACAAAGAAATGTTGTGAAGCCTTTGACAGATCTCAAATCACTCATCCTCTGAATGTAGAAATGTATTCATTGCGGGGAACCTCTCAGTACTAGTTTTGGTTCTTCCTGGGGCTGAAGATGGAGCATCTGTGTTCCAGCCTTACGCATACAAATGGGTAGATTTACGTATCGCAGTATACAAATAATCAAGTTCTTGTTACGTTTCCAGTGCCAAATGCTGCTCTAGTCTGAGGTCATGTCTTGCATTGCCTTTTCTGGAAAATAAATACTAACATGCCCCAGTGCTGTGGTTTCTGGAATAATAACAGAGAAAATGAAGAGTTGCCCATGTTGTTGAAAAAGATCTGCTGCAAGCATAGGGGGAGTATGGGTCTTATTTTTTATTTTATTAATGAAAGTGCATTTTTTTTTCACTTCATTGAAGTTCTGTGGACTTGACCTTAGCCAGAACGAGTTAATTGTGGCAATTAAATTGTGAATTATGTCATTTGGAATACAAGTAAAGGGAGCAGTAAAGTGCAAGGTAGTGCTACCTGTAGGGGACAGCAGCTATACAGACATCTGCTGTGAAGCTCTCCCCATCCACTCATTTGAATTTTGCTCTTGGAGGAAAACTTTTGATCAAATGATACCCCTGTTAAGAGGGTCTACTAATTGGTGTGCATTGGTGGGAGCCAAAGCCTGAGCAGATAGAGGCAGCCCTGTGTGTGGAAGCTGCTCTCATCTGGTAGCAACACTGGTGTAGAGGCAGTGCTCGTGCAGGTGGTGGGTTTGTAAGCAGATGGAACTTAAGCATCTGCTCTCAAGGACAAAAAACCATGCAGGATTTGACTAGATGTTACCTTGTTGTCTTTGCACCACTTCCCATGAAGCAGAACTAAACCTTCTTTGGTGTCTTCTGGATTTGGTGACCTTGTAGTGAAGGATTGACTGCTGGAGGGATCAGACTTTGGGCGATTGCTACAGCTAAAAGGCAGATCCTGGATACAGCACAGACCAAGAAGAAATTCTCTGTGAGGTGGACTGCTGCTGTAAACAATGATGTTTTGAGAGATGTGTAGAAAAAAAAATTCACCTTTCCTAGAAGAGTTTAAATTGTGCAGGGCTTGATTCTTAGGCTGGTGATGAGCAACTCTTACAAAGTTGTGGAACCTAGCTGACTGCTTAAATGAGGCTTGTCCTGATGGGCTGGGCAGGTCAGAAATAAGGCAGGAATTGCCCTTGGGAGAGAAAGCAAGAAATGAACAATAACTTTGGCTCCAGTTAGGTGTGCTCTACTGAGAATGCTAGACCCCTGTGCTGGCCCCTGCAGATCTGCTGGCATCATTGAAGCTGCAGTAACTCCCTCACACTGCTCTGTCAAAGTGGCCTGTGAACAGTGGACCTCAAATCCATCTTGATAGAACTGGGTTGGAGCAGCAGGTGTGGAGTTAAGCTGTCCTCTTTGAGGGAGTGGTGACTTCTGTTGAACGTGAATAATAATCCAACATGGTTTCTAGCAGAAAGGCACACATCTCTGAAGTTTATGCCCATTAAACACTTTTATCTCAAAATTCCCAGTGACATAGCAACACTAGCATTTCCTTGGTGATGCTTTTTCATGTCGAGCACTGAGGATGCTGTGGGATGCTGAGCAGAAGCTGAGCCACATCTTTTGGTGAAACAGTTATGATGTAAGGTCAGGGTGTAAGAGATTGCATGTTTATGAACTCCTTTTGCATTTGAAATCTGGTACGTTGGCTTCAAACTCAGTACTGCAATTGGAACGTGCCTCTTTGTTGTGTTCAGTCTAAGTTTTAATGACAGAGCTGGCGTATCTGATTAGTTTGCATGTGACTTTGCCAGGACTCGCTCAGTTTTCAAGATGTGCTCTCATCCATTGCATATGGGCAGCATTTAGCCTCTTGAGCTGTAAAAGACAGGTTGCCAAAGTATGTTTCATAGCTTGATATTGTTATAACACTCCCCCCCGCATGCTGTGTTTTCAGGCATGTTGGGGTTTTCTGAAATGTGTTCCTTCAGTTTTGTTCGCACTGGTTTGTGTTGTCTGAGAGCCCTACTTTCTCCACCGCTATCGACAGGGAAAACTGACTTCTCAGAGTTTGAAAAAACCAAACTGTTACACAAAAATGAGGGTAAGATAAGACTGGTCATCCGGTCCTGCGTGTGTCCCTTCAAAGCCTAAGAATAGGCAGGGGAGTGTGGCATTGCAATAGCCTCCCTTATAGCTGCTCCCCTTGCCCTTCCTCTCCCCCATCCACTTAAATGTGGAATGTGGGAAAGGAGACCAAAAAAAAGACCAAGAAACTGACCTCAAAAAATCCCCAGCCAGGACAGACTGAGACAGTGGAAGCAGAAGTGTGCAATTAAAGCAAGCCGCGTGCGCCCAGTCCCAGACATTCCTGCAGCTGCAGGCTCCCAGCGCGCTATCCGGACAGGCTGGACCTCCACCAGCCTCCGCCCCAAGCAGGGGCTCTGCCGAGGAGCCGTTGAGGGATGGGGGGAAGCTGGGGGTTATTACTCCTCCTCCACAGGGCAATGAAATGGGGTTTCCGAGGTCCTGCCTCTGCTCAGAAATGCCTTGCTTTCTGTTTATGTGTATTGGACAGGCTGTGCTGAAGGAAGAGCAAGCCTCAGAAATCCATCTGAAAGGAAAATCGAGCGCAGCTCCACTATATCAGGGAGCCCACCTCTACTTTATGCCCTACCTGCACAGTCCCCACTCTGTGTGCCTGTGGTGCAGCTCTTCTACAACAAATATCTCTGAGTTTTCAGTTTGGGTTGGTGGGGAAGGAGCAAGGGTCAGCACCAACAGTCAGGCTTTTGAGACCCTGGAACCACTGAGCTTTTCATGCATGTGTAACTTTCAACCCAAGCTGTTTGAATCCATATGGTTTTATTCTACCAAAGGGATGATGGACATCTGGGGGGTGGATGACATGTTGGTTACTGTCAGTTAAACTTGAAGCATGAGAGCAGGGCTGGTGCTTTGGTGAGGTCAGTTGTGGGGATGCACTTGCCGCTTTCTGAGGACCGCAACTCTGTGTCTGTGCTTTGGGCCAAAGTAACCCTGAAGCTGCCCAGGGCACATACTTGATCTTTCTTTGCTGGTTCCCAAAATGCAGGTACTTCCAAGGCTAGTGTTGGGTATGAGAGAAGCTGTATTTAATTTATTAAAATAAAAGGTTTAACAGCACAGCTCTTGGTGTTGCTCTGATGACTGCGGAAAGGCAAACAACTGTATCATTTGGATATTGGGAACTTTTAGATTTAAAATACACGTTTTAAAGCATGTGTAGTGACTGCTGTGATGAGGAGCTGTGGCAGAACTTTGCTTTCCCATGCTGCTGCCTCCAGTTGCTGTTTTGCATGTCTGTTGGAGGCTGCTGTGGGAAGAGATGCCTGTGTGTTGTACACTGTGTTTCAGCTTATGCCACTGAGGAAGGTCAGCTGGGCACCTTGTCCCTTCTGTGAACAGAAATGGCAGGGTTAAGGCCTGTTCCTCCCACCATAAGAGTGCAATGGTCCTGCAGGGAGCCAGAGGCCAATATTGTCTTCTTGTCTTCAACTAGGGCTTTTTTTCTTGATTTTTTTTCCAGAACTTTTTTGTCTTGAGTGTTTGGGCATTGACTGAAGGGTGCAGGTATCCTGGAGCTTATGCAAGAAACACCTAGAGTGCTCTGGGTGGCTCTTGGCAAAATGTTGCCCCTTCCCCCAAAATACCCGGGGCTCTTCCCATCACAGGTAGCACGCTTTTGTGCCACCATCAAGGCAGGCTGAACAAGGTCAATGACCACATGACCTTTCTGCTGCTACAGGTTATCTTGCCAAGGACAAAGCTTGGTTATATCATCAGGGCAGGCTTGCCTGTGGCTGTTCCCGCACTGGTTACACAAGTGTTCACTTGTTTTCGGAATAAGAAAAGTCATTGCCATGGGAACTGAAGTGTTGAAAAGCAAGATAAAAACCTGTGTGCATTCCTCTCCTGCTCCCCAGTTGAGTCTTTGTACCTCTTTTCTGCCCTGTCTCACCACTGAAAGCTGTAGCGGGGCAGTGCTGTGGTTCTCAAGTCCTAGCAGGAAGCCTCTGCGTAGTCCTCCTTAACTGACTGATTTCTTCCCTAAACAAAACACCAACTTCCGAGTTTACCAGGAGTGCATCTAAAAATGCACGTGGCCATCCCTTGGCAATGAAAGATTTCATGCTTTTTGTCTGGGTCTGTTGCCTATTTGCTTATTATTGCTCTCATTACCTCTCTTGGAGGTGTGTAGTAGTGTTATCTAATAATAGGAAGCTTTATTTACAAAGATGTGTTATGAAAAGTTCTATCAAACTTTTATTCCTGCAGTTCCAGCTCTCTGTGTATGGCCCCTATCTTAGCAACAAAAAAGTCATGAATACAGATTTCTATACATCAAAAAAGGCTCCTTCTCAACATGTATCTCTGTTTACACCTTGAACTTTCAAAAATGGATTTGCATCAGGGTCAGGCAAATCATCTGCTTAAATAAAAATGGCTGCTGCAACACTAAACCTTTAAAAGCATATCAGGTTGTCACTGTTTTTATTTAATATTTTCATTTTAGGTGGGGAATATGTGGTTTGAATTACTATTAATATGGGCATCTGGTCTAAATCTATTTCTGTGTTTGTCCCGACCTTTCCTGACTGGTTTAACAAATTGCATCAAAAAGGGGAATAGTTTAACCTGCTGCTACATGAGTCAGAGATTGGAGCAGTGTGGACAGGATGATCTCTTCTCCTTCTTCCCTCCACCCTCCCCACCCCCCTCCCCCACTTGCCTGGCAACTGATAAAATACCACATAAGGTGATTATACTAAAAGTTGGATGGTCCATTTAAATTTCTATTATCTCCATCTGTTTTCAGGCTTTTCTGAGTGACTGGCTGTCCCCGTAAAGCTCAAATTGGAGGCTTGTGTAACTGGATCTGTTTATGGAACAGAGCTTTTAAGCCCTGTAAAATGGTATGGTGGTCTCCTTTTACAAAATGCTACCCTGCTGGACCTTTTGAAGTGTTATTCGGTATATTTTATTGCAGTGTTGGAAAAATAATGACTGGTAGTGGGAAAAAGATGGACAGCTGCTTTTTCCAAATGAAGCATTGTTATTTCTCCATATTGTTCTATTCCTGAGTTGCCAGTGTGTATATAATAGCAGCTTGCTACCATTACAGGACAGGTAAAAATCAGCTTCTGGAAACCCCAGCAATGCTGAATTCCCATTTGGCATTATTGCCAACATGCTTATTTTGACTTGCTGAAGACCAGTTCCTCCTGAGTCATCTGGAACCACAGCTTGCTGGTAGAATCAGAACAGTGATTTTCAATCCTTTGTCGTTTTTGCACACCTAACAGTTTTCTGGGGAAGTTTGTGGACTCTGCAAACTTGAGCTTACTTCATGTTCTTTAGGCTCCTTTGTTGCCCTTTGCAGATCATGCAACCAGGGGAAAAAAAAAAAAAGGCAAACAAACACATCAGAGAAGGTGTTCAGCAATTCTGAAAATCTGATGATTTTAGTTTTGGCATTGTATTAGCATTGGTTCTGTGTGAGACATGGACATTGTGAGCCTTGATCTATAAAATCTTATAGTTCCTAGAATTTTGCTGTAGACTTTGTATAAGAATCCTGATAATATCTCCATGTGTACATACACACTATGAATATGAAGCTATCTTAGTCAGAAGAATGTCAGAGAACTTTATGCATGAACCATTTGTTCTTTTATGTTAATTCAATGGATAAAAACTTGCTGTGTTTTTTTTATGAGCTTTTTATTTTTGATGGAAGCTTAAGATACTCCATGGTAACCCACTGAATGTCAGCTGCCACTTTCAGTTTGTTTGGGCAACACCAGTCCAATACTAGATAGAATCATAGAATCATCTAGGTTGAAAAAGAACTTTAAGACCATTGAGTTCAACCATTAAACCTACTCTAGATCTTCTCCCATACTGAGTGTATCCTGAGAGCTTGGTTTTATTTCTTTTAATGATGCTGAATTTCAGTGGTGTGAGGTCACTCCTGTTGCCTGTAGCCAGCTCCAACCCCCACAGGAAGCAGCAGTTTCAGGATCACTTCTCTTTCTGTTTTTTCCTTCTTTAAGTTAAAGAACCTTCCTGATACCACCCATGTGTCGGTGTACCTTACGCAACAGTTTTCTGTGTAAAATCCACTGCAAGTTTCAAATTCCTCAAGAGTTCCCTAGCATTTCGCTTTGCCTCCCTCACAGTCCAGATGGTCTGTAGCAGATGCTCATCCGAACTGTTCCGCAGCCAATGGTGCCATATTAAAAAGCTGAGCTATATTTAATGCACACAGACACCCAAGCGTGTGCGCACACATATACATATCTCTGTGTATATATAGCCATAACTGGAGTTACGCCTTGCTGATAAGCAGTACAAGGTTCCCCTCATTATATTTCTGGCTGTGTACCTGTTTCCCTAGAGCCAAACAGACTCATTTAGCTCCGGCAGAGTGTTTTCCACCCCCACTCAGGTGCTTTCTGCCGGAGCTGCATAATGCAAGGAGCCGTGCTGTCTTGGTGCTGGGCAGCCAGGGTTTTGCGTGGCCGTGCATTGCAAATGGCGAACGGGCTGCACAGGAGAAATTACAGCACCTGAAATTTGAATGCGAATTGTGCTTTCTGAGGTCTTGAGGTTGCTCTTTACAACTTGTTAGCCCTCAAAGCCTGAAGTGTCTTCCGTGTGGTGTGGGTCCCTCCATCGAGGCCATGGTGCAGTGTCCAGCACTGCCCTGCAGCAGGGAGCTCCCTCCATGTCCCAGTTCTTTTCAGCATGTTTATGGTCCCGACAATCTTGGCATTGAGTGTGACGCAATCTTCGTGAGGTTATCCTTGAAATCCCCTGTGATAGAAGAGTATTGCTTTGTTATTGCCCCTCCTCATGTGAAATGAAGAGGCAAAGGGTGCCTATGCAGCAGGGGACAAGGGGCCCGAGTCCACTCAGGCGGTGTGGGACAGACAGCTCATGGTGCCATCTTCAGCTTCTCACTGGCCCTCTAATCACAGGGCTGTATTTCTTTCCTTAGGGCAGTGTTAGAGCCTGGAAAAAACACTTCTCCCCCCGTCTTTAAGCTCTAGGGAAGTGGTTACAGAAGCAGGGACCTCGAGGCCTGTGGAGGCTCAGGGCTTGCACTATAGTTAGGTGCTGGGACGGGCATCCATGAGTGTGCCCCATGTCCTTCCCCACACGCTGGGCCTCTGCCTCCCCTCTAACCAGGCACCCAGTCGTGTCTGAACAGCTCGAGTAGATCTTGGCTGTGGCCGGCAGGGGCCTGAGTTACCGTTGGCCAGGATAGTGCGAATGAGCCATGACGTGCGCCTGTGCTTATGCAATGTCTGAAACTTCCCTCCATCATCCCTATCCCCTCGATTCTGGCAGGCTTTCTTGGCAGTCTTGGGAGAGTTGTTTTCCACGCTGAGCAATGTTCTCACTCAACAGAGCCGATTAATGAAATTGTGGTGCTGCAAGTGAAAGCAGCGTTGTTTGTGCAGCAGCATTTGAGGGACGTGGACGGGGGAAGATGGCGTGCAGGGGTGCATGTGTATGTGTTGGCTGGAGGCCTTGGCTAGAGCGCCTTTCTGCTTTAGTGCCAGAAGCCCTGCCTGGTGGGTTTAGTCTTGTAATTAATCTTTAAAGTAGGATGAAACTTATTTCTTTTAAATTCTCCCTCTCCTTCCTTTCTGGCAGCTGTCTGCCTTTAATGTTTTTTAATTTATCTAGCTGGAAATGGTAAAATAAGAGCCCAGGTTATCTTGTTCTCGGTGGGTGTGTGAACGGAGTCATCTATTACATGCTTGTGTTTGTGCTGTTTCTCAGGTTTAAAGCAAGAATAAAAGTCACTGATATCTCTGCTATGCGCAGCCTTCTGCTGCTAGAAACCTGGCATTTGAAGGACGATAGGCTGTGAAGGAGATGCCCAGAGACACGCAGCTTTGCTAATTAGGAGATATTGTAAAAGACGGTTGGAAATGAGCAACTGCTAAATGACTTATTTTGAAGTCAGTCTCTCCACATGGAAGCTCCTTTTTAATTCCCTCACACACTCTGGCATTCTCCTTGCCTTGCTGGGGGCTTGTGTGGAATCTGCCATCTGAAAACACTTATCTCTCAGATGTGGTTTGTTTGGAAATTAAATGTGGACTCTGAAAGTGACCACTATGCTGTGTGCTTGGAAGTCCTTGCAGTTTGTCGCATTGTGCTTTGGTGTAACTGCAGCTGCCTCTCTGTTCCTGAGGAACAGATCAGTGTCAAAAGGATAGGGAATAGTTTGCAAGCGTGGGTGTTGCTGAATGTTTGTGTTTTCTATCTCTTTAATTGAGAAACCCTGAAGTCCAATGCAAGGCTGTCAGATTTTCCTCTGTGACCCTCTCCAAGCTCTCTGTTGAGGTGCAGCTCTTGTGGTAATGTCAAGTGGAAGGCTCTCTATTTCCCACAGCCCTCACCAGCCCGCTCAGGCGCAGGAGGGAAAGCTGACCAAGTCACTCGTGCAGCAGGCCTTGAGAACCCAGCCTTAAATGTAAACAAAGGGAAAAGGCTTTCAGTGGGTTAGTGCTGCAGGTTCTGCCAGCCACCTGAAGTTTATTGAGCACTGTGTTCGGAGCTTGCTTCTGAGTAGGTGGGTTGCATCCAACATGAGCAACCTTTGGTCTTAAACCTAGGCTCCTGAACTGTGTTCCACAGCTGCCTTCCTGATAAGGATATCGAGTTATCTAGAATATCGGAATGCAGAGCAGCATCAGCAGGTTATTGGGTTCTCCAGAACATGCTACCACTCTAGTAAACACCCTTGTTTTCCTGCAAGGCCTAAGGAAACAATTATGATTAATTACTTTAGCCTTATGTAAATCAGGGGCTATAAAACTTCCCCAGATTGTTTCCTGTTTGAATTCCTGCATACTTTTGCAGGGAAACTTCCAGTTTGCAATTAAGAATGGCTTGGGTCAAAGAATTCATACTGTTGCTTCATGATTGATCTCTTTTTTTTTTTTTTTTTTTTTTTAAATGTTGTGGCCTTTTATAACCACAAAGAATGGATCTGTTTTTAGCTTGTAAACCTAGCTGCAAGCTGGTAGAACTGTTCTCTAAGTCTTATTCCCTGTTTCAGTACTTAAAGAAAATTCATGTTCTGCATTCGTTTCCTCTGGCAAGCTGAATACATTGGTTTCTCCTTTTCTTATTTGCTTATATTTTGAGACAGGGTTTTCAGTTCCACAATGATTCTTGTGATTCTCTGTATTTTCTCCAATTGTTCAACGTCCTTTATTGTAATTTGGCAGGATTAGAGCCTGTCTGGCCAGTAACATAGGCATGGAGAAAATTAATTCTTGCTTTACACCCACCTGTCTTCTGAAGCCCTCAAACCTGTATACTCCGGGTTGTGCAGGGGATACAGACTTGTGCAGCAAGTTGTGTGATTGGCATGAGGCTGTAGGACAGAGCTGTAGCTAGGAGCTGAGCTTTACAGGGTAATTTCTTTTAAATAAGAGGCCTCATTTAAAAAAAAAAGTACAAACAATCAAAAAATCCCAAAACTAACTAAATAAAAAGGTAAAATTTCTGCGTTACAGTTCCCCCCCTGCTGTTCTTTGGCTGTGAGAGCCCAGCACTGGCCCCACAGCATGGGATGGCTGTGCAAGGCTGGCCCAGCTCTCGGCTACCCCTGGGACTGCATGAGACCTCCATGCTCTGGCCGAGGGTTTTAACCCAGGGGTCTCTCACCTTTGAAGCATGAGCGTGTGTCTGCAGTAATTCCTCCCCAGGCCCTCCTTTGCGTGTCCAGTGCTCACAGCACCTGTCTCACAGATGCTTTTTCAGTCACATCTCTCCAGGGGTTCCAAATCCTTTTTGAGATCTCTGCTTCTGAACATCAGTCACCTGAGCATGACTTGGGGCCTTTGGTTTGCAGCAGTAAGGCTGGGGTTGTTTTTCCTTCACCTTTATTTAAAACATATAGGTCATTTATGGCTGCTTACCAAGTACTCTGTGTTTTGGTTTTGTGAGCTGACCTTTTCATTACTCCCTGCTCCTGCAGATGCTGCATTATCTGCAAACTTCAGTGGTGGTGACTTTTCTTCTCAGGTCATTGATAAAATATTAGAGGGGGCCAAGAATCAATCCCTGTGGGAAGCGACTGAAAATGACAACAATCAGCTGATTTGTGTTTCACATCACGAGATTTCTTATTTCTTTATCACACTGAATGTGGACTGTTGAGTTCATATCACTCTGGCTTCATTTTGTATAGCAGCAAGTCAGTTGCCTTATGAGAGACAAGATATAGTAAGCTTGTAATATTATTACAAGAGATAAAATTTGAGAAGGTAGATTGACAGTTTTGTGGAATTGTAAGCATAAATTAAATTACTCTCCCCATTATTTTTGGACTCTTAACTACTCTCTTCCCTTTTCCACCTGTTTCCTTAGTGAACAGCAGGTAGGTAAATGTCCTATTCTTTTGTTTGCCTTGTTTACACTTAAATATTTTCATATTATTTTTTACAATCCATCAGTAATGTCTTATACTGAAAATAGGTTGAAGAGCTCCTTAGAAGCTTTGTTTAGAATTTTCAGATGGATATTTTCTAAATCTGCTGATTAAAATGGACAGCTTTGAGTAGCTGTTGTTTTTATATTCTCTTCTGTTATTGTTGGGATGAAAATAATTTCATTACCATCCTGTGGGATGGCTGTATCATCTGTTCTCATATAAAGATCAGTAATTCAGAACCACCCCCTCCTAGGAATATTCAATTAAACATTTTGATCTGCCTCCATCACCCCCAAGTAAGTACAGCCAAATGATGGCCTGATCTATAATTAACATTCTTGTGGGTCCTGACAAACTGAAGCAATCTTCCACCCCCCCCCCCCCCCCCCCCTCTCTTC
>VWZY01011713.1:393384-435156 GCA_013399075.1 Chloroceryle aenea | reverse complement strand
ACTGCATAGTAGCTGTGGAGAAGCATAGAGGGTAGTTGTGAAGGGGAAAACGTTTGTTGGAAGAAGAGGAAGAAGCTGCGAGGGAAAGCTGAGAATAAGGCTGATGGACCAGGGCCTTTTGAGCCACAGGTTACAGTCATAAATGGTTATGGAAAAAGCTTTATTTTCTGTTAAAGTTGGTGCATGTCTGTTTTCAGTTTTCCAGTCTGCAGCCTTTTGGAAAGGGAGGGATGTGTGTCAGACAGCCAGGAGCAAGGCAGGAACCGAGTTTCAGTAGGGACTATGGCTAGCCTCCTGTGTCATTTGCAATGCCAGTGTAGGGTCCTTCCTTGACCTCGTATGCTTAATCTTGTCAGCCATAGGCACAAACTTCAGGACAGAGCCTGCCCCTTGTTTTGAACATGTGAGATCCATGGGCAAGAACCAAGTACAAGTAATACTGAGGGGCTGATGTGCAGCAGGAACACAGAGGTAGAGGCTACAGCATCTGCGTGGAGCTCTTCATCCTCTGGCATCAGCTCAAGTGATAAAGGGTGCTTTGCAGTGGGCACATGTTTGATTTTTCTGTGTGCTTTTTAGTTTGCAAGCCTGGCAGAGCTCAGACAGTGGAGAGCCAGCTAGTTGTTTGTACGGTTTCTCTCCAGAAATTGTGGCCAGGTGGGTGGGTGTTTCCTTTCCCCATCTCCTGAGGGCTCAGCTTTTGAGACTAATCTTGGTCCCCACCTGCCCCTTCTGATCATGCTTTCCTGCTCAGGAATGCTTTGAAGTTACTGTTAGATTTGAAACGACTTGTCTTGGCTAAAGGTTTGACAGACTGATTGCAGAAATGGTATGTTTCTATTTTATGCTTAGCTGTGCCAAAACTGGGCCTGGCCCCAGAATATAACCTGTATAGTTATGGGATTTTTTACTGCTGAGGTTGTGTTTTCCTGTAACATGCTTTTAAAACCCAAATTTTCCTTTTATTCTTCAACTCCATCTCCCTACCTGTTTTGAAAAACAAGTAAACAAGAAACCCAAACCAAGCAAACTCCAAAAATCATTGTATATGGCTCCCACTTCTCCAGGGCAAATAGCCCTTCAGTTATAAATCCAGCCCTCATCTCAGACAGTGCTTTGTACAGGAGAATGCTGGCTTTTGTATGGAGTCCACAAGCAGTAATCAGTGTCATGTGCTGTCTCTTAGCATAGAAGCACCTGTGGGCTTCAGGCTCAGCATGGTCTTCATACTTTTTATATGTATACATATATATATGCATGCATAATATGTGTGCATATATGTCATAATATATTTATTATGTATGATAGGTTATATTATATATCCTTTTTTGATATATATATAGTCTATGTACATAGAGAGATACATTGCCCTGCTTCTGCCTGTTTTTCTCCAAATACTCAGTCAATGAAATGTGAACAATGAAAATGCAACCTCCTCTGCCCTGAATTTAAGGAAAATGGAATTGGAACAAAGAAATTAATTTGTGTTTTGAAAAGATGCTGTCAAAGCCATACCGATAATTTTTGCAAGCACATTCCAATGCAACTTTTTTCCTGTGTGGTTTATTTTTGTGTGTTTATTTAGGAAAATGGGGAGGAAGCCATGTAGTGGTTATAGCCTGTGTCTGGGTGATTTTCATGTAGAAGGGTAGCAGCTGGTCTTTGCCAGCACCTACAGTTTTAAAGGGTGAAAAGACTTGTGAAGCTTTATATGTCCAAGGTTCGAAATCTCAGTAGTTCACCCTGAATCAAGCCTGTAACTTCTGCTTGGGCAGTAGTGTGTCTGAAAAATGTCAGAGGTGTGCATTTTGGTGCTTACTTATGTTTACTGCTAATGATTGACAACTTCATTTGCAGTGATAACTCGTCTAGTTTTCAGTTCCACACATGTGATCTCCTTCTGGCCTTTTTTCCTGCTGGAGTAAAGAACCATCTGTTCTCAGAAACCTCTTTCCCCAGGTGTTTGTAGGCTGTGGTTGAAGTTTCCTCTTGATTTCTGCTTAGATACAGTTTAAATGAATGGTACTTCCTTGGTGTTTCCCTACCGGGAACATCTTCTGGACATTGAGCTGTTGCGAATCCTTTCTAAACAAAGAGCCATTTGCCATTATTTTCAAAACTCTGTGTCAAGTGACTATAGGAGCTGATTTTCCAGGAATAGTTTCCCTAGCGATGAATATTAGGGGGAATACTCCTCCCACTTTCAGTCCTGCTGTTTCTGAAACCAGTGATCTCATTCTCTGTACTGTTGGACTGGGAGTTCGTGCTCACTTAGTTCTGTGCTGTGAGCATCAAGTCCTTATAACGTGTGTCAAAGCCTGATTGCTGCCATAGCACAGATATAACTTCATAACATCCATGCAGGTTGTGGGGAGAAAACTCTTTTATTTGAGCACAGTGCTTCTGTGGATAACTTTCATATCTTTAAAATAAATCAATTTTAAAAAGCATAGTCTTTTAAAGGACATTTGATAGTATCAAGCTATAAGGCTGTCAGTCTGAGATACTACCTCAGTCTGTGCCTCATTCCCATATATATAAAGGGTAATGCTATGAAAATAACATTTTTCAATACTCATGGACTGTGTCCCAGCTGACAGTTACGGTTGTGTAAAGTCTTAATCTGAAAGGAAGTTAAATCAGAACCTGTAACCTTAAGACGCCTCCTGGCTGGTTTTACACGACAAGATGATTTTGAACACTGTCAAATTCTTTGCAGGAAAGAGGGTATTGACTCTGTTTTTTTTTTTAATTATGGGAGGAACAATGTGTCCTTGTTTCTATCTTAAGAACTTTGATAGTGATAAAAATAATCTGTGGATTTTAGATGGACTCCATGTCTCTCAAAGCAGGGATGCCGGTATGACTGGTGATCCTTTGTTAGGAGAAGGGATACTTCTGCTGTGCGTTGTGATTACTGTGTATCACTGCTGCTCATCTTTGCCCATTTATTTAATTTTCTCTTCCTGGCACTTTAAAAAGGACCCCAATGTTTGGTAGTCAAACAGTGTCTCCTTTGTCGAGGCAGTTTCGAGGGCTTCGGTTTCATTATTTGCGGTGGGAGTGTGTGTGCACGCTGGGAGGGGGAAATGCCATCTGGAAAATCTGTAAGAGAAACTGTTTGTCGATGAATGTGGGCTCTCACCTCATGGAGGAGAGGGGGGGTTAGCAGCAGTGGCGTTGGAGTTCAACATTTCAGGCATGATGAAGGGGGCTTGTGTCTTCCAGGGGGTGTTACATGAGCCCAGAGCCTGGTACTAGGGATGGTGTGAGCCCAGGGGTAAGACAAGGAAGCAGTTATTCCTCCAAAAAGCTCCAACTTGCCTTGGGGAGACTGGAAAGGCTCAGAATGCAGAGCTGGGGATGCTGAACTTCCCTGTGAGCAGCACGTCCAGCAGCACACCCAGAATCCGTGCATCAGCAGAGGTCCTTTCGGGTTCATGGTGGTGTGTTTCTGCTGACAACGAGCAGGTGGCCACTTCCCCCCCAAACAAGTTACAAGCCTCTTCCAGGAGGTGCTTTCCCCTTGCAGTTAGTCCGCTCCCAGTTTGCAGCTCTATTTCTGTGCTGTAGAGCTAGTGAGCACCCTCGGATCCTTGCTGATAGCTGTACCGAGGTGGCAGCCTCGAAGGTATGATCCAGGCAAGGACTGAATACTTGTGCGAAGTACAGCTTTGCAAATGTGGACCCTTCCTGCAAAATTAAGCACCATCCAAGTCAAAGTGTTTTAGTAACACGTGATGAGCTGAGTCTGGGGCTGTCTACTGTTGCATGTGGCACACCTGTGCAGAAGCCATGTGGGCCGTGCATCCAAGCCCAGTGGTTCATGATGGCAGTACAAGGTCTGTCATGTTGAAGCCCTTTTGCTCAAATCCATGTCACAGCTCTGGAGAGGAATTATTTAGATGTGCTTGGCTGGAGAACGGTTTTGACTAATTAGGGATCTTCTTGCATTACCCTGTCCAGAGATGTCTCTTCTGATACCTGTGCAAAGCACTTTGATTGGCAGTCTGTTGTGGTCCCCTTAAGTTTCTGGTTTTGTCTTTAGCTGTTTTATTTCTTGCTTGGATAGCGAACTTTGAGGAGGTGAGAGCTGCCTCTCCATTCTGCTTGTACAGATAAGGATGTTCCTTCATGCTGTTACAGGTCTTATTTGCAAGCTTGTTTTAAATGACATGCAGTTCATGCATCTGTTTTCCATGTGACTGTGATCTAGCATGGTGGTAGTGGTGGTACAGGTTGTTTTTTACCCTTCAAGACTAGGTTCAGTGGTACATCCCTCATGTGAGCTTGTTTGCCTAGTGGTGCTGTGTCTCTTACTGCAGGGTTAAAAAAATAGATGAAAATCATGTTGTTTCTCTAAATACTTGCATCCTTTATACTTGAGAGTGAGGGAAAGGTACGGAGTGCATCTCTAATTTCATTTATTTATAAATATGCATAAACTCAGAGGCAACTTGGTTATCTACGCTAAATTCAAGCCATTCTATGATTCTATTAAATGAATGTGGGAAGCAAAGGACATCTTTTTAGTTATTTTGTAAACTTTCTCTGTACCTCTATCAGAGAGGGTGAAATTTAGTCAATATTGGACAAGATTTTCTCAGGAAAGGAGACTTGGACAAGTCTGAAGAATTACATGGATAGAATAATGTTGGATAGAAATAATTTCACAAAGGAAACCAAAGGTCTCTGGGAACTATGATATTAAAAAAGACTGTACAGTTAAAGTAAGACTTTTTACCTTATTTTCTCATTTTCCTACCCTGACATCCCATAATTATAATAGAACAAGGAAAGAAGCAAAATATCGCAGTTGTGCAGACAGGCATCATAGAAGGCTGCACATGGTGTTGTTAAGAGACTGTGTTTAATTGTTTTTCTATCTGTGTATGAATACATATATATGTAAAAATGTTTTTAACACACCCAGAAGGCGTATGTATTACTGCTGCCCTGCACAAACACAGCCCTTCTTGGCTCTGTGTTTTTCATGTATGCCTAAATCACACGTACTGATTATTGCTACAGCTGTGATGCGTAGAGAAGCACCAAAAGCCCTTTCTGTTGAAAACCATCATCATAATGTACGTGGTGTGCAGCACAGAGAGGAGTTAACTTGCATGTGTTGTGCACCCAAAGCCAAGCACTTAACCCGTAACTCAGTCCTCAGAACGGACTTCAAAGATTTTAAGCTTTTATTGTGCAAAATGCTACACAGCCTTTTTCCTTTTGAGTGTAGTGGAGAAGGGCAAGTAAAAAGGGAAAGTCCACTTGTGATAAATTGGGTAGATTGTGCTGGCATAGCTCATGTTCACCGCACATGGTGGAACCTGAGGCAGGATTAGGGCCTTTGAAATAAAGCCAGGACAAAATGGTTTGTTTGCTTCTTGGTCACCTTGCTGTAGGTATGCACAACGTGCCGTGCTTACACAGTACTGAGGAAATGATGTCCTGTTTTGAGCTTTCTCTCTTGCATTATCACATGTGCAGCATCTTAAAACACATTCCATGTCATATCTGGGACCAAGCTGGACTCACAACAAGCACAGCTGAGAAAGTAGAGGACATGTTTAAAGTTTTTCCTGTTGGTGAGAATATGGCTCAGAACTGCCTTTGGCACTTTGTAAAGCTCCTGCCTTTAAAAAAAAAAAAAGCAAGTGCAAGATGGGTGCTAAAGAAGAGTCTGCAAGAAAGGTGGGCCAAGCTTGGTGACTGAAATAGCGCACAAAAGCTTTCTGGATGAATGTAATTTTATTCTTGGACACAGGAGATAAAAATCTGAGATGTATATGTCAAAAACCCTGGGTTGCTGTTATGGATGGGGCTTTTGGATGCTTGATTTGAAATTCTTGGTGTTTAACTAGCAGAAGTGGTAGATATTCACAGCAGCACCTGAAAACTCAGTGAATACTGTATTTTGATAAAATATAACAGTGCTAAATCATAGGAAAAATCCAATTCCAGCTGTCTCCAGTTGGTCATTTAAAATTATTAGATACTTTTTTGGCCTTAATGACTCTATGGCTCGCTTGAATTTTCGGGACCCCTGTGGAAATTAATTCAGATTGGTGAAGCATTTCCTTAGGAGGGAATTAAACAGCTCTGTGGGAAGAGAATCTGAATTGCTTTTGGTAAAGGAGAGATCAGGCTGTGCATGAGACAGCAAGAATAACAGAAACATGGATAACAAAAAATAGGGGAGTGCCTTATGTTCTGCTTGGGGGCACAGGTTCTGTAGAGAAATTGTTTGATCCCATTATTAACATGTTCCTATTTTTAGGTGTATGTAATGTGCAAAATTACACTGAATTAAACCTTCCTAGGTATTTCTTAATACCTGGGATCTTTGCCACGCTATTGTTTGATTGACATAGTCTGTAAGTGGAATTTAACAGTGCTAGTGCATTGAACATTGAAGTGCTAGCTGGGATTTTGCCAAGTACTCTGTAGACTCCTTAACTGACCTATGTGCCAAAATGCCTAGCGCTCGTGGACTCATGAAACGGTAGGTGAAAGGAAATGCTTCTCATCTAAACAGTCACTGCAGATAGCTAGAGCTCTAACTTTATAGGCAATTTCAGCTGGGAAAGGGGACTGACTGACTGACTGACTGACAGCTGGTATCGCTTGTTCAACAGTGAACTTTGGAATCAGTGTTTTGAAGACTGAGAAGAGATTTTTAATGGCCAGAGTGACCATCTCTAGGATGTGGATTTTCCTAGCTGTTTGAATAGCTAAATCTTTTGTTTAGGCTTTCTCCTCTCTCTAGCTGAATGATTTATAACCTATTTTGTCTCACCTTAGCAATGCAGTATTGCCCTATTCCTGTCCATCTAGAAAACCATCACAAAGAGCATTTTCTCAGCCTTTTGTTTTGGATTCTGCCTCAATAGTTCACCTGCATCTCCTGGATTATATCAAATGTTAATATAGGCACTCACCTTCAATTTCTTGACACTAATTTGCTTGTTTTGGAGAAGACATCTCCCTTTTCCTCCAGTGTGTCCCTTGAGCCAACCTCCAATGTCCTTTCATTTCAGTATTTCATGGGCACCTTCTTGCTTTTCTTATTATTCCATGAAACCTTTCTCATGGTTCTCTGTACACCTCTGTCAGAAATAATCATCTTGGAGGTTGTACTGCATGTTTCAGTATGACCAGTATTCTGTAACTTGTTTAATTTTTCCTGTTTGCCTAAAGTTTTCTTGCTTTGTGCAACATTTTCAAGGGCTTTGGGAGAAGGGCTGTCACTTTATTCTTCTAGTACAGTGCTCGGCAGGGTAGACTGACTGAGGTTCTATTATAAGAATAAGCTAAGAGTGATTTTCAGATATCAACTCACTGGGCTCAGAAGGGAGTGAGAATTGTTCTTGCAGCTCTCCTGGAGTAGAGGAGAGATCATTGGTGACTTCAGAAGCCGGAATGTGTCAAAAGAAAATAACTTGTTGCAAAACCCTGACCATGATAGTGAATGTGGGCAATAGAGGCTTGGAAAAAGTGGTGAGAGTATCAAGATGGGATTTGATGACTGTGTTGCTCTGTCCCTTCCTTTCACAGGGTTGTTCATCTGGAATGACAGCTGTCACCATACGTTATAAGAGGCAGTGTCAAAAAAGTATTAGATGCAGTTCTTGAAAGTTATCCCAGCATTAAATGCAGCATGTTGCTGTCATTGAAAACCATCCATAACTTTACAAACTGGTTAGACTGGCTTTAAAGCCTAGAATAACTCGAAGCAGTTTGTGCAGATCTAAGTGGTAATGGCAGGGATGTCAGGTTAATCAGCAAAGTCAGGTTCCAGAGGAATAAAATGACCAGCTGACAGACAGCATATCTTGCTGTTTTACAGCAGCTGAATCCTTTGGATGAGTCTAGGGATTAGAGGTGATAAACATCACAAAGTGCAGCCTTAGAGGACATACCCTGTTTTACTGGGCACCCACAGCTAGATTTCTCTTCTGCTTGCATAGTGATACACATCTCAGAAAGTTCAGTGCTTCACTGATAGCTCTCATTTATATGTAGCCTTCCCTCCCAAAGGGAGTATAAAGTAGATGACAGGAGAAGACAATGCCATGGTGTAGCTCGACTCAGAAGTGTAAGAGGCAGTAGTTGGACGCTCTGCACAACATGATGTGGGGGAAGTTTTGGCAGATGTTACCCAAAGAAGCATCTGAAAGTTGCATATGTCAAGGAATTCTGGATTTCCAGGCAAAGATACCACTTTAAAGCTCCTATCTGAATGATCCACACACAGCAAGGTAGAGGGAGTCCATGGATCCACTGAATATTTCACTGCAGTCAGCAGGGAGGGAGCTGTGGTCTTGCATTTGTGCGTAGAGAGACTTGGGGAGAGTTGAAAGAGAGCAATGTCCTTTCTCCTGAGTTAAGATTTTTTTTTTTCATAAATAGTTCTGGTTTTATATTTCTGCATTTCCCAGAGAGCTTTGGGAGTAATCTCTCCAGAAACTTAAATACGGTGTTTAGCCCTTGCTGTACAGTTATATCTCTGAGAGAGCTGGGCTCACTCTTCTTGAGCTTCTGATTACAGGATATGTATTTTTCATTTTAATTCCTTGGTGTGTCATTACTCAGATTACCTTCTTCCTTGCCAGCGGTGGAGGTTAGGTCCTACCACAAAGTAATTACCAGCCCTGGAGATGTATATGCCTCTGCCTTCTTCCAGTCACCCAGCTTCTGCCCGGTGCCTGTGTGCCGTGTGTGTGTGTGGTCTTACTAGCAAGGACAGATGGCCGCACGGAGGCTGTACTCCCACTCTTATTTTTGTTACCCGATTGCAGCTGAACTCTGTTGACATCTCACCAGCTTGATATGCTCAGATGTGTAAGGGTCTTGTGTCAGCCTTGCAGACTGCTGGTGGCACAGCCACAGCACCGTGGCTGCGTCCCATGGTGCTGATGCAGCATGCACTTCAAAGCTCAGATGCTGTTCACCAGCCGTACGGTGTGCACTATTCCTCTCTGTTTTAATTCTGTATCTGCTGTAGATTCTCTGTATGAAGGCAGGAGAGAGTTTGGCAAAAAGATAAGAAAGATCAATACTCTTTTCTTTTGTGTATATTTGACGTCAGAGTCCAGCTGCTTGATTCAATGGACACGCTTCTCACAGCTACTGATAAGTTGTGGCAGAGGACTGTGCTGTGTGCTGTTGGGATGAGCACAGCTGGTGTAGGGTGCTCTCCTGAAAGAGAAAATAACTTGCCTGCCTGAACTCTAGCAGTAGGCATGGGGATTTTTTTATGGCAGAATTGCAACTGCCAAAAATGCATTTGATTTTTTTTTTTTTTTTTTAAGTGGGGTTGTTAGTTGCCTTGTGGAATTGTTTTAAAGGTTGAAGTCTTTCCAAGTTCTTGATCCTCTAACATGCTTTAGTTCTGGGTGACTAACTCC
The DNA here is from genome assembly GCA_013399075.1 of Chloroceryle aenea. Lineage (NCBI taxonomy): Eukaryota > Metazoa > Chordata > Aves > Coraciiformes > Cerylidae > Chloroceryle > Chloroceryle aenea. The sequence continues at coordinate 425,743 of VWZY01011713.1, read as the reverse complement.
CTTCTCAGCAAGCCAAACAGTGGCTGCTTCATTAATGGAAATGGAGAGCTGCTGAATTACCATACCAACCTTCTTCCAGTTCTTGACAGTGCAAGCAAACCTTTCACCTTTGTCCAGTGAAAAATTGCATGACTTTCTTCTGATTAGTGATCTTGCAGTAAGTGGGGCTAGGGGACAATTCTGCCAACATGTAATGCATGTTTCGTTGCTGCCAGTCAAAGTACATGTCCTGTGCTGTGACTTCGAGAGGCTCTGGGGAGGAAATTAGCCTCATCACCACAGCACTGGTGCTCCTGTGAAATCATGAAAGCCTTTATCCTCTTTTATAGTTACTAAATGAATCCTTGGGGGAGAAGTTTTGAAGTTGAGCATGTGAAAAATCCTTTGTTCTTAAGAGTGTAATACCATCACTCTGGCCGTTTGGTGACTTCTAAGGAGCAGAAGTCTGGCTAAATGCTGTCTCTACAAGGAGGAATAAAACGGAGTCAGCAGGCAGTAGCGCGTGTAGAACATGGCTACCTGTTTAGTCTTGTTCTGCTATTCCTTAGCAGCTTTCAGCAATGTACTGTGTTCCGTGCTCTGTGTCTTTCCTCGCTGCTCCGCTCTGTATCTGGGGGCTGGGATTAGGTTACAGCCCCAAAATTGCCTGGTTGTTTGCACTGACAGAGAGCTGAATAGTAGGGGCAGAATTTTGTTGATAGACTGAAATGCCTTCTGTGTTTGTTTCCCTTCTCTGGAGGAGGGATGACATTATTTTCATTTGTAGTCTTTCTGTCTCTGACCTAAACATGTGGTATTCAATTTCCTTCCCTGGCAGGTGACCTGGAAAATGAAGAATGGTGTCTGGGTGCAGAGCTGACTCCAGCAGCAGTAAAGACGGAGCCAGCATTGTGTGAGACATCAGGCCTTGCACCCTCTGTCAGTCTCACTGTCACAGCCACAGCGCTGGATGGGGAACAGCCTGAGCTACAGACGGATGCCCTGGTACTTGCAGACTTTCTGTTCTTCTCTCTGCACAGTTAGCTACAGATTTGGGAGCCCCCAACACAAGAAGGACATGGACCTTTTGGAGCAGGTCCAGAGGTGGGCCATGAAGATGATCAGAGGGCTGGAACACCTCTTCTGTGAGGACAGGCTGAGAGTGTTTGGGTTGTTCAGCCTGCAGAAGAGAAGGCTTTTGGGGAGACTTTATAGCGACATTTCAGTGTCTGAAGGGGGCCAACAAGAAAGCTGAGGAGGGACTTTTTACTAGGGCTTGTAGTGATAGCATGAGGCAGAATGGCTTCAAAATGGAAGAGAGTCGATTTAGAGTAGAAGTTACGGTGGTGAGACACTGAAACAGGTTGCCAGGGAAGTTGTGGATGTGCCATCACTGGATGTGTTCAAGGGCAAGTTGGTTGGGGCTTTGGTCAAGCTGGTCTAGTGGGAGATATCTGTGCCCATGGCAGGAGAGTTGAAACTAGATCATCTTTAAGTTCTGTTCCAACCCAAACCATTCTGTGGTTCTCACAAGACTGCACACCAGTGTAGCCTCCTTGGTTCCAAAGCTTGTCAATTCAGGCTGCACACTGTAGTCCACTTCAATAGTTTTTAATGTTTGCTGGTGTCCCACCACTGCCGTAACAGTTTGTGTTTCAAAACACTTATCTGCATCTTCAGGTCTTAATGGTTGGATTCAGAACTTTTTCTTCTATGCTAGCCCCAAAGCCTGGGGCTCATGATTCTTAAAAAATATTTAAACAGTTCCTATTGAACCAGTCCCACCTGAACTGGCTATAAAGCTTTTGCCAAGCTAAGTGTCTTTCATAATAACTTGCTTCACTGCTACTGTGTCTTCCCCTAATCGGAACAAGACTCCATGTTAGAAACAACTGTAGAGATTCCCTGTTTGTCTCCTAAGTCACTTCTGCTAGATCTGTGAAACTTTGTCATTTTGACGTGGTACTACTTCCAGACCCTGCATTTGTGATGCCCTTCTGACCACAGCTGGAGCAAACAGTGGGCATTCTCAAGGGTTTAAGTTTGCCTGTGGTTGCGTTAAGGAGAATAAACTGCAGCAGCTGATGGCTCACCAGAGTCCCCTATTAAGTGGAGAAAGAAGCATGACTGTTCATAGTCCCCAGGGTGTGATGTCAGTCCAGGCCGGGTGGAGTTGTTATATGCTGAAAATAAATGTTTCCACTTGGATGTGGATCAGAAATACGTGCAGCAGGAATTATTTAATGAGAAACTGAAAAAAAATAAACACCAGTTTCCCATAATCTTCTGGTCTGAATGTGCTGTCCCCAGTACATAATCCTTCTGTAGCCTGGGATGTCATGATTTGCAGAGTATATGGGGACTAGCTGGTGGTGCATTACAACTGCACAGATTAGTTATGCAGGTTATTGAGAGAAATTCTGGCTGCAGTGAGCATGCTGATGTGCCAGACTGATATCCTCAAGCCTAGGACTGTAGCACACAGGCGGACTCTGGGCAACAGCTTGGCAGACTGGTGCCCCGGCCCTCTCAACAGCGCAGCCCAGATGTCTTACAGACTTCATCCAGCTGTGACTGTCTCTTTTTCCTGCTCATTCACACCGTGAAATGAACTTTGGCCAAATAATTTGATGCTCAGTGACTGGCACCTTGCTCTTGCTCCCAGATGATATTGGTCTTGAACAGGCTTTCCCCCACTGCCAGGAATGTTTCTGTGTCTGCTCAAACAGACTGTGCAGTCCAGTAAATCCTAGTGGCAGCTCTGTTGCTAAGAGAAGTAATTCGAGTGGGTTGCATGCTAGCTTTCAGTCTGAAATGTCATCTCTGAGGCGTAATCTTTTATTTAGCTAAATATAGTAGTAAGAAAAGCCACGGTGGGAGTATTCAGGGCAGTATCCTCTATAGTCTGGTTTAGCAAACTGTGTGAAGCAGTTAAAGCTTTGCCTGTAGCTGAGCAGGAGGAGAGGGAACTTACCCATTTATGGAGAAGTTGTCCTTGTATCCTTATATTAAGATTTTTAAGATGTGTGCTTTGGGTTTTCATGCTGTTAATTTCTCTTTTCTAGATGAAACCACTGAGCCATAAAATTCTTCCAGAGATTAAATTGGAGCCCCATGAAGTGGATCAGTTCCTCAACCTGTCTTCTAAGGAAGGTCTGTTAATTACCAACCCAGAAATGCAGAGGGAGATGACCGGAATGTAGAGTTGAATGTACTTTACCCTGATTAAATATTTGGCTTCCTGTTCGCCATGTTAATCTTTAGGCTGAAGCTGTTGCCTTCTAGGGATTCAACTCAGGCTGCTGAAAGGCCAGCGTCTCTCTGACCTATTTATGTTTTTTTTTTCTTCCCNCCCCCCCCCCCCCCCATCACACAGAAAATGATCCCCTTTTTGTCTGTAGTATATTAATAATTGCACAGTTGTTGGAGGGAGCTTGAAGGATTATTTAGTCTAGAAGAGAAATCAATTTGAGAGGACTTAACTAAGGCGTAGAAAACATGTAAGGCATAAGTGAAAATTTTACTGGTTTAATCCCTGATACAAAAGCAAGGATGTGAGTTCATACGAAATGAAAAGTGGGGTGCATTTGGTTTTAGCATATTCATTTTAGTAGAATTTTTGAGAATGACCAGAATCCATTTGCACTAATGTATAAAAGAGGAAGAAGGATCAATGAGTCCTGCCCTGAAGGTTTAACATGGTTTTGTGGCACATAATCTGTTAGCCCAAGAAGAGTCTGGAAGAGCCAATTTGAGCAGATGACTGCATCTCATTTAGAAACGCTTGATGTTCTGTTAGTGAATTCATTTATGTAGGTAAGTAGAACTGCTTTAGGGACAGCAGCAAGTGATTTAACAGGTGGAAAAGGGGAGACTACATCTCAACCCAGGGCAAAAGATTTGATTGCTTTATTTGTGGGATTGAGGACCTTGCTGCTTTTCAGATGTGTATCTTCTTCTGGCAGCTACTAGAGTTAAGATACTAGGTAAAAAGAGCATGTGTATAATAGCTTTTTTTTTGGTTCCTATTTTTCTTTCTTCCTTCCTCCCCCACCACCTATTTGATCTTCTCAACTCAAATTTGCAAAGTGTATCAGAAGTGGAAGGTGACAAATTCAGACCTGTATCTTCCTACTCCTAATTTTCATTGCTATAAATTTATTTCTGAGAAAAAATGACTTAGTTATGGCTGTTTTGAACATCTGCTAAATTGACCATGTAATATGAATAGGTGAGATGTTCCCCTGTTTCTCCTGGTCCAGATGCATTTGATCATCATCAGCCCTTTGCTTGCGAATTCTAGCATAGGTTCTTTTGGCTACAAGGGCAGCAGAAGTTCACTTATGGCCCTGGGTAGCACAGTGTGAGCACTGTGGAGGTTGCCTGTGCTGCTTCTGCTCCACCAGTAAATTAAAGCCTTTGCTGACACTGGGTTGTCACGTCCTCCCAGTTGTGCCAAACCAGGTCCTTAGGAAGTAGATAATTTCTCTCCTCCCTTTTCATATAACCCCTTGGATGTGATCCCTTCTCTTGAAAAATACTGGTGATTTGTTTAATCCACAGCAAAGTTAGGCAAGACTTTGGAGAGAAAATGTGCTGTCTCAGAGCCCCTCTATTCATGTGGTTTCCCAGGGACAGGGGACTTGTGCTGTCAGGTTGTTCTTAAGCCTGAATATATTTGGAGAAGCTGAAGTGTAGGTAGAAATGACTGGAGCATATGTGCAGAGCCCTGTTTTGTCTGGTGAACCTAAAGATAGCTGCTGTGGTTCATTCCCTCTGTGGAGACCTGAGTGCTCTGAAAATCTTCAGGTTGCCACTTTGGCTCGATCCATTTTTAGCAGACAGTCCTAGTCTTGGAAACTGGCTGGTGGTGGCAGCTTTAGTGGGAATTTAAATTAGCACCTCAAAATCTTGTGTTATGTGTCTCTCTTGCTGTTTAGCAGTGGATCCACTGCATTTGCCTCCAACCCCTCCCAGCAGCCATGGCAGTGACTCTGAAGGAGGCCAGAGCCCGGCTAGATCGCTCCCTCCCTCAAGCCCAATCCAGCTACAAGCCACGGCTAAAGTGACATCGCGCACAGCTTCAGCACTCTCCAATTCCCCTCTCCTGACTGCACCACATGTAAGTTGGGCTGGCTTTTTCTAGCATCTATCTGTCTGTCTCTTTTTCTCTTTCTCCTTCTCTTTCGCTTTCTTTTTCTTTTCTTTCTTTCCTTTTTTATATTTTAAATTACTGGTTTTGCCATGGATTTACTAACTTTCTGTTGTTCTTTAGATGAATCTGGCCAAAACTGCAGATCCAGTAATTCTTGCTTACTGGTCTGGTCTGTTCCCACAGAGAACAGTGTGTGCCTCTCCTCCAAGTCGAGGCAGGGTTCAACAGTATTATTATGTTTCTCCCACCACGGACTGTGTTTTGCATTCAGGCCCAGCCCTGCCGGGCTAACCTGTCCTTGAATAGATCTTCATCTGTCCTCTTGTTGAAAGCAAGTGGTGATCTTCAGGGAGGGATTTTCAATAGTACTTCTCATTTGTCCCTTTCCCTGTTTGAGCCAAGAGAAGTTTCACTGTTGGCCTCACTGTGTACAGAGCTGGGACGAGAACAACTGTTTTGAGGGAATCCTGTTCCAAAGCTTCAGTGTCTGAATGAAAGATACCTAAAAGATCTTCCCCCTGCATGCATACCCAACTGCAGGAGGCTGCTGTTCTAGCAGGCCACTCCTGAAGGCTCTCTGAAGTGGGACAGCCACTGCCTCTCTACCCTAACACTGTTTATTTTTTTCTAGGGCTGTGTGCACTTGCTGTTATATTATTTTTTTCCTGTGACACTTGCAGAAATTACAGGGGACTGGCCCGCTCATCCTGACAGAGGAGGAGAAGAGGACGCTGATAGCAGAGGGGTATCCAATCCCTACCAAACTGCCCCTGACAAAAGCAGAGGAGAAAGTGCTGAAGAAAATCCGCAGGAAAATAAAGAACAAGGTAAATGTTAGTTAGCTTTGCTGGGTAATTCCTACTCCTCCTTCACTTTAAAAAATGCTACAACAATTCTGCAGTACTGGCCTGTGGTACTGTTTAATGCTGTAAGATGTCTTTTGATAAAGTGGTTTTCTTTGTTCCCAAGTGCATCCATCAAATTATCTGTCATTGTGACAGTGTGTCCCTGTCTAGATTTTTACCTGAAGACATGAACAGTAGAGCATTTAGCAAACAGGGTATCAAGTTGCTGTTGCTTGGCTCCATTTTGAAAACAATACAATCCTACCCTTACGGTGGGCAAAGGCTTCTGTATTCTCTCCATGGCTATGAAGGTGTTCTTTTCCACCGTTTCATGGTTTAAAATCTGACTATGTATTTCTGAGCCCTAGTCTTTTGATCACTGACTTCCATCACCGTTAAAAGAGTTGATACCAAGACTGTGAAATGCCTGAGAAGACTTTTCTATCTTCCACTGTGGGGAAGAGCCTAGTGATAGGGAGGAAACCATTTATTTTCAGACCTGGCCAGCAAATTTGTTCTAGAGGATATTAGGACATCTTTGAAGGTTAATGCATTTTGTTGCTGGTCTTGCAAACAGAGGTGTAGATTTACCCACACTGAATTGGAATTTTGTCTTGAAATAGATTTTTAAAAATTTTTGGAAGTGACCTTATGCATTTTATGCACCACTTACATCTAATCTGAGTCATTTATATTGGAGGGGATCTCTATCGGTCCTTTGCTCCAACTCCATGCTTTGAAAGCAGAGTTAGTTTAGAGCAAGTTGCTGAGGGAGTTATCCAGTCACATTTTACTTTCTCAAAGGACGATGAGTCCCCAGCAACTCTGGGAAACCTGCTGCCATATTTGGCGATTCTTGTGGTAAAACCAAATAAATAGAATTTTTAACGTCTAATTGGAATTTCCCTTGTTACAACTTGTATCTGATGCCTCATGCCATTTTGCTGTACACCTCTTGAGAAAACTCTGACATCATCTTCACTACACAAGATAGTTGAAGATAGTGATAGGACTCCCTCCTCAGACTTCTTTTCTTAAATCTGAACAAACCCAGCTTTCTTTGCCTTTCCTGTTATGTCATGTGCTCCAGCATGCTTATTATAGCAGCAGCTCTCATCTGGACTTGTCTTTGTACATCCAGAGTATTTATTTTGGAGCCACAGACTGTACACTGTATTCAACTGTGGTCTTGCAGGCACTGATTACAGGGGAAGAATGACTCCTCTGGACATATGAGCTACAATCTTTTTGATGTAAGCCTGGATCTGGTTGGCTGCCTTTGCTACAAGGATGTTTATCTGACTTATGTTTGACTTGTTCTTCATCAGGACATGCAAGTCTTTTCTACAAAGCTGCTTTCTACCATATGCATGGGCTTTTCCTCTCCCAGATGCCAGGCGTTGTCCTGTGATCATTGTCATAGGATATTCTCTCCAGATGAACCTGATTTACTTTTTGAGGTTAGTTTTGTAAGTGTAGGGAATGATCTTTCTTCTACTACTGAGAGGTGCAGTTTTGCTTCTGGATGTGGAAACAGACCAAGTCAGTGCTTTGCTTACCAGGAATAGAAATGAGAGCAACGCAGAGGTTTGGTTCTAGTTATGTCAGGGCCTTTTACCAGTTTATTAATTAGTCTCTGATGCTTTTTTTTCCTATGCAAATATTTGGTGTTTTTCTTGCTTTTTCCTTAGATCTCTGCCCAGGAAAGTAGAAGAAAAAAGAAAGAATACATGGACAGTCTGGAAAAAAAGTAAGTCAGCTTCTTTCCTGTTTCAAGCAGGCCAATAGTACTAGTTGCTGGACTGGGAAGAGATCCAGCTGTTGATGCTGGGACTGTTCTGTGCACAGAGTGCCAGCTGCCACCTCGTGGTTATGACTGAGAAAAGGCCTTTCTTCTGGCTTCTGCTTTACTTGTGCTGGAGTGCTGCATTCATAACCGTGTCTACCGGCAACATGTTGCTAACCTTCCAACAAAGACTTTAAACCTCAAGTAAGGCGAGACCCATCTGCTGTTAGTCTCCCTCTCATTCAACAGTGTTGGCCTAGTGGGTAGGCAGTGTCCAGGGAAATGTGGATTCAGAGTGAATATATTCTGTTTCCTAGTGCAGATGGAGACAGAAATAGGAAGTGGGTGAGTCAGGATTGCCTGGGGAAAAAAAGCAGGACTCAGGAAAACAGCATGTGACCCATCAACTTCCCTTAGTGAGAAGAAGACAAACCACCAGTTAGTGATTTATATCCCAAGTTAATCTGTCTTTCAACAGACAAGTATTCTAGTATTTCTCTTACTCCCTTCACCAGATGGATATGTTAAACTCCTTGTACCATTTTGAGTGATACCCTTGATATAATTTCCTTTTCTTTCCTTCTTATCTCCTTATGGATGAGTCTGGCTTTCTCAGAGTTACACTTGTGAAATTCCACTGTACACATACAGATATCAAAGTGATTTCCCTTTACTTTTTTCTTTCTTGAAGTTATTCCGGCTGATAATGTTTGTCTTTTTATAAGTCCCATATTTATACCTGGACCTCTCATGTGACATATGGTAACCATCTTAGTTCAGGGGATTTCCAGGGGCAGTGTGGAATTGAGTGCTCTGTTGGAATTAATTCTCCTGGCCTATTAGCTTCCATAAACTTGAAATTCAAGGATCTGATTTGAGAAGCATGACATTTGCCAAATTGCTTGGTGCCTCAACCTAGCAATGAAATGCACATGTTGAACACCTTTGCACAAAATACCTGCTAACAACATGAATGTAGTATGTTCTGTGACTTTTGAAGTATCTGTCCCATGGCCTGGTGCACAGAGAAAGTCTTCGTTGTTGCTACTTCAAGGGGCAAAAGGTAGTTAGAGTCCATCATGAATGAACTGCATCTGCTGGGATGCAGTTGAGCACTATAAGCAGGTGCTCCACAGGTAGTAGTGTCTTTTGCAACGCAAAAATATGCTTAAGATTATGACTAAAGTTCACTGGTGTAACTTTCAATTAAATGTAGCAAAAGCATGGAGCTCTTTGTGGAAGCAAGTTTAATAAATGTCTGAATTTTTACATTCCTCTTTCTTTCCTTGTGCTGTCTCCAGAGTTGAGACTTGTTCAAATGAAAACAGTGAGCTGCGTAAGAAGGTCGAAGTCCTGGAGAATACGAACAGGTAAGGTACGAAGGGAATAAAACCAAACTGTAGTGTGACATTGCAGTGAAAAGTAAAAAACTGGAAGTTAAGATATTAAGTGAAATGTGAAGAATCTGATTTGGTTAATGTCAAAGAAAAATGAGGAAGGCCAGTTACTATGACTGCAGTGTGACATCAGATGCAGAGGCTTTGATGGAGGTATTCAAAAGATGTATAGATGTGATGCTTAGGGTGGACTTGGCAGTGTTGGACTTGATTTTCTCAAAGATCTTTTCCAGCCTCAGTGGCTCTGTGGTTCTACACCAGGTCTTGAAGTGCCTCACTAGCTTGTGATGTGCTTGAGAAACCTTTTAACACTCTTCTTTGAGTTCTTCCACCGCCCAAGGAGACATGATTAGTAATACTTAACAATCAAACTACAACCAAACTCTCCCAATTGTCTTTATTTAGTGAAAGACTGTTTTGACAGACCTTGACCTGTAGTGTAACACTTCCAGAAATTACAGTGCTCAAGAGTCTGTATTAGTTCCTTCTGGACTACTAGATGTCATTGCAGTTATTGTGCACCCTTCTAACCATCTCACACTCCAGAATGTCCTTCATTTGGATGGGTAAAAACAACTTCTTGTTTCTTCATATCTGAAGAAGTGGGTGACTCAGTGGTGGCTTTCTCAAAGAACACATGGCAGAAAATGTTGTACACCTGAGCTTTTAATAGGATGATAGCTGAGAGTGGAGTGTCAGTCATGGCTTAAGCTTAGTGTGTTCTGTAATGATGGCAAATTCCAGTGAGTGGGTACTAGATAAGCCCACTGTTAACAACTTCTAGTTAGAAGCATTTGTAGCGATAGTTGAGTATTGCCACTAAACATGATGGTAGCACTGAAGTGTGGGAGGAGGCTGAGTTTTGTAGATAAGACCCATGGATCATGCAAAATGGCCCTAGAGCCTGTCTGGCAGACAGTGTATTGCTAATTGAGTGTCATGCGTTGTTTCTAATCTCCAGATCCAATCTCTTAATTTCATGGAGCCAGACCCTGTAGCACTGTCATTTGCTGGAGAGTGTCTCCCACACACTGCTCATGCATAAAGACATCTGCTGCTTGTTTGAAGAGAGCCAAGCCATTTCTGTGCCTCTTCTATTTCCCTCCAGGGTTTTACATAAAAGAACCAGGATTTTTTCTGTAGGTGTGGAGTAGGGTTTTCTCTCCCATGATCTGTCTCAGGAGGTGCTGAAGCCAGCTGCTCTAAGGAAAGGTGCAGCTGTGGATGAACTGCTCAGGGACAACATGTTGTCAAGCCTAGAGCTGTTCCTCACAGTTCAGCTAAATTTGGCCAGCTGTTTTCATCTCTGAGTTGTTGTGGATACGGTCATGCAAACAGCTTTGTTGGTATTGTCTGTCCTTTTTAGACAGGACCTTTAGCATCTTCTCTATTATATGATGTTCTTAACTGTCTTATGCTACATGCTCTTTAAAGTATTAAGGTGTTATTATCTCCAGGTCCTTCATACTTTGGGCATGTGGGATGAGTTGCATTGTTTTCTTCCCTTTGCAATAGCATTAATATTGATTTGCAGTCTCCTGCAGAGAAGCAGATGTTCCTGACCCTCTGCACAGTAATTCTTGTTATTCATGGCAATGCTGTTTTGTCTATTTCATTACAAACTGTATCTAAAATCTGTTAAGGCTTCAAGTTGAAGTACTGAGACATTTGTACAAGCACCTGCTTTCATCAAGCCTGAATTATGTAACATACCACATTATGGTTTGGTTTTTATTTTTTTACCTTAACTCCAAAAAGCCACTTCTCTTATTTAGTGTATAATTGTGCAGCAGTCTCATCCAGAGAATGGTTCCAGGCCCTTGTTTAATGTACATTATCCACCTCCTGTGGTGAATTCAAAATGTCTGGCATCCTAGCTGGTATTTGCACAGAGCCTCGAGCGGCACCCAGAAACTGTTCAGATGTTTCAGAGCTTGTCTTCACAGCATCCTGGAGCTGATACTTTCATTTCCCATGTATTGTCAGAAGTCAAAGTTCAAGCAGCGATGGTCAAAATTAGGCAGTATCAGTTTGCTCTTGGATGCCCAATTTTATATGTTTAGGGCTTCATTTCTTGAAGTACTTAGTACACAGTCATGAGCACATGTATCTTACTTAATATGTCCAAAGCAGAGCCCCAGGTGGCTTTAGTTGCGACTGTGAGTGTTCAGTGCAGTACAAAATGAAGACATCATTGAAGGGATTATCTAAAAATAGATCTACAAACACTAGAGCTGTTATTTCCTTGTGAAAAATGGTAAGAGTGGACGAAAGATAACAGGAAAGTAAGAGCTGTAATTTTGTGTAAAAAATGTTCATGCATTCAAGTGTAGATGAAGACAAACTCGGGTTTTTACTCTTTTGGAGAACTGGGCAGCTATAGCTGCTTACTTAAAGTTCATGCACGTGTATGTATATGAGTTGTCAGTCAGTATCATGTTTTTATAGAGGTCTGGCTGGAGTTGAGAGAGTTTGAAGGGTGATTTCCAAAACAGACAACTATTGAACAGCAGAGTTTCTTTTCAGCATGTGCAGTCAGTTTTTTAGAGCATTTTAATCTATATATAGAACACATTTGCACAGATACATACCTAAGACTTCAGGGAAACCCTGCTTGAATTTCAAAATCTGGCTTCAAACCATGAAAGCAGAATTACTTCTTGTAAAAATGTTCCTATGTTATTCTCAGTAACATGAAAAAATTCAGAAGAATTATCCCCGAGAGTCTGCCTTAGCCTGAAATTCTGAATCTGAAAAGATGTAATGTAAAAGGTGCGAGTGTGGTCAAAAAATTTGCATCCAGAAGCATCTCCCTTGATATTCATGCATTTTAAAAGACAAGACAGGAGGCTGGGGATCAAGATGCAGGGGAGTTTTTAATTCTCATTACTCTTAAGTGGGTGACTGCAGCATTTTTGGCATCTTTAGTATTAGAACACTAGCATATGTTTCCTCTCCTAATTTCTGTGACTCAGTCCCTTAAAAGAAATCCATCCAAGTTCCTTTCTAGGCAGTTTTCTCAAAACTAAGGAAGCACATTTTTACATGCCTATCTGTTACGTCTTGTAGCCACAAGTGACCCAGGCTCTCATTGGTTTGAGTAGCATTTGAACATGGGGGCACTGCAAAGCAAAGGGTGTGAGAGGAAGCTGGCAGTAAGAGTTGAACTGATTTGTCTCAGTCACCAAGAAGGCTTGATCCACACACGTGTTGGCACTGGGACTGAAGGCAGAAATTACCAGTGATCTAGGGGGATGCATACCGTCTTTGCCACCAGCGTTGTCTAGCTGGGAGCCATGGCTACTGGGGCATAAAGACAGCACTGAAACATCTGCTCCTGTGTATGACATATGAGAAGTACTTCCGTTTCTAACTTCCGTTCAGTCTGTATTTATAAATATATTGATCACTTTTCCTGGAGAAATAACAGACATAGGAACCAATTAGCATATGGTTGAGAGTGTCACACATAGACAATGCATGGAAGTAGTTGCTAGAGTTGCTCCCACGTAGTAAAGACACCTGCTCTGACAGGCACCTTAAAGGCAATGACATTGTAAATAGACTTGGGGAGTTATTCCATTTTATCATGCTTCTGCTCAAGCTACTGTTACAACTGCCAGTCGTCCAGAGATCAAGCTGCGTATCAGGCTGACCCACCAAGGGTTTGTCAGCTGCTAGACTTCCCTGGTTTGCTTGGCTGTTCCTTCATTTGAGGCTTGTAAAACCATTTTACCAAGTCACTTTCAAGGAGCAAAGGGCCTACATTTAAGTTGCAATGAAATATCTTGCACTTCATTTCAGACCATCCTTGTAATAGTTGACAAATTGTGGCAGCTCTGGAGCAGCTCCTTGTTTTCAAAGTAGCAAGACAGTGGTTTTTATGCTGAAACATCTTTGATTTTAAAAATGCTGGGTTTTTTTCTTTGTAATTCAGGTGAGGAAAATTGTGAATTTTTTTCTGCTTTGAGGTATTCTGATCTTGCAGTGAAAACCTTACTTTGGGATTTACTCTCTTTCCTAGAAATGGCACAGGCAGAGGAGGAATCTGTGTGTAGAGTTGGAAGAATAATTTTTCTCTCTCCTTATCAAAATAAGGGTTTTTTTCTTCACAAAGTAGAGAAATTTTCTGAAAAACCTTGATCAGAATAAACAGTGTTTGGTGTACCCTAGAAGCTGGTGGGTGGTTTGGTTTTTTTTTTTTTTTTTGGTTTGGTTTGTGGGTTTTTGTTTGTTTGTTTGTTTTTGGTTTGTTTTTGGTTTGGTTTGGTTTGGTTTTGTTTTGGTTTTTAAATTCGTGTTGGATTTTAAACATGATCACTGAATTGAGGAAACCTTCCAGGTGGTTAGGTGATGGCATGACAAATTTTCTCTCCTTAATCAAAGTGTCACTGGAAGCAAAAGGGAAGCTTTGACTTGTTCCTTACTTTGGTAGTGAAAGATGCTCTTCTGAAGTTGAATATGTGAATGTGCACATGAAAATTAAGATATCACAGGCAGAGTGAATTTTCTGGCAGTGTGTGGAAGGGAGAGCAGGAGTCTTCAGTCACTTTACAGCTTTCCTATGAGGTGCTTCCATTGGCAGAGAAAAGCGTGAAAGCACGTTCACACCTCCCACGGAGGTGACCCTCTAATTGAATATCACTGGGAAATGTGTCAGACATAGTGAAAATTATCCCTGTGTGTGCAAACCCCCTTATGCACGCTGCTTTGGGATTGCATTTTCTCCTGTTAGGACTTAGCCATAGGTGGTGTGTTTCACTAAAAGCGTTTGTGGCCTTCTTGCTGCTATTTAGAGGGAGCATTTTAATTTAAGTCCCCGTTCTGCACAGCAGAGAGCTGCTCCTTTTCCCCCTCTTAGTGCGGGTCACCCCTGCAGCTGTCCAGTGATGATGGAAGCAGATTGTGCATGGGAAAGGTGATCTTTTGACCTCAGAACGCAGTCTTCAACCATTCCAGCTTCAAATAGAGAACAAAAGCACCAAGGAGTGCCCCATTTTGGCAGTGGCAGGATAAACCAGCAGCATCTCTGAACAAACAAACATGTTTCTGGGTCTTGCTTCAGCTCTTGCTCTTAGTTTGAAAATGCACCTGTAGCTTGTCAGCTCCTTGTCTGAGAAGAAGATGGTAACTCTGTTCAAACAGCTACTTGACTTGGGGGAGAAAAACACTTTATCTGAAGGTAGTTTGTAAATAAGGTGAGGGATGAATCTTCCTCTGTGTATAGAAGACCTCAGACCTGCCCAATTATACTTTCCAAAATGAGGGTGTTTTGGAATCATCTCTTTGGGCCCACTCTGCCCAGCAGGTTTTTTAAGTTGGACACAGAAAGGCAAAGAGGAGCAAAATGAGGAGAATCACCTCTCCTCTGTTGATTTCCTCACCATCCATTAGCGGGTTTCTCGCTGACGCCTCCACAAAAAAGTGGCAAGAATGATCAGCATTTCAAGGCTGCTGCTTCTGCCAACCCCCAAGCTGGGGAGGAGGAGAGCTTCTTCCTCCTCACTCCACAGAGCTGTTCTGTGTTGAGCCCAGTGACTCAGGTCTGAAATGGGGGAAAGATTCAGTCTTCTCGAATAGCACAGAAATTGCAGGGTTAAAAAGGCATTGCTGTATAACACAGCTGGTGGCATATGGTGGGAATACTGTATGCAGTGTGTTCTGTTCCAGAAAATGAGATATACCATGTACACAAGGCTTTGTGAACCCTATGCCATGTGCTGGATGTAAGGAGGAACTGGGGAGAGATGCAGAAGAGAGCAGGGAATTAAGATGGTCTCATTTATGTGATGGACAGTGTTTTCGTATCTTAATTTGGCTGTGGTCTCTCTACTAGTGAATAAAGGACTGAATTAGATGAATCACTTTCTTTTTTTAAATACTGAGTTGCAGAATAAACCATGCTCTCAAGAGCATGCAAGACATCCTTCCTTAGTAAGTTGAGAAGGATCTGGTGGCCCAGATAAATCTGTGCTGTGAGCATGCCTTGTGCTCATTTCAGAATGCATTCCTGAAGTCCTTGAATTCATTAAACCCTAATTAGCCATGAGCATTGATGATTAAAAAAATCTATAATAATAGGCAGACCTGTGTATACTGAGCTGTGAAGGCACCTCTGGGTCTGTCCTACAATTATCTTTTAGCCAGTTTGGTCTTAAAATAATCCTTCTATTTTCTCTGATATCCTGACCTTGCCTCTTGCTTTAGTGTTTGACGTCACAGCCTCCAAAGCTGTTGCCTGGACTTTTGTGGGGGTTATCCTCAACAATATGTTTTGAGACTTACAGGGGAAGAGAAAAATAAAGTTGGAAACAGCAAATTTAACATTGTGGTATAAAATTGTACCATATTTGTGTCAAGGCCAGGCGTTTGGCTTACTCCTTGTCTTTTGAAAAGCTTTATGAAAACAAAATGAAAACTGCTGTGAAAATGCTTATCAATCATACTTGGAGATCATTTCCCATTTAAATGACTAGTATCCTGACTGCAGTAATTGATGATACAGCAGAATAATATCCTTCTGCTCTGGGACTGTTGACTCCAACCATAAGAGAACTGTCATTGTGGTTGGGACATCTGGAAGACATAGAGTAGCCACTTGAAGCAGCTGTGATTTCTGTCAGCTCCTGGAGGATTTAGGAAATAGTGGTAAAGTGCTTTCTTTAATAAATGAATTTCAGAAATGGAGTCTGTGCCTGTGTGTGGCTGTAGGGCCTTCTCTTTGAAAACAGTCCACCACATGGTCAAAACCACTGTCCAGCAGGTTTTCGGAAAAAGGACCGACCTGTCCACCTCTGCCACCAGTTAGAGCAGTTACAAACCTGCTTCTACACCTTTTCAAACAACAGTGGAACTTTTGCTGAACTCATGGCATAGAATCAGGTTGTGTATGCATCTAGTCACTTCTGTGTAGAGCAGTTTCAGTTGTTCGTAGGCTTAACGGAATTGTTTTGTTTAGAAAAACTGAAAGCCTGATTTTTATTTTTATCATCTTTCTGAAAGCATGAAAGAAATAATTGTTCAGGGACATCAGTTGAGGGGAAGGCAAAAGATCCTTCTGAAAGTCCCGGTGTTAATACATGTTAAAAACTTGGTAAAAGTAAAAACATTCCTTGCTCCTAACTTCCAGGAGAGAGCTTTAACTATCTGTACCTTAATTTAAATGCTGAATTTCTGACAGGTGTGGAATTTGAAGCAAAACACTAACCAACAAGGATATCAGTGTGTGTGATGCTTGACTGTTGTCTTTGCTTTCCAGAACGCTTCTACAGCAGTTGCAGAGACTCCAAGCCGTGGTTGCTGGGAAGGTGTCCCGTTCGTGTAAGGCAGCGAGCACACAGACAGGGACCTGTCTTATGGTGAGTGTCCCGAAAGGTGGGAACTGTAGGGGAATGAGAATCTCTTTCCACTGCTCAAAGGCACATCCCTTGTTCTTGCAAAGCCCCTTACATGCAAATTCTCAGGTTGGGAAACTTCTCTTCATAATTTGACAATTAATATTGAGGTAGGTGAGACTCCTGGCTCATGAAGACTAGTGATTGTGGAAAGGCATTAAATTCTGGAGAAGACTGGGACTGTGCTTTTGATTGGGTGCTGGAGTGATGAAGGAAGGAGCACTACTCCTGAGTGACCTGTTTTATTATAACCTACAATATTGTACGTGAAAAATGGTGCCTGTGGTTGTAAAATGGAAATGAGGGTAACCTTTGATGCTTGGTTCTTTTGATACCAGTAAAAATAAACTTGCTCATCCAAATAGAGATACGATTAAGGCTATAAATCTACCTCTGTCCTATTTCAGTAATAGTAGTCAGGATAAGAAAAGGATTTGAATGCAACTTTACCCTTTTCCCTCCTTATGTGCAGCCAGGAATTTCCCTTTATACTAGTGGTATAAACTGATAGAAATGATTTTCAAGGCCTAAATTGTTCTCCTAGTCTTCCAGCCTCTCTGTCGCTTTGAAGTAAGATTGGGGCCAGCAGCAGAAATAACCTTGGAAAATCCCATCAGCATCTATAAAACACACATGGGTGGTTCTGTCTGCTTTTCAATACTGGGCGTAAATAAGGCTACAGGCCAAAGCGGTGGCAGACACTGAAAGCAAACTCCAGCATTGAAATCTGCACTGTAAAACACTGAGTTTTTATTGTATTTGTGCCTTTGCTAAGAGACACTGGGTGTAGTGCTGAAAATAGCCTCAAAGCCAGATCTGCTTTGTGTTCTTGGTCTTGATGTGTGTGTTTGGGCCAAGAGCTAGTGTACTTAACTTCTTCTGCACCCTCCCTTTGCCAGATGGTGGTGCTGTGCTTTGCAGTAGTTTTTGGCAGCTTCTCTCAGAGCTATGGGCCATATCCTTCTGCTACAAAGATGGTGTTGCCCAGGCAGCATTCCTCGCCAGAGTCCTACACAGATTCCATTGGTAAGTGACAACTATCCTAGTCTCTCTCCTTGCTTGGTTGTGCTTTGGCACTTATTTTCCACCCTCATCCCTAACCCCCTCCCTAAGCATCTCTTGCTTTTCTGCTTATTAGCAGGTCATTCCTTGATATACCCATGTGTTTCAAAGGAGAGCTTTTTGATCTCTGCCTAGACCATTGCTCCGATATCTTCCCTCAGCTATCAAATTATGAGTTAGTCACTGAGAAAAGACCTTTGCAACTTAAGTTCTGCTCTGTTTCCATTTCCTGAAATGACCAGGGCCGTTCTCTGAGCTGCCTGTTTCTCATCTCATTTTGCTTTCTCTTTTTGTATGCAGTGAGGTCAAGAAGTTTGCTAATTTATGAAGAGCCTCACCAACTGGAGGAGTCATCAAGCCCAATCTCCTTTGCAGATCGCAGTGACAGGCAAGCAGACACCTCCAAGTACACAGCACTGTCCTTGGAAGCCATGCCAGGGACACAACAGGATGATGTCATGCAGTTCACAATAGCCAATGAGACAAGGCTAGAGAAATCGGTGCTGCTGGGCCTGCAGCAGCACAGGTAAGTGCAGGGTGGGCTGCTTGTCATACGCTGTTCAGAGTCACTCGTGCCTGGAGGCCAGCAGTAAGACTAGAGTCTCAGTTGTGCTGCTCATTGCAAAACGTGAAGAGTTTGGTCTTTATCTGGACCCGTTAAAGGCAAAGTTATTGTTACTCTGGAGAAATGGTTGCAACAATATTGTAGTAATACAGCACCCAAATTCAGTGCTTCTGCCAGAAACCTAGGCCCAGTAAGTGTGTTAGTTCTGGCTACACACTTTTTTCAGCACTTACTTCTGTCTCCTAAAGGAAAAAGCTTTTGCCAGTTGGGTGGAAGTGTGAGGCTGTGACTCACTGGACTTTTTTTGAGGTTAGGGTGTGAAGAGCTGGAGCTTCTTGCAGTGGTGATCTTACTAAAGCATTACTGTGGAAAGTTTGCAGGACTCAATCTTAAGAGACAGACCTGTGAAGTTATCTGAACTACTTAACACAGAACTCCTTCATAACTTTTCTTTTCTTGTTCTGTTAAGATAAATGTAAGTTTTGGGGGCATCTGCAACAAGAGAGATTCACTGGTTTAAATATGTATATGAAATTTTCTTTCCACTCTACCTTTTCTTGTCCTGTGGACCCAGCTCTCGGTTTCTGCTAACAAGCAGTAGAAAGCACAGCAAACAGTGGAGAGAGGGATTTTGTTTGGAAGCATTCTATTCTAAGGGCTAGGATTAGCCGTATTACCCCAAGCACGCCTTCTGAGCTCTCGTGTCAAAGTTACACCTAGAGGCAGAGAGATGACTAATTCAATGTGTTACCATATTCCAACAGACAAGTACCTGGTAAGTTCTGAGCCCCTGTTTAGCATTAGCCAGTTGAAGCAGGATATGCATTTTTACAAACTATTAGTTAACCTTTGTTGTTTTGATTTCTTTTCTTCTCTGCAGAGTCAACTCTGAACTAGAAGGAAATGAAACACTGAAGATAATTGAAATAGATAGAAGAGTCAATGCCACCTCTTAAAAATTAAAAAAGTGCCTTTTTTCTTGACTTCCCTCTTTCCCACATATTTTCAACCAAAGTCCCCCTGACTTGTCATCCTCAGTGAACCAAAGCACAAAAGAGAGGGAGTTCAACTTTTGCATTGACTGGTGAGGCTGTGATTGTAGATGAGATCTCTTGTCTTTGTAACTCCCTTCCTTGCTTCATACACAGTCCCTGTCTTTGCTTTTATTCCTTTCCTGTCTAATATTGCAAGGGCAGGATTGAATTGTGCTGGCAGATGATGCCAGCAGTGTGCTGGTGAGTGGTGGGTGGGTGGGTGCGTGCAGGCACACATCTTCATCTGAGCACAAAGACATTCTGTAGAAGAGTGAAATATGCAAAACCGATGGAGCATGTGGGTGATAGGTTTCTTGGGAAAAGGTAATTGAGAGAAAGAGGAGATGCAGCATGATGCTGCTCAGAATCTAACCACAGATCATGCCTACCGGTCTACAGCACTTGAGCCTTTTGTGGGGAGTGAGAATCATGTGCGTGGCCTGCTTCTGAAGGGACAAGAGAGAGCCTGCTGAGTTAACGGCGCATACAGGAGAGGGGTGAGCAATGATGCTGCTGAATTGTCCTCCCCTAGCTCCTACTTCTCTCCCCTCCAACCTATTTGTAGAATTCAAGCAAAGACCAGTTGATGTCTTGTCAGACTGTGTGGGAGAATTAAACTAGTTAACTAAATCTGTTTAGAAAGCAGGTTTTGTTAAATTTATGCAATGTTTTGGAGGGATGTCCTTTAGTCTGCTTAAGGCTAATCTGTTTAGCTTAAATCAGTTCCTTCCCAACAGACTAAATCAATGTAAGGTTTAAACCAGAAGTGCCTCATGAGAGGACCATATGGATTTAATTTGTTGGCTTCTAGATAGAATTTCTCATGTAGACCTGGTCTCAGATTGTCCTGTGTTTTCCGTTCCTTGCCATCTTCCTGTTACCATTGTAAATAGTATTTATTAGCTTTGCAAAATTTTGTTCAGGCAGTCACAATGGAGAGAACTGAGCTTCCCTAACCCTGCAGGTGAACTGGGCAAACTCTGAAAGGAGACACAGAAATATCACTGAACACCCATTCTCTCCCCTCAGACTTGAATTGCCCTAAAATAAAGCCATGTGTCTTATCTTCCTCTTAACTCCTTTTGCAGAGATGTGATCTAGCTCCAGCTAGGCACAGTTCAGGCCTGGAGGTGGTAGAACTGTATGTCAAGACAGCCTCTGACCCGAGGAGTTGAGTGTGTAGGCAGGAGACAAAGCAAACAAAGGATGAGATGTGCACATAGAGAGGTAAAGTGACTGGCCCAGGTTCAGTCAGGTCTGATCCTGGTCCAGTACTCTTCTGCCTGCTTTCTTTCCTCCTTGTCCCATGCAGCTGTTGCCTTTAAGGGTTCTCCCTCTCTCAGTACCCTGCCCATGCCTGAGCTGTGCCTTGCAGTGGCACAGTCACACCGACCCCAGGATTTGAGCAGGGTTTTATCTAGTTACTACAGAAGGGCACTCAGACTCCATTGTGCATGGATTTAATGTGAAAATCCTAATTCAGCAGGTTAGCACAGCTACTTTACACTTTAATAGAAGTAATCAATTTTTAAAAAGAAGAAAGAATTTTGAAGCTCTTTTTTTCTTTTCTTTTTTTTTCCTAATGATAAATAAGGGAAAAACTAACCTAGCCTTACAAGTAATTTTTTACCATGTACAGTAGATATTTCCTGCGAGTATTCTATTTTGTAAAATATTGGATTTATATTTTATTACAGCAGCTGCCACACCAGCTTCTTTCCTGTTCTTCCTTCTCCTTAGAATTTTTCCCTTTGCTATCCTATTTGCCACCCTTGGGTCTGACTCAAAACTCAGTGAAATGAATGGAAAGAATTTGGTGAATTACAGGGGGCTGTGGATCAGTCCCCACTGTGCCATTTTAAGAAGGTGTTTCACATTAGTGACAGTGAAATACGAGTTTGACTCCATGAGCTAGCAGTGAGTTTTGCTATACAGACATGCTTTCTAGGCCCCATTCTTCTATGCAAGTGCCTTTTTCACCTTTGGTGGCAATGAGAGGAGAATTGCTGCTGTAGTCTGTTTTGCAAGTGTTCCCTTCTTCCTAGCATTGGTCACTCTCTTTCTTAAAGTCTCTTTCCCTTCACAGTGATCCTGTTGGGTCCTCTGAATCATTCCACTATCCACTGACAACTTTTATATGGGTTTGGTTTTTTTTTTTTTCAAGCAATTTAAGACTTCACAGAAATAACACTGGTGGGTGCCACAAGGGATGGCTGCATTGCTTAGCCACATGAGGTCAGCAAAGTGACAGGAGAAAGCTGGGACTGACCTTTCCATTTCCATATGGCTGGTCAGTCCAAGCAGGCAAGGTCAGAGCTTAGAAAATTCCTTAAGTGGTCTATTTTTTCAGAGCACCCATGGTTTGCCTCCTCCGAGGGCAACTGAATGGTTAAGTCTCCTACAAAAGAGGCCCCGAGGTTGAACACAGCACTGCTTTTACTCCTCTTGCAGTTTGCACTGTGCATAAGTAGGAGGCTTCTCTGCCTGAGCTCAAGCCCATTATCAGTTGAATGGATCACCTCCCTTTGCAGATACAGATGACTTCACTGTATTAAAAACAAAATTGAATTATTTCTCAGTACTTAAAAGGACAGATGATTTCACAAATCCCAAACAACACCCCTCTTCCAAAACCTACTGCACCAGTCACTATTAAAGCTTTGCTCTTTTGTTTGCTTAATTTGTGCATGTCGGTTCAAATCTGATAGGGAGATGGTGATGTTTTCATCTGGGGCATTTTAAACTGGCCACGATCTGGGTCAGGCCTCTGAATTAATTCATCCAAGCCAGTATGGCCATATCAATTTTCTTGTAACTGTTAATCTATTTCTAGAATCTGAATTTGTGCAATCCTTTAAGTCATTTTTAGGTACTCTTTTAGGGAGTCTCTTGACCTAGCATACACATTGCTTGGAGATTTATTCCGTTAATTATTACTTCTTTATAGTAAGGAAAACCTTTGCTTTCCTTTGGTATGTTTGCGATCATTTTTCTTCAGGGGCCTTAATAGAACAGATAGTAGGGGCCAAAGAATCTCCTGTCATCACCTACCCACAGGCTGTTATGTGACCAGGACCTCACTATCTCCACGGGCAATTTATGCCCCTGATGCATACGCAGCAGGGGGACAGAGGAGGCAGGACACCTGCAATGGCACTGCCAGCCTCAGCCATCCGGGGTGGGTGACCCAAGCATGAATGCTGATGCACTGCAGGCCGCGTGGACAGGCAGCTCTATGTGCTCTGTGTTAAGGGCACTGCAAAGGAGTCGTAAGGGGTATTCAGGGAGGGTGCCAGTACAAGTGCTTTTAATTAGCTCAGCTCTATTACTTGAGGTCTTAGCCTTCTGCCAGTATGCTTTTCCCAGTGATGAGTGACTTGGTGCTGTGGAATTATGTACGTGTTTGGACAGAGTGGGGAAAGGCTTTACGTGCTACTTAATTTACATTTCCTCTAGAGGACTTGAGGGATCCTTAGAGTCTTCAGCTGTAACATTATGCTGCTTGTCAGCATGGTTTTATACACACTAGTAAACTTACCTTTTGGCCTAGAGCTTTAAAGCATGTCTAGATCTGTCGGGTCTTTGCTTCTAGAGAGATAAGCTACGAAGGAACATAGGGCATTATTTTATATATATATTTAAAAAGTATCAAGTGCAGGGCATGTGACAGATCTAGCCTTGTTACCAGTGTATAGATAATGGGTTTGGTTTTTTTGGTGTGTTTGGTTTTTGGTTTTGCTGTTTTGTTTTGTTTTGTTTTTCTCCAGGATATTTATAATTCTTTGCTGCATTTCTCTTATTTTGTCCATACAATTCAGTATCTTTCAGCAGTGCAGACTAACAGTGGATTAGGCTGAGGTTCTTAGCTCAGGTCCCAGTTGATACAATGCAGCATGCTCATTTACCACTTCTGGAGGCTGCAGGCCTGCTTTATACTGCATGGGGACCTCTTCCATATCTCTGTGTCACAATGTATCTCAATGTATTCTTTTTTTTTTCTAACGTAGAGATGAAAATTGATCTAAAAACTTCACTTATTTGTTGTTGTTTTTTTCCTGCTAAAGAAACCAACCCACCTCTCCACTCCCATCCCCCCAAACTATCGGTGATGAATTCTGTCTAGACACATTTAGAATGTAGGTCAAGTAAATGAATGATACTAATTGCTACGTTGGGAGGGATTTCCACTGAGTATTTGGGCTCTAGATTCCAGCTAATGCCAAGAGGCCATTGTACAAAACCCACGCAGCTAAGAACAGAAGTATATGAAGTATTTTTATACTCCTGGTGACTAAAGTATTTCTTTCTCAAGTCACTAATTAGAAAGGGAACATTTTGTATTCTGAAGGTGAAGTGGTAGGTCAGTACTTTGTAACTACAAAAGTTATACTAGGCTATGTAAGTAGTGTAGTGCTATGATGCGTGGCTGCTTTGCACATAGTGTTGTTAACTTTAGGGGTTGCAAAGATGAATGAACTGGCTTACGTGATAAAGTCTTTACAGACAAGACGTAAGGATTCAATCAATTGACCACAACACTGTAGCTTTCTCCTGGCTGATAAAATGACAGTGGGTGTTCAGGGGTATGTTGAGAGTGTGGTCCTGGTTAGTACCACATCACTTAGGTGATCAGCATCTCTTGGAAACTCCAGGATTGCAAGGGAAATTGGCTGGTTTGGGTTTTGTTTGGTTGGGATTTTTTGGTGGCTTCCACATCAGGCCTTTTTCTCCTTTACCAGGCTATATATATGAATTGACTTCCTCTGTAGAAAAGAGAGCATCTTTCAGGTAACTCTCATTCCTGATGCTGAAATGGAGTTTGGATGTTCTTAATTACCAGTAGTCTCTTCTCTGCCCTAAACCCCATCTCCATAGTTGTCCTCCAAGAGAAGCAATTGAATAGGTGAGAACAGAACACAGAAAAGCTGGATTTGTACACCCGTCTTACAGAAAAAATGAAAGAAATGGCAGGTGAAGGGACTCCTGACATCACAGGGAAACCTTCTAGTTCTTGAATCCATAAATCAGCAATGACAGGGTTTTTTTCATTAGTTCTCTCCTTGGTTTGGCTTTACTCTTCCCCTTGCCCTTTAATACTATGCAGTCCTGTTTATGCGTATCTGACCTTTATGGTGTATACCATTTTCCCTTCCAACAAGTAGGTAAAAATCTTTTTGAACTTTAGCAGGCCATAATTAAGGGAGTAGAAGGGAGAGAGGGGGAGCAGAGGCAGGTAATCAGTTTCTTTTAATGGAACTCTGCTCGTATCTGACTTTGCCATATCAGATTTTAATTCAGTGGTGCTGATGTAACGGCATTTTGCTTTCTTCATATGTGTAGTTAGCAAGAACAAATGCAAGAGTGTGTATATCTGTGCATGTGTGCATGGTGAGCAGTTTAAAAAAAAAGCTCACAGAATTGTTTTTTTGATGTAGTAAGCATCGCTAAATAAAGGCATCTACCTGAACACACAGGGCACATTCCACTTGGTACAACAGAAAATCCAGGTGTTTCTCTCTGAAACCTGTTCACATTCCACATCACCGAGCACTTGTAAAACTGTCGTGTGAATTGCTGTTTGAAAACAGTCCTATTAGCAATTTTTGACTGAAAGTTGTCACACTGTGTCATTTTGTGTGTATGTATAAATTGACCTTTCTGTAGGACAGTTCTGGCTTGGTACAAAGAAAGAAACCTATTACTTTAGGCTTTATTGTATCTTTGGATGTCATTTTTGTTCTGCAGAATTATTGCTTTGAATGCGTTTGGTTTGGTTTGTTTTTTTTTTTCAGATGGGGTAAGTTAGCCTTAAAATGGGGTCCCTGAGCTCAAGGAACACAATTTGTTGAGCTGGTCTTCTGGGAGAGGACCTAAATATCCCCCTTCCCCGGGAGCACTACTGCCCTGACAGCCCCAGGGGTGTAGTAAGTAAGATGCCAGTCAGAGGAAGCAGTTTTCTCTCAAAGGGCCATCATGCCTGATGTTAGTACATCACAGTTTCCCTGAGATTCCATGGGCCTTCCAAGGGTAAATTACCTGGCGTTAAGCTCTTTTCAAGTGAAATACACATCTAGGGCCAAAGCCAGCGCCTGTGGGCCCTGCAAAAAAATGCCTTGTGACTCTGAGTCACTCTGCCTGTGACAACCTTAAGGCACTTTAGCTGATCTTTCCCTTTCCCTCTGTTCATCCTGATACAGTGTGGGTTTGTGCAAACATTTAAAACCAAGGTGAAAAGGACAGTGATACTAACGCAAAAGCACAACCCCCTGAACTCCTTGGTAAACCGCATTGGAGCCTTTTCTGACTGCAGATATCTCTGTTCTTTGACATAAGTTGGTTTATAACTTTGTGAAAAGTGTGTTGAGTGGCCTCTCTACTTCTGTACAAATGCTGTCACCTGGATCCTGTCCCACCTGATTCTTCACACTGCAGACATATCCATTGGGTGGAAAGAAATTCCCATTTTTCCTTTTTAAATCGTCGGCTTGATTCTCCGAAAGAACAGACTACCTGCTTTTGTAGCCTAAACATGTATGTAGTTAAGTATGTTATGCTTTTCATTTCTTGCAAATAAATATTTTCTGTAGAAAATGCAAGTACAACTTGTGTGCTTTCTTGATTGTTGGAAAAGATCTAATCCCTTAGTTTTCCCGAGTGCGGCACTGTGCCCAGCGTATCCCTCTTCAAAGCGACAGAGCCCCGCTGATTTAGCACGTTGCTACACTGAGAAGGTTAAGACCACCGTGTTGGGTTTTTTACTGAAGATGTAGATTTTTTTTTTTTTTGAGATTAGTGGAGAATTGTGTCAATAATGGGCAGAAATGAAGCAAAGGCTGATGACATTTAATAATGATAATGGCACTCAAGTGCAACTGTGCAATACAGCCCCATTAATACGAAATTCTCTCTCTACAGAAGTGGAATCCAGGAAGGCTGATGCTGAAGGGGGCACAAGCCTAGTGATACCAGTCTGCTAGAGCAAGATTGGTCATGTCCTGCAACCCAGAAGCAGCATCCAGACAGGGGATAGAGTTGACATTTGCTATTTTGAGTAGATGTGGAAAAGAAAATACCTAATTTCTTCCAGTATGGGGGCTCTCTGGCTTTACTGACCATCTGGGGAGCTTGGCAATGGATGGCCTAGTGCAGATGTGAAAATTACCCTGTGCAGCGTGGGCTTCACAAATGCCGTTTGTATTGCGCCAATATTCTACTAGGAAAGGGACCTCATATATCAGTACCATGCATCCACATCATGGCAACCAAGAGCTCATGCTCTGCAGGAAACACTAGTGATGGAAGTAATAGTTCCAGCTAAAGCTGAAACTGAATATGGGAGCATGGCAGATGGCTTTGGTGCCTCATTTTCAAGGCCTCTTAAAGAAGGCTGCTTTAGAGGTTGGAGAATGCAGCGTACTATGCAAATCAGAACACCCTGGTCTGCATTACATTCTGTGGTTTCAGAAGTGCCTTCCTTTGGGGCTAAAGAGGTTGAAGTAGCATTGAGGGGGGGAAAAAACCAAGCAGCTTTTCTCTCCTAAGCTTTACCCTCGTGCTTTTAACCCAAAGATTGTCTTTGCGGCTCCCCACCATCCACTATTGCAAGAAAAGGAAATTGGAATTAGAGGTTTATTTTCACCCTATCCAGGCTTTTTGTCTGTCCCATTGCATGTGCAGCCTCCATGCAGTACCTGTAACAGAACAGCTCTCCCAAGTGGAGCCCACTTCCCACACAAAATCTAACCCTGCCATGTGCATAGCAGGTGACAAAGCAGCTCCTCTCTCACAAAACCTGGCTTCAATACTTGAATGTTGAAGGTCTGTAGTACTTTGTCTTGGAAGGTCAGGGGAGAAGGGTCTTCCTTTGTCCTCGAAGTCCTGCATCCTGCTCCTTTGCTCTCACTGTTCCAGAGGTTATTGGAGCTGCTGTCTTTCTCCTGCTACTGCTGGGCACCCCTTTCCATGCAGGCAGGTTCACTTGCCAGAACTATTGATCCAGGGCACTTGTTAGCAGCATCAAGTCATACATAACATTTAAGTGGAAAATCATTAGACCATGACTGATTGGAGAAGTTACCTTCAGTGTAGTTTTAGCTGACCTCAGTTCCCCTGAGCATACAAAACACTGACTGGTGATTAACAATTGGTTACGAATCTCCTCGGGTCTCAGTGTTACCCTTAAAGCATCACACAGCGGGCGATGTTGCAGGGAGTCTGTGATTAAAAAAGAAACCCACATACAATGCATAAATGCTGGGTGATGAGCTGTCACCCTCACTACCTATCACCCTCTGGAACATGCTGTTCTTTCAAAAGCATGTTACTGTTTGATTTCAAGGCTGAATTTTGATATTTGTTTCCCAGGCTTATTCTCATTGCAGGGCACAGGAAGGATGTGCAAATGCAGGTTGCGATACCTCTCACAAGGTGGTGTGGGTCGTAGGTCTTCAACATTTGCTGCTAGCTATAGCTTGTATCTATTTTACAACTGCTCAGACTTTGCCACCCCGGCAGGTATTTTATGGTAGATTCATTTCTGGTGTTCCCTTTGCTGGTTCATTTGCTTCGTTTTAGAAACATGGACCTCATTAGCTTGCAGTTTAGAAGCAGTGAGCAAAAGCTTGCACCTTTGCCATAAATAAATTAATTCTATAGGAACTGTGTCTTGGAGAGAGTGAGCACTGGACAGGGACCAGGGAAAAGAGATTCTAGGTCTAGTACTGTTCATGGTGTGCTGGTGAATTTTGCTGACCCCTCTCCACGCTTCAGATTCCTGGTCTGCAAAATGGGGCCAGTGGTGTCTTCCTTCTCTCTGTAAAGCACACTAAGATTAACCAAAGCAAGATGATCTGTAGGAGGCAGTAATTAGAAAAAAAAAAAAAAATGTTAAATGAGTAATACTTGTGTGTCTTGTCTCCCTCCAGTTTGTGCCTCAAAAAGTGATTGATTTACCATTTCCTTCACGCTATGGGCACCAAATGGTCCCCACAGAAGCCAGGAATACTTGTTTACATTTTTAATTGGATTAATCTTAATTTTTTTTTACATGAGTTCTAGTACTTTTTTTTGTGTGTGTGTGTGTATCTCCAGTAGGGAGGAACTTACAAGTTCTAGGCCTTATCTTTGTGGTGATATAGCTGAGGAAAGATAACCGCTGTAGCATAAGTCTATGTCTGTTGGGTGGCCTCACTTCCACCATCTAAAGAAATGGTTAGGTTCTGGTTAGCCCATTTCTTTTCTTATAAAAATCTCTTTGGTAAAATCCTGGGTGTGAACGATGGCACTTGTGATGGAGCAGCATCCAGGCACTTCCAAGCCAGGATCAGGCCCTTCTTGTCACCTCCACTGAACACCGTAGCAACAGGAATCAGGGCCTATTTCTAGCTATGGCAGCCTACGCGCAGAAAGAGGAGCAGTGCTGAAAAATAGATGAAAATTGGTAAAAAAGAAAATAAAAATAGAATGTAGCAGAAAGCAGTAACTCACCAGAGAGCTAATTGGAGCCAGCACTAGCAGAGCTGCAGGGTGAAGCAGCTCTGCTCAACAGGGTGATCTGCTGAGCTGTGGGTGGGTCGCTCCATATGAAGCCTCAGCACTCCTCAGTTACCTGATGGATAAGGAGTGCTCTACTTGAACTTCAAGTCCTAAGGAAAAGCAAATATTTTTATGGGCATGTGTATTGTCATTGGTTCTGGGAAGGGAAGCTGCCTGCCTGTTCAGTCATGTTAAAAAAAAAAAAGAATTTAAATTTGAAGGGATGAAAATACATACGTATTTGTGTATGTGTAAAAGTACATATATTTTTGTGTTTTTTCCTGGAGAGTGAATTTTGGAGGTTATATTAATGATTAATTGTGTATGACCTTAAGGAAGACAAAGCACTTAAACTGACTTCTTACTGGCTAGACTGGCAGACCAAATAAGTAGAGTTGGCTCACCCTTTTCTTCCCCAATCCCCTTTTGCATATATCCACCTCTTTCCCATTAGGAATACAATTTTCAGCCCCTCCCACTCTTGAAGAAAACTCACCCCAGCACACGTAGCCTGTGCACTCTGAAGTGTTCAGAATGGGATTCAACAGGTGTCCAAGTAATGTAATAAACCGCCTTCCCTTGGCTTTACTCCAAAAGACTGAATTCCCTCCATTTCTCCTCATTTCCTCTTCTTTTACCACCATCCACCCTGCTGTTCAAGGGATGCAGTACAGCAAGAAGTTCCCACCCAGGAAAAAGAGCTTCCCACCTGCTGAAGCTTGTCAGCTCTCCCAGATGAGCAGAGGAGTGACCGTGGAGTGATGTGAGGTGCTCCTCTTAACCCGATAACCCAGCCCTTGGCTGAGTTGCCAACTTAAGAAATGAGATCCCAGCCATGGGAATTGTGCCAGCGCGATGACCCCGGATACTGGCAAAACCTGCTAAAAACCCTATTTTTCTGCTTATCCTTTCTCTCCTGATCCAGCAGTCTGTTTGCAGTCACATCTTGGAGCAAATGTGATGCTCTGACAGTTTCTGCTGCCACTGCCTTTCTCAAACCACAGGCATTGACAGCTATGGCACAGGTGCGATTGTGTAAGCAGGGCTTTCCTTCGCCAGCCTCAGCCTCTCTCATAATTGCTCATATTCAGAAAAAGACATAGGAAGTCGATTTAGCACTTCATGTCGCAAATGAGTCATGCAAATTGCAGCAGTCAGAGGCAAAACAGGTAATCCCAGAGCACGGCGTTAAGTGTGGTCATGTGGGCAAAATGGTTATTGACAAGCGGGAGCTGCCATAGGGTTTATGCTGGAGGAGGAGGGGGATGTGGCTCAGTGGTGTGAATGTTCTTGGGGGGGGTTGGAATTTCTGATTAGATGTTAGGCTTTGCTCCAGATGCTCTGGGGGAGGTGGAGTGATTAGCTGGGGTGCAAGCCACAGAGCTGTTCTCGTGCGGACCAAAGGCTAAAAGAATAAAGCTGTGAGATGATGCATACTGTTCTGTTCTCCAAGTGCAGAAATAATTTGCAGTTAAAGTATTTTTTGCACATGCCATTGGCATCTTCTCATAGCAACAGACCATACGACTTTCACCACCACCGAAACCTCAAAGATACCATCAGTGGGAGAGGGGCTTACAGCACTCCTCCTCATCCTTGAAGCTGGCTGTTGAGCTAAGTCTGAGCTGGTCTTTGACAGTTCCACCTCAAAATGGTTTAGTGTTTTTCTGCAAAAAAATCATTGTCACATGCTCTTAAATTGCATGTTTTCACTGGCAATATCGGCTGCTAATTTCCCTGGAGGTTCAGCTGGAGAATTTCCAACTGAAGTCCCAGCTCTCCATGGAAAAGGTATCGATGGTTTTAGCAGATCTCCATGCTGCTTTGCAGATCTCATTGCATGCAGCTCAGAGCAGAATCCAGACCATTGTTTAACAGCTCTGCATAACAGCTTCAGGTTTTACTTCTAATAAGCCATGCATTGCATTGCTTACTTGTGCTTTTTTCTACGTGCTTCATTAGTAACTAAAAGTTCTCTGGAGTTTGGGGGAACAAAATTTATATACATATTGATAATATGTATATTGATCATATTGTTAATATATGCATCATTTATGCATAGGGATGGAATAGGGATAGACAGTAATTTTGAAATTTGGTTAAAACTTTTAAATGCTTCATGTGTAGCAAGAAGATGCACTTTCCATCACCCTTCTCTACTGTCAACAAGATACAGGAAAATGTTAACTGGCTGGCTTGGAGAGCCTGTCATTGCTGAAGTGGAACACATTTCTTATGAGGAAAGGCTGAGACACCTGGGGCTCTTAAGTCTGGAGAAGAGAAGGCCGACAGGGGATTTGATAAATGTTTATAAATATCTGAGGGCTGAGTGTCAGGAGGAAAGGGACAGCCTCTTCTCACTCATGCCCAGCAACAGGACAAGGGAGAATGAATGTAAGATGGAGCACAGGAGGTTCCACCTTACCATGAGGAGGAACTTCTTTACTGTAAGGGTCACAGAGCACTGGAACGGGCTCCCCAGAGAGGCTGTGGAGTCTCCTTCTCAGGAGATTTTCAGAACCCACCTGGATGCGTTCCTGTCTGACCTGTGCTGGATTGTATGGTCCTGCTCTGGCAGGGGGGGTGGACTTGAAGATCTCAAAGGTCCCTTCTAACCCCTGACACCCTGTGATCCTGTGAAGTGGAGGAGAAAGTTGTATACATAGTCTGTGGTTAAGTATGGAGAAGCTGAACCTTTTAACAGGGTTGGAGAAGGAGCAAGAATCACATGTAAAGAACCTACTGACTGTTGTAAATCTGATTGATGCCCACGATTTTACATTTGCACACTGGTGCATATGGGCAGCAGGTAAATGCTGTCACCTGCTTGACTTTAGATCATGCTGCTGGCTGTACTGTGGCATCAGGATGGCAAGAAGGGGCAAGACCACTCAGGGGTGTCACCCGTGGAGAAAGGGTGGCTCTGAAATCTGGTCCTGTAGGGCTGGCCTTCCTTGTAGAGTGTCTGTGCTTCTCCTCTTTTTTTCTTACATCTATTTTGGATCACATTGCCTTGGGAAAGTTTGGGATGCAGAAAATAAAGCCCTGATTGCACATAGTTCCTGCTATAATTCCTGTATCGTCTCAGACCTTGACCTTTTCAGTGAGTTTTAATTTTACTGTCACCCTCAGTTCATGTTCATAAGTAGCCCCATGCTGATGCCTCACTGGAGAATTTTCCTCAGTCTCCACGGTGAACAAAAGGTAAAAACTGGGAAGACAAATTATTTTACTCAGGCACGGGTCTGTTTGCATCACAAGATACCTCTCTTGAGCTGGGTGCTTTGCTTTTGTGTGTAATAAATTGTGATTGCCTGGGGAGAAAAATGTAGAAGTGATTAATATGTAAACAAGCGCGGGACATAAAACCGTCAGGGATGCTCTGGGGCACTTGAGCGCAATCTCGAGAGCGTTTCTAGCGTGACGCGAGGAGNCCTCACCTTCAGGAAGCAGGTGTCCTACAGGTGGGTGCCGGCTCCGTGCAGCCTTGGTACCCCTCTCGGGGGCATCTCCCGCGCACGGGAAGCCAAAGGCTGGGGAGGGGGCAGATGGGGTCTGGCGACGGCGTGGCCGTGCGGGGAGGTGGGGGGAGCACCCTGGAGCCTGGA
>VWZY01011713.1:336859-393227 GCA_013399075.1 Chloroceryle aenea | reverse complement strand
CGGTGTACGTGGATGAACTTCAGAGTTACTTAAAGAGTTAGGGGTCTTGCCCGACTGCCGAGGGAATAGGTTTTGCTTTATGCTTTGCCCTTTTCAACAAAACACGGCCTCCGGTGTTCACGGCGCCTCCAGACCCTCGCGAAAGAGACCGGGAAAACCCTTCTGGTGACATTGCTGCTACCCAGAAAGGTTTCTCCGTGGGATGTCTCACGGAGTGCGGGTCTCCCCCAACCTGTGCCGGCAGCGGTTGGGTAAGCCCCAGTGGGTGCCGNTGGCTGCCGAGACAGGTGGGCTGCTGTGCCCAGCACCCCCATGCGTGGTTGCGGGCCGAGAGTGGGCAGCCACTGGGGTGCCACAGGACATGTTACAGCACAAGCAGGTTGGAACTTCTGTAACCTGCATCTTGTATTTTATGGCTGTGCATTTATCCTGGATTGCTGAGATCACATAAATGGGTTTTTTCCTTTCACCTGCATAAAGGAGCTGTTGGTGGGGCTTGTCTGCCTTTTTTTTACCAGCTGCGTTTTGTTAGTAGTGAGCAGCTGCTGCAAATAATTGCCTTCTGAGAAGCTTTGTAGCAAAAAGTTCTTCAGTATTACCTAATGCTTGCTGCAAATACCTAGTGGAGGCAGCACACCATCAGTAACTAGTACTCTAGTGAGCTTAAGGATGAGCCCTCTTAACAGGGAGGATAGAAAACAGAGCTACTACTGTTTCTGCAATGCCGTCTCTAGCTCTAGGTAAAATAGCTGCAGAATCTCCCCTGATATGAAGATACTTTTCTAATGAGCTATCAATTTGTATCTGAGATAGCTTAGTAATGGTTTGAGTCTCTGCATGTAGTAGGGCTTAAAACCGAGTAATTAAACAGTCTTCATAGCTGAAGTTTTATATAAGACTTCATGTATGCAGAGAGACTTCCTCAAATGGGCTGATGGTCTTGCTGATGTGAAGTTTGGGATGATTCATTCTAGACTTAATAAGGTGAGTGATGTGATGCTCTTTAGGTGTCCAGTAAGTTTTCCTTTTCACATCGGTCATCTCTTGGTACTTTTGTATCTCTACCCTGCCAGTTTTCCTAGCACTTGCCGTTTAGAGGCAAGATTCCTATTGTAGTTCAAGGCAGATTCTGTAGGTGGGCTGTTGAAGTAACTGCTAATGAGACAGGTTTGTGTCTACTTTTGGTACAGAAGGCATGGAGTTTGCAATAAATCTTGGAGGTGCTTCTACTCAGGCTACACATTTTCATTTTTATTAGTTTTAGCATATTCCATTTTGAGGCTGGGTATTAAAACCTATTTGTAATGTTCTGTTGCCTGGATTAACTAGAAGTGTGTTAAAGACATGGGTATTCTCATAGTTTTCTGAATGGTGAATATTTGCAAGGGTTTCCATAATAAAAGCTTGTAGGAGGAAATGCGTCTTTTTTCTCTCCTTCCTCCCCTTAGTCCAGGGAAGTGTACACTAAGTCCTGAACCTTTAGTTATAAAAGCCTTTTCCAAAGCATATCTTGATGCATGTTGCACATATCCTAAATTAAGTAGAATGAGTAAGAAAGTGTATTTTCTTTGCAACCCTGGATTTCCACACCTCCTCTTCTTTTGGAGCTAGTTTCCTATAAATAATGTGCACCTTTCTCCTTTATCCATAATGACAACAGCCTGAGTAGGTAGAAGAGTAGAAAATTTCCACAAAGGACCTCCACTGGGCTCTCCACATCCTGCACCCCCCAGGCTCCTTAAATTGCTACCATTTCTCTCAGTAAATTATAGTTCTGAAATACTGTTGTAAATGACTATATTATATACAGGAAAAAAATCTATTTATGTTGGCATGTGGACTCCCTTATCCACTAGTACAATAGAAGTTATTCAAGACTTCATATGTACCTTCAAACAGATCATTTAGTATTATCTGTGCATTACAGGTGCATTACATTAACTTAAACTCATGTATCTGTATTTATACTTGGGGGGGATGACAACAGTTGTAACAGTTGCTTAAAAGAATAAAGATTCATGAAAATGCATATAAAAAAATCTGCTGTGGCAAATGAAGGCATGAAATGGGAGGCTGAGAGGTCAAGTTGTTAAAATGGAAAAAAGGAAGAAGGAAAAAATAATTTCCTGTACTATTTTATGTTAATCACTCCCTATTATGAAACTATCATTTACCTGAGTCTGGCTTAAAGTATTATCTTTCCCCAACTTTTTTTGTTGTTGCTAAACAGTAACTGTTTTCATTATAATGCAGATCTATTTAGCTACTAACACAGTTGTATATAAATAACATGTTGATTCCTCTAGAATTGTACCAAAACCATCAGCAACGTAGTTCAGAAAACAATGATGTTTTGTATTGATGTGGCCAGTGGCTTACAATGCAGAAGATGCTGTATTAAATATGCAATGATTTTATGTAACAAGTACCAATGTGGGCATGTTTGTCCCCTTATCAAACCACCATGAGGAAAAGCTGTTTTTAAATGGGGTGTGTGTGCCTCATGGGGAGTTCAAAAACTCCCTTGACTTTGCCAAGTTCCCAGCTGTACCCACCTTGCACCTGACATTCATGAAGCTCGTTGTCTACACCAAAAAAACCTTGTTGTTCTGTTAAGAGTAGATGTTTTCTTGCTGTTTTCTTTCTAGTAATATGCTGTAATTATGTATACATACACAGTGGGGATATGCCACTTATCTGTGCTTGTGCGTGAGCTAATGGGTTTAAAGTGTGTCTGTTTCTGTGCGTGTGTGCTGCCAGCACACGTCCCTCAAGTGGATCTTAATTTGCAGATGGGGCGCCTGCCCTGCATGATGTAATACAGGGTGCTTCTGCTGGTGTGGTGGGTCCTGGTGTGGTGGGTACTGCTGGCCCTGCCTACGGTGCAGGGCTGGTGAGGGAGGAAAGTTGTGGTCTGCCATCAGGAGTGTCAATCCCTTCATGAGGTGTATTCTGCAGAGCTGGTCCCTGTGCAGCCTGAGTGAAAGCTCAGAAAAATGGTTTCCCTTTACAGCCTCATGCACTTAAGTGCACTTAAATGAGGCAAACTGACTTAATTGTTGGAAGGTAAAATCACAATGACAACAGCTAAGTAGTTATTTGGGGGGGGCTAGTCTTTTACCATACAAACACGGAATTAAGTATTTCTTAATTTCTTTTCCGCTTAAAATCTGTACTGTGGGCTGACAAAATGAAACTCTTTTTTTCATAGACTGATAGAAACAAATTAATTTTCCCAACCCACGGTGAAGGAATTGGCAAATGGGGGCGGGGAATGAATTAAATACCCCAGCCAAAAGTAAATTCTCTCTACATATTGGTTCTTGGAGTAGTATTTACCCCTTTACATTTCTAGATCTGGCAGAATATTTGTAAGACGTTGTGACACAGACCTAGTGGGTAAATTTCTTTCCTTTTAATTTTTATTATTTTGTCACTGCAAAGTTCTGTGGGGAGCGTCATGGTCTCTCTTAGATGAAGTAGTAAGGTTAAAATAGCTTTCCCAAAGTAATTTTCAAAAAAAAAGGGAAGTTCAGGTTATACTGAAGAAATGCTCAATAACAGTATTTACACAACCAAAAGCTAGGGCAAGAGAAGACATTGGAAATATTGCTCTTTCCATCAGGCTTCCTGCAGGTGTTTGCAGCTCTGAAAGCTTCTGAAATTCATTTTTGTAATTTAAATAAACATAGAGGAAATAGTAAAAGTCAAACAAAAACCCAACACAAAACCAACCAACAAAAAAAGAAACCCCAAAACAACAACAAAAACCCAACAAAACAAACCCAAGAAAGCATCAAAGCAACCAACACAACCCAAAAAGCAATACCATCACAATCAACAATAATGCAAATGTTTTTCAATTTCTGTTTATTTAGAAATCCAAGGTTATCGTGGTTAGTCACATTGAAATAAAGTTGTAAGTTTTAATGGCCTTCTTACGAGACTTCCAGTGTCATTTGGCAAAAAAGTGTCACTAGGGAATGGTTTATCTAGAGAAACATAATGTTATTTTGATCAAGGGGAGAAATCCTGCCCTATGTAGGATTCTTGCTTGTACATGGCTCAGGGGTTTCCAGTAGCCAGACCATAATGAATTGTCTCAGAGTACTGTGCTTCTAACAGTCTGGTGGCTTGGTTTCCAGACTTTAAGAGACTGAGGTTTTTGACTAATGAGAAATCCTGGGAAGTTTTACTGCTTGCACAAGCCCCATTACGGCTGATGAGCATATATGTATCTGAAACTACAGATGGAGCCTTAGACCAAAATAGACATTTAAGGATAGGAAACATCCTCATTTTTTGCTTCATTTATTTACAGACATAATGATCATAAAAAACACATCACTTCTCAGTAAATATTAAATAGAGATGGGATGGTAGAGGTGTCTCCTGTTACTAAGACTTAATTATTTTATGAAATATGACAGCATTTACTAGTGCACTCTGAAGCATTATAAATAAAGCTGAATGACATGTGTAGAAATGAAAACACACAACAACAGCCTGTGATCTTTTGATTGTGTTGATTTCTTAAGTTTACTTGAATCTTAACACATCCTATTTCTATAATGAAAATGATGGATGAATTTTTATCTTCTACCAAATGTCAAGAAAATAATTCTTGCTCTCTGGCCTAATCTTGTACGATCTGCTTACAACCATCTTTGTAAGAGTTTTGGGTATGTGCTGTGTAGAATTGTTACCACCCACTTGTGTAACAGTGACTCAGTTTACTTTGTTGCCCAAACATCCATCATCATTTTATCATTTGCTCCCAAAGCATATCACTGGACTTTTTTGGTAGGTGAAGAAGCCTTCATGAGGCTCTTTTAGGTGGAATTTTTGCGCTGAAGCAAAAGGGAGAAAAAGGATAGGGTAGTTGGGGAACAAGGATAACAGTACCACGGGAAAAGCAGGTTGACATTTGAAGTTCCCTCCTGATTTTGAGATGTGGTTGCAAGTCTGGCCATCAATGTCTTCAGGTCACACAAAGTAAAAGGACTCTCTCTGAATTTAGAGTACGTCTCATGTTCTCAGTTGTGTATCCAAAGCTAGCAGCACTTTAAAAAGGAAATGTTAATGGTAAGTCTGGATATGGAATGGAATTACTTCCATACTCAGAAGAACATAAATGTATTTGAAAGGGGGAGCCTCTATGAGTGCATAATAAAGCTGTTGTGTAGCACAGGCGCAGACCTGTAGACTCATATTTCCTTGGGACTGTTGCAGATGGAAAATTTCATCACATTCAAAAATGCTGAATCAGATGCCCTGTAAGTTTGATGGGGTGGACAAACACTTTTGTTCTGGCTAGTCCTTTGGAGTAAAAGAGTGGGTAGTCAGTGGGTCAGTCATGGGGCTGATGACATGATTTTCTTGAAGCTTTACCCACTATACTGTTTGCCTCCATGGCCTGATGTTGATTGTGTTTTCCCCTCTTTTGTGGTTTTTGAATGATTTGACCATTTGCCGCTCTTAACAGAGAAAAGCTGTGTGGAACTGGGAGTATATGGAAAAATGTGTAAGAGTATAGTAAGAGAAGACTGTATGTATGTGTACAGAGTCTATAGGAGCCTCCGTGTGGGTTAGCGCTGGGTGTTCGATGGCTGTGTATGGGTAAGGTGACATCACGGTGAATAACCTCAGGGTTAAGGAAGGTGTAAGACAGAACATGGGCATGAAGGACTCTGCTGTAAGTTTTGCAGGTTGCAGCTGTGTGAGAAGCCCTCCATGGACTTTCTACTAAACTGCTGGACATCTTGTGGGCTGAGGAAAGTGTTCCAGAGTGAGCTGTGTGATTGGGAGTCTTGGTGCGACCCAGAAATGTAAAATATAGGAATGTCATTATGTTGCTAATTCCAATGTACAGTGTGGGGTTTTTCTCTCTATCTGTCCTTTCTTCTGAGGTAATACATAGTTATGCATATAAAATATTAATGTGTTTGCTCATAGTGAAGGCCTTAGGTCAGACAGAAAGCCTTGTGTGAAGAGCTGAGTCCAAGGTTTGCAGGCCTATCTAAAGACATCAGGTCTCTTTTTTTCTCATTTCTGTCTCTACTGCACTCTTCTCTTTTCTTGCTTCTGTCAGGCTAGACATACTAGCCTGTGGGTATAACTGCTTCCCTGGTGCCCATGTTGTGCCAGCCTCTGCATTCTCCCATAACCCTGTCTCTTGGGGTGTTGAGTTTGTGGTAAGGCCGCTGCTGATGTATGTGCAATCCACTTTATGCTGCCAAGAGGGATAAACATCTCAGCCAGCTCATGAAGGCTTTTTTTTTTCTCTCTCTGGAAACTTGTCTTTTGCATTTTGCCTGTAAATGAATTCAGGGAAGATTTTGTTGTTGAAGATTAAGATGTGCACAGCCCTCACACCAGCACTACCTTGTCTTGCATGCTAGCTACCCTGTGCCATAGGTTGGCCATGATCCTGGCCAGCCTTCACTTCCCAGGCTGTGTCTAAATTCTTCTGTGAAGATAACACTGACATTGGGGTGTCTATGGTTATGTAGGGAAGTGTGTGGGTTTTTTTAACAAATTTCACTAGAGTTGTTTGTGTTACAAAATACTTCAGCCTTGTGGCCTCCTTTTTAGACCTTGTCTTGGTCTGCAGAGAAGACCTGCAAATGGAGCAGGAGATAGTGTAGTGTCAAGGAAGTGGCTGCTGGTTTAACACCAAGAATTCAGGTGTGCTGGTCAGAGCCTTACCTCAAACAAAATAGTCTAATACTTGTTGATTATACTTTGTTTCAACTTTTTTCCACCTTTGAGACTGCAATCTGTAAGTGATAGTACCTACCTAATAAGGGCAGTATAGGACCTCATTCTTTCTAAATCCACTTTGAGGAACAGAGACAAAAGAAAGTGACTTATTCAAGATGGCATATGTAGTCTGTGTGACAAAGTGAGAACAGATCCTCAACCCTAGTTCTTACAGCAAGGCCTCTTCCAAGCTAGAAGGAGGGGGGAACAGAAGAAAATTGAAACTGCAACTTTCACAGAAAGCCTCAAAGCTGGGGGAGAGGCAGAGGGGAGCTGTACATGATTATAATTCAATCTTTTTGAGAGTACAATGTACCCCAGTTTTGCCTCTGAATTACTTGTGCATTGAGCAAATGGGAAGGTTAATGTGCAAGGAGCTTCACTAGCCTCAGGCTGCCAAATGTGGTTCTGGTCTCAGAACCTCCAACTAATTTAGAGGTGGCTCAGCATAAAGGTAGGTAGGTAAGGGGCTAGAGGGAGAAAAGAAACATTTATTAGCTGGTTCTGAGGGACAAATGGTCACTGACTACTGCACTCGGCACAGAAAGGTGGTACAGAGATAAGCCTGTCTGTACTCTTGAGATTGAGTCTGGTATTTTCCTGATGCTTTCTGTACTGCATTTTTGAAGAAGTTTGGTGGTTTGAAACATTTGTGTCAGAAAAAGGCCTGATAATGAGGTTTTGAACTTTTCAGTCCTCTATTTCCCTTCATATGCAGCTCTGAATGGCACTGTTAGAATCCCCTTCCATTTAATATCTGCTTGAAAGCTTAGCTAACTTCAAAATTTACAATTAATAATTAATAATAACCTCTGTTTTATCATCTGGTCTGTCTACCCTTTTTTGAGAGGTTATGCCTTCTAATTCCACCTAGAAGGTTTTCCAGCTGAATGGCCCTACAGACTACCTAACACTAATCCCCTTTGTTGTAGACAAATGGCCATTTAGTTAGAGGGAAGGGAGATGCCTAATTGTACTTAGGTTTGAGGCATTCTAACTTAATGTACCAGTGCTTCTCCTGTGTGCCTTTGTGGATAAGCATGAGATAGGAGAAGATGTGGGATGCTGCGTTTTCAGGCTGCCTATAAGGTAGATGCCATCAGCAATTAGTTTACTCACTGGCATTAGGGAATGGTACTGGCATAGATACATTGCATAGATAAAGAGTATGGATGGCTTTGGCTGCCTGACTGTATGTAAGAGCCCTTGGTGGAGAGATGAGGGCTCTTTTTGAATGTCCAGGGACTTGGAGGAAGGTGTTTAATAGTGAGACACATAGGTGTGGATAGTGGGAAAGTGGTGGGCGAATAGCTTGTCTTGCTTTGTGTAATCTTCAGGTGAATTCAAAATTATCCACTCCTCTCTTGCTGTTACTAAGGAATATATGCTTCATAGGTACATCTAAAGTATGTCTGACTAGGGACATATGATATATGAGTGTTTCAGGGTGTTACCTGACACTTTTTACAGCAGAAGAAAAGAAATATTCTCATTTAATATAGACAAATTTTTAAAAAGCACTATGCTTGTGCAGTGTTCCTTTTGATATTTGTAATTTCACTAACTTCAAACCATTTCAATATTGTAAAATTTATTTCAGTATTTCTACTTTCTTTCAAATATTCCCGTATGTGACTTTTCATAAAAACAAACAACAAAGCCCCTAATAGCTGGATTATATTTCTTCTAAATTGTATGATTCATCAGGAAGCTTGACCCACAGGGGAACATTTTCCGAGTGGGGCAGGGATTAAGCTTCAAGTGCCCAGATTCATCAAAGGTGATGAGTTTAACATCTCAGAATCCCTCTGTGCTGTGAAACTGCTCCCTGATGCTGTGTAATATTCAGAGGAGAGGACTGCCTGTGATGCAACAAGAGGTGCCACAGGGTTTCTGGGCACCACAGGGGAGGGTGAGGAAACAAAATGGCTTTGAAGCCTGTTAGCATTAAAAGATGATGAGAAAATACCTTGTTGTCATCACTTTATTTCATTAGGTTGCTAATGAGTTTCCTCTAGGGATGGTAATGGGGTAGTTCTTATGCTCTTATCCAATTAGTGAATGATCCCTGGAGTATATCCTTTTGTTGTGAAAACTCATCGAGTTTCATTCCAACTTGAGCACTGTATCCTGCAGGTTCTCTGAAGTCAATGAAATGCCATGGGTAGGTGCATGCTAGATCAGGTCCTTGATTATTAATTGCTGATTTTAGCCTGATTTATGGTTTCAAGATGATGCCCTAGATGGCAATGGACTCTCCTATGAAAGTAAGTGAAATGCCAAAGATGTGAATGAAGTTTCATTCTGAGTTTTAAGGTTAGTTGTAAGTTGAGACACTGAGAGAATTCACAAGTTAAGCCCATGTAGATAGGAAACAAAAGAAAAGTGTCTTTGATGCTGTTGCCTTAAGGAATATCCAGTACCAATGTCTTGCCAGCTGCTTGTGCTCATAGGATCCTTTGCTGCTGGCACTACAGTCACCTTCAGGGTTTCAGCCTGATTTAAATGACATTGAAGAAAGAATTAGCAGCACTACTGATGGATCTGGCATGCGTAGTCGTGGGTGGCCTTCCATTAGTGAGAACTTAAGCTATTCTTTATTTTTCATTTTTGTCTCTGCAGGTAGCCAACAGTTGCAACTGTCTCTTGCAGGGCAGTATATTTGGTGTTGGAGCAGGTAGTTTGTTTCCTCCCTTGACAGTTTCTACTGTGATAGAATTTCTGGATTTCTTTATTTTTGAGTTGCTCGCTCTCCCTTTCTTCAATTTGTAATTTCCCTTGGTCACCCCAGCCTCTTGGGGAGACACTGGTGCTCTGTGTGGGTTTACATACCTGGGGTCGTGTGCTGCATGGTACTGTGAACGAAGAACACACAACTACATAAACACTGTGGTGCTTCACAGTCTACAAGGTTAGATTTAAATTATTGAGCTTGCTCCCCCGGTTTCTTCTTGCCTCCAAGGCTAATGTAAGCTTTATAGTCCAGTGCTGTATCTCTGATTCTTTGCTGTCAAGACACAGTAAGCTGCTTCCTTTCCCCTTTAGCTTTTGAGTACTAGAGATTTTCAAGCCCTATGGTGGTAGGCTGTTGCAATGACTGCAAAGTGGTTATGCACATGCTTTATGTGCAATTGGATATAAAGATAGAGACTGGTTTTGGACTTGGCCCTGTCAATGGGATGTAACCTATGGCAAAAAAGAGGATGCACTAGTTGCCTTCTCAGCTTTTCAGTTTGTCTTTTTTTTCCATCTTTTTCAGGTGTTGAAGAAATGCTGACAGGGGCTTTACAAGCCCTACTGATGCATAACAAACAGTGCTGGAGTAGATTAGCAGGTTTTGGATACAGGGTAGTGTTGTGATGCTTGTGTGGACTGTCTTTTGGCCTTGTGAATCTTGATTCCAGCTTGGATGGCAGACAGAAAACAAATGTTTTTTGTTTCTGTGAGTCTGACGTGGGCCATATCATTATTTGATAAATGCACTATGGTCCAGAGTGAACAGCAAAATCACTGAATGCTGGGTTATTTGGTCTGTGTCTTGTCAGCTCTTAGTTTCTCTTCTTTCAGCAGATAGTGGGAGGGATGACTAATGTTGGTTGTGACGCTGGGGCAGTTACAAGCTGGACCAACAGCAATATAGCAGTTAACATGCCCCATCACAAAGCTTCTGTGTGGTATTTAGAAACTGCTAACTTGATGGCTTTGAGATAAGTGACCTATGAGTGACAGT
This sequence comes from Chloroceryle aenea, assembly GCA_013399075.1. Taxonomy (NCBI): domain Eukaryota; kingdom Metazoa; phylum Chordata; class Aves; order Coraciiformes; family Cerylidae; genus Chloroceryle; species Chloroceryle aenea. The sequence goes on along the minus strand of VWZY01011713.1, from coordinate 382,735 downwards.
TCTTTCCCCAAATACCCCTTTACCTATCAAACCTGAGGGATAAAAACCTCAGAGGGATAAAAAACCTTTAGCAGGAATGGCTGTGGACAGTCTGGCCTGGAAGACTTGGTGCCCTGCAAAGGGAGAGAAAGGCTGGCTCGGGTGCAGCTTTTCTGCTTTCCAGAAACGATACTGCATGACTTTCCCTCCAGGAATAGTCTGGGCTCTCCCAGCCCATAGCAGGCTACTGTCTAGACCCCTCTTAGGAATGTGATGGCCATCAACACAAGCATTATGTGTATTCATTCAAGCTTCTGGACAGTCTTAAGCTGGAAACATTCTGAGAAATTCTCCCCAGGGCAGGATGGACCCAGAGAGCCTGTCTGCGAGTGCTCTACTTAATGAATGTGTTTTAGAAAAACCTCGTATGTGATGATCTCTTTCTTTCTTTCTTTCTTTGAGTAAATTCTGCTCCTTTTTTGGTTTTATTTTTTCAATGAAATACAAATCTAGGCTATTTCTGATGGCTATTACTGATAACTGGAAGAGCTCTTCAGTATGGCACACAAATATTTTCCATTTCCTTATATGTAATCACACAGTTACCTATTCAAGATCAACTAATGCATTCTTCTCAGTTTTCACCTCAGATCTGGTAAAAATGTGAGAGATAGATAACAGGGAATTTAAAAGAAAAGCCTCCTCTAATCCCTTGGTTGGACAATATAGTCTTTTCTCCCTAATCTCTGGATTGTGCAATATACTCTTCTCTCCTTACCCTCACCTCCTTAGTGCCCCAAGGAAAGCAACCAAATGTAATTCTGCCATAGGCCATGATGAGACTGTGAAAATAACCTCAACCTGTCCATATAATAGCTGCTTACATTTCCAATTCCCTTCTTTTTGAAGAAAGACTTTGAGTTTGGTATTCATAGTAGCACCTGGTCTTCTACCAAATTCAGATTAAACAGGTGTATGAAGTCAACACAGAAGAAGAATAAGCCACAGCTGCTGAACCCCCCTACTGTGGGGGCTCCTCTCTTTTCACATCTCCTGCTGTGTCTCTGCAGGAACAGAAGAGATGACGACTCATTTGGGGAGAGAGATGGAAGGAAGAGGGGAGCTGATCTGTCAAACTGCTGGGTTCATTCCTCCTTACTTACTAATCACTGAGGTCCAGTGTTTGTTCAGGGAGCGTTGCAGCACAGGTAGAGGCAGGGAAAGCTCTCATTACACACTGGTTATGCTTCTCTGCCGACTTATCAGAAAACAAGGTAATTCACTTAGTTTTCAGTCCTTGGCCTTCATTCTGAGATTACTCATCTCTTTTGCTTCCTGAAAATTGGCAATCATCTGCTTTCACACATGAAGTGCCAAGATACCAGATGGCCTTGCCCTTCTGCCACCAATGACCTTATTTTACTATCCTTTGCAGCTGTGCATCTTACTAAATGAATGCTGCAACTGACTGTCTCCCGGAGGACGTGGTCCCACAGTTGGGTCTGGGAGCTCCAGTGTGTGCCTGCTTCTCCCATCTGTTTCTGTTTGGACCTGTAGGTCACATAAAGAAGTTTTGATCATTCCAGCTCCAGTCAGACTTTTTGACCCTTCAGCTGACCAAAGGTGGACATTTCCAGTGGTTCCCAAGCAATTATCAATGGAGATGAGGACAGGAAGTGAGGGTGGGAAGTTGTGTTGTGTACATTACCTAATGATTTTTAACAGTAATTTTTTCAAGAGACCATTAGGGATGTGAAACAGAGGGAGAAAGAAAAGGAAGAGGAAATGAGGTGGGAGAGAGGAATCATAGCCCGATTTCCCTCAGTTTGATCCAAAGGCTGAAAAAGAGAAAGATGTGAATTCCCCTCCTGTAGGAGAAGCAGCCTGCTGTCTCAAAAGGCTGTTCCCTGCCAAGTCGGCTCTCCTGCCCACTCCCACTGGCAATGTGGGGATAGAGGCCACAAAATTTGGGGCTCTCAGAGCTCTTACTGTGGCTGACTTGTGCCTGGGCAGTGGAGGGGCCACTGTGTGGGGTTTTCTGTGTGGTAGCCCCTTCCCCAGCCACCGGCTCAGGAGCTTTTTGTTTCTGATTCAGTCACTCTGCAAATGGTGTCACAATTTGTCAGGTGCCAAGAGTGATATTTGCTTGATGGAAATGTTGGCCCTATTGTGAATCAATCCTAACAGCTTCTCGCAGCAAGGTTGTAAGACAATGAAGCGATATTACTATGCAGACAGACAAAGCAGCTTGTATTATGTGTGAAAACACAAATAATGGGAGGATAAATGCAAAACAGTGAGAAAGTCTGAGCGTTAGGAAGTTGCAGGCACAACAGTGCGTGTCAGCATCGGGCTGGAGCACCAGAGGTGGGAACAAGGCAGTGGTGAGAACAAGCAGGTGTTCTGGAGTGCTCATGCCTGGCAAGGTTGAGCTGGGGTGAGTGCAAAATGTGAGGAAGATCTCAATGATGTCCTGGAAAGGGGCTCCTCAAGCAGAGCAGCAACTGGAAAACATGATTATTCCTTAAAATAAAGTGACTTCTGACTCATACTAAATTAAGAGAAAACTGTGTGTGAGGTAATACTTGTGAAGGGACTACAACATAGGCATTTACTGGCAATTCTAGTGGAGAAGGGTAGCTAAAAAATTTCCAGTGTAACATTTATTTTTTTTATTTATGTAGTATTTTTCAACTGAAATATTCTGGGGAAGATGCTGATTTTTGTTTTGGGTTTGTTTGTTTGTTTTTAAAATAGATAACCAACACATTAGTATAGTGATCTTAACTGAAAAACAGAATTGTTGATAATTCCTTGGGATTTCTTCATGCTGAGTTGGTTTTTTTTTTCAACTCTGATTCAGATAAGAAAAGATATTTTGTTTTTATTTGAAATATGGGAGTTTCCCAAAAAATGGAAATGCTGAGTTCTGCCAAGCCAAAGTTGTTGTTTGGGAGCATCAGTGAAACTATCTTGGTAGTGATTAATTTTCCATGATAGAAATGTGTTGTATTAAGCACATTTAGTATTAATCAGCCCTATGATACTTAGCCTCTTCTGAAGGACCAGAGACTGAATGAATGTGGAAGATGAATTGTCCTCTGATGGCTAGCAGGAGCTACTTGATGTCATGCTTAAGGTATATTATCAGGGTAATACTGGGTAGTGGATGGTTCTCCACATTTTTATAGCTGAGCAGGGAGATCATTCCCCAGGGATGTCTGCATGCTGACTGTACATCAGGTGTATGGTTAATGGTGTGGGTTTGGTTTTTTTCTTTCTGAGAATATTCTGTGCCTAGGAGTCTGCCTCTGCAGCTACTGACAGAGTGCAGTTGGTTAATAACCTAAATAGTTTTTTATTGGACACCAACTACTGTCTTAAACAGAGAATGAAAGTGATCTCTGATGTTAGGGCTCAAAGGTTTCTGCCTTCAGAGAGTGTTGACCTGCTCTTTAGGCATTTCTGCTGCTTCTTTCTGACCCTGGAGCAGTCAGATCAGCAAATACCCTCTTGCAGGGAGAGGTACCAAGGTGATGGATCATGGCTTGATGGTGGTGTCTCCCACCATGGCTACATGTGGAGGGTTGATGACAGTCTTCTGTTCAAGCCTGAAGGGTGTTGGCAATTACAAGACAAAAAAGGAATATATATGAGGCAAAAGAGCAAGAGAGTGTTTGTTATATTAAATTATGTCTGGGTAATGGATTGCTAACTTGTCAGTTAAAGAACAGTGTCTGTCTGTCTGTACAACATCTGTTCCCCACGGGATTTAAGAACTTCTTTCTTGGGAAGAGACCATATGAGTGTGCAGTTCTTGCCATTAAGACTAATGCATTTCCTTCTAATGGTTCTGCAGTGATGAATCAGTCCCCACATGCGTGCTGTGATGGTGGGTGCCACTTCTTACTGGCTCCAGAAAAATTGTGAGTACTGATGTGTGTGAAGAAGTCAATATGAGAAGGGGAGGAATAGTTCTTGAAGGATAATTTGGGGCTGGGCAAGCTACCTTCTGCTGATGTCCTCAACAGTCATTAGCAAGTGAGAGAATCTTCTCCAGAGGACCATTTTGCCAGCCTAATTCAGGCTTTGGCTCCAAATTGTCCTCTGGAAGAGCCCATCTCTATCGACTGCAGACAGTCTGTGGAGAGCAGTCTTGCAAAGCTAAAATTAGTTTTTATCTGGACCCCTCCTACAATTAGGATAGATGTATGTGCTCGTTAGTTTTTGACAAATGCTTCCAAAGTAAAAGGAAAACAAGTAAACCATGGGAACTTACTGTAAAAAAAAAAAACAAAAATTTTTTTTTTTTGGTAAGAGATAAATCTGGTCTGAAATGGAGGTGGTGACTTCTTTTACTGGATGTTGGCAAATATGTCAATTTTTATAAGTGCTGCAGTAACTCTACAGCCAAGTAGATATGTTGTCATTTTGCCTGCTGTGAACTGCATCTTCAAAAGGAGCTCCTCTGCCAGCTGCAAAGGGCATCTGGAAGGCAATTGTTTTGTGATTCTGTCCCAATGCAGAACACAAAAGTAAATCTCTTGCCTCTTGATCTCTTTTTCTCTGGAATCTGGGTACATTTGTTTTCCATGAACTGCAATAGATTATCTGGAAAGTGAAACACATGGATTGACAATAGCTGTGCTGGTCTCTGAGGATGGGTCCCCAATGGTTCAAAGCCAGACCTGACTGGTGAAAGGAACATGTATTAGAGGTGGGGTGGCTGGTGTCTCTGTGCAGGTCCTTATCTTATTCCATGGGCCAGCCCCCTTTTTTGATGAGCTTTGCCTTTATCTTTAGCTCTTCTTTAGCTGCTACCCTAACTTGTTCACATTGCAGAATGGCACAAGTGAAACCCACGGGGAGTAATGGAAACAAATAATTTTTATCCTGAGTATGTGACACCTCCAGTTGTTGACAATGTGCTGAATGGCATTTTTTTAATATTTTTCTTCTTTGTTGGTAGCTTTATAAAGTACAGATGAATTGAAAAAAAACTAGACAAGAGTAATGTAAATCATGCATTCAAGTGTGTTTGTGATTATTCTGCAGGAAGAAGTGATAAACTGTGGTTATTTAGTTTGAGTAGAAGAAAATATGATGAAATAAGAGAGCTCAAGGGCTTTTCCTTTACTTGTCATACATGATTGTTTTGTGTATATTTAATAGGGACTTCACTGCTCCAGCAAATCATTGGAAGGAAATATTTAGTAGGATCCAAAGAACAATTAGGCTTTTATAGAGAAAATGAATTTGTAACAAGTCTGACTTCTGAGAACCCACAATGTCACCAGAGTTGCCAATGCTTTCTTGCTTCAGGAGGTGAGAATGACCTGCAGGGGTTGGAAAGGGATTCTCTCCGTGCAGTGCAACTTTCCATCCATCACTGAGCACACGCTGCTGCTTGTGTTTCTGGCTGCCTTCCCTTAAAATACCAGGTATTGGTGGGATATTGAAAAGAGAGTTCTTGAACTCACAGGCCAGTGATTTGATCAGGCGTGACAGCCTCTAGGGACCTAAACAAATAATGGAGAAGCTAATTCTGTTTCCCTATCTAAAATTCTAATCGTGTTTGTGACATCATAATTGGTTGCCATAGGGACAATTATGGTGTCATAAAAAGAGGATTAATGATGAGTTTAAGTGAGAAATAAGCAGCTGGAACAGATGAACTTTTAATAACTCCTGCCTTCTCTGAGAGCTACTGTTTTGTGCATAAAAATATAGTTCCAAATAAAGACTGTTGGGCTAGAAGAAATCCAGTAACTGTGCACTGAAGGAACAGTTGTACATCTGAAAGGATCTTGCTATAAGCTTCTGGGATCTATCAGGATGTTACAGTGTCAGGGAAATCTCATTTATATAGAGAGATGCTAGAATGAGCAACAGATCTGTCTCACGTGGCCTTTTCCAGCTGTGAAGCCACACTTTTTCCTTATGTGAATCTTTTCTGTTGTGTTTTTAATCATGAAAAACTATGTGCAAATATGGTTAATGTTCACGTGCAGCTTGTTCAAAAATATGGGAAATGATGATAGCACTATGTAAAAGATTAATTTTGGAGGAGCTTAACTGATTCCTTTCTGAGGTGCTTCAAATTTTAGTGGCTTGTCTCTTTTTCTTGTATCAGGAAAATCCAGATTCCTGGAGCTAAAGTATTTCAGGATAAGTCACCTGATGTTTACCTTTTGCCTGTGCTTATGTAAGGGCTAGGAGAGGGCTACTTAGCAGGGAGCAAACTAAATCAGGCAAATAAGAGTTCTTGTGCCCAAGCTGATGGGATCTAAGCTACTGTTATAAATCATCATACTAAGATTTTTCCATGCTGCTGACTGTATGCACTTTGTAAAGCAAAGTTTTGAAAAATGCTGAATTCTTTCTGCAGTGTTAATATCTGTGCTGTCTGCTTTACCCTCTTGGATGCTTTTGCTCCCTCTGAGCCAGGCAGGCTTGACCGTTCTTGCTGCTGTTTACTGCTCTGACTGAAGCCATTCCGGCAGTAGTGTATTAGCAGAAGGGCCATTGACAAGAATTATTACTACATAAGAGGGGACAGAAAGCACTGTGAATAGCCTGTGGGTAGTGCTGGGGATAGACTCGCTGGCAAGAAAATCCCATAGGGCTTATGTGTGTCAGTGCTTTTGTTTTGTCTCTTGCTCCTGTGATATTTGCTTAAATCTTGGCGCCTCTTTTATGAGCCAGAGAGGAACATGTGTTCCTCCTCACATAGAAGGAGAAATATAGGGCTCCTGATGGTTTTTGGGGTTCCAGCTGCATTGCTCAATGCCATGATGCTGGTCCTTGCTGTGACATTCAAAGTGGAGTGAGAATAGCACCATCTGGTTGTTGCTGCTGGGCAATGGAGCATAGTTACACTTGCACCCACTGTCACACTGCATGGGAATCCTTACCAGAGTGTGCTGGCTTGCAGTTGGTGACCTGTACCCCTGTGGTGACCTGCCTTGAGGCACAGGTGGCAGCTGAAGCGGGGTCTCTATGGCCCCAGCCCTGCCCTTGGTCCCTGTGTGCTGAGCACGAGCCTCTCTCCAAAGCATTTTCTGGGAAGAATGATGAATTCTGAGGGCTTCTAAAGTGGTTTTCAAAATCCTGTACAGAAATACATTCATCCCTGAAGCATTGCTGGGATGGAAGAGGGCAAGCCGTTCTTTTACTGCAGGAGATGTAATTCAGGAATAAAGGCTACGCTATGAATTTTCCAAAGCTTTGCTAGAGGTGTAAATAGCCTTTTTGGCAAACCTGCTTGGGGACATGTGAGCTTACGACACCTACGAGACTCTCTGATTTTTAGCCAGGCTGAGGATCTTTCTTCAGTGTTGTAGAGGGTTTCACTGGATGTAGAGTAGGTAGGTTTGGACACTCTTTCACTCAGTGCTACCTTCCTAATATGGTTTTTCATCTGTCTTTTCTCTCCCAAAGCCCTTGACCTTCACTCCTCCTGTCTGAAGCAGCCTGATACACAGCATTTCACCTCAATCTGCCCTTGTGCCCTCAGGCAAAGGATCTGCTTGCCAAAGATCCTGCCATGCTGTTGTGCAGTGCTTTGAGAAGAGCAGCTTATAAAAGCCATGAACAGTGCTCCAGGTAGTCTTACCCTCTAAGGCAGGTATTTTATAAAGAAGGAACATTTCTTTTACGAGCTGTGAAGGCAGGTTGAGCAGCTCTGTGCTCCGGAGTCCCAGAGCAGTAAGTTGAGGGCAGGGTGGCATGACAAGTCCAGAGCAGGGCAGATGGGTGGTGCCAACAATGACCACTACAACCTAAGCTTTGATAGGGAGCTAAAACCCTCTACTCTTTAGACCCTTCAGAAATAGGCGATGTAGTTGTGTCTCTCACTGATCACAGTAGTAATTCCTGGGCGAATAGCTGAGAGGGCACTGACAATTTTATCAGCTCCTCCAGACTGAGGGGGAATGCCCACCATTGGGTAAGCAATTTTGGTTAATTTGAGACTGGTGTCCAAGGAAGTACTTAATTTTTTTTTTCAGTCTGTGCTTAGTGGTCTGCAAGCTCTCCTCTACCCATATGGAGGTGTGGGGCTGTGGCAGCCCCAGGAATATCTCAGATCAGTGCCAGGCTTCTCCAAGGTTTGGCCTTCAGACCTGGTGCTGCCTGTGCAGAAAAGCCTGCTTGTGATGGGGTGTTTCTGGGAGCAAACTCTGCCTTGGCTTCTTCTCAGACACATTTTTTTTCCTCCTTAAATCCTATGTTTGGAGTCCTTGCCCCTGTGAAATCAGAGGATTTTTTTGTTGTTGTTGTTTTCAACAGGCTGCATCACATTCCTCCCTTTTTAGTTACAGCAAAAGCAAGGTGTGTGGCTAGAAGGAAAAATGTCCTGGTGAGAGCAGGAGGGGATGGACAGTGTGTTGTCCTGGTGGCAGGATTCAATGCTATTTGCTCTTTTGTTGCCTGGCAGATGTATTATGCAGACTCTTGCTAATGTCGTGGGTTAAGGAGGCAGTGCATTAGTATTCCCAAGATAAAAAGAGGATTGACTGGTCTGGTGTGTATCACTGTGCATACATGACTGTAACTGCTGTGCAAGTAAAGCACTGGATGTGCCTATCTCGGTTACGGCTTGGAGGGGTGTGCCTGTCTGCGTGTGACATGTGGTCAGTGAGAGGGCACGGCTATGGGAGAACATTATTCATGAGGGATCACACGCAGCTGACACACTGTGGAGGCATATGATAAACTGGATCTTTGGCTACCTCATATGAGAGAAAAACTGAGCCTGGCTGTCCACCAAGTGCTCGCTGATGGGGCCCCACGTGACAGGAGAACGAACTTACAGTGTGTCCCGCTGTGGGTGAGGAACAGGATAAGGCCGTTGCTTCTTTCAAACAGGGTGTGAAATACGTTTGTAGGACAGCACAACTTCTCTGAAAGTCACCCTGCCCATGCAGAGCTCAGGGGGATGGAGCAGTGCTTTCTGCCTCCAGTCAGATGGTTTTCTAGAAACTGGTCCTGCCTGCTTGGCCCGCAAAAATGTCCCCTGAAAGCACACGTCTTTGTGATCTCACGAGACAGTAAACACAGACTGAACTCAAAAACATGTGGGTGTAGCGGCTCTGGGTGCTAACATCTGCCAGAGCACAGAGGAAGTACGTGAAGCGAGGGGGATTTTTCAGTCTGTTGACATCTAAGTAAGAATCATGAGAGAGAATGCTTCATTATGTGTTTACATGTATGTCTTGAGGTCCCTGAACCCTGCTTTCTAAAACATGGCCATAAACCAAGTCTGTTTCACCTTCTGTCACTTAAAGTCAAGCTGCAGTTGCTGTGTCAAAATCTCTCCCTTCTTTTCCTCCAGTGACTTACCTCCTTTTCATCCTATTCAATCAGAAAATTCTTAAAAAGCCCACCCAAACTTAGTAAACAACTTCTTAAATTTTAGATTGTGAGTTTGTATTTGTTTCACATTAGTTGTGACTGAAGTCTATTACCACTTATGAGTTACCCAGAAACCTGTGTGTAGGAGACACGAATTTGCTCCCAAGCAGGCAATGACCTTGTGATTACTTTTATTAGTGAACTCCTCATCAAGGTGAATGCCAGGCTCTGAGGCCAACCTGGAGATCTTTCAGAGAAAACTAAAGCCAGGCAATCTCACAGATCCTATTAATGTCAACAAGATCTGCTCCCCAGCTTCCTGGATTTTTCTGGAAAATTGCTGCTGGTGGTTTAATTGGATCGATCTCACAGGAGCCTTCCCTGGGTCAGGGTTGTGTGGCTCTAACAGGGATGTTGATGCTGCACTTGCTGTTTGAAGTGGGTGCTTCCCATGGGTGAAGTGGTAGCAGTTTATATGTGACCTAAATTTGGACCTCACTTTTAGGGCTCTTCTTTTAGATACTTCAGCAGTATTAACTAATAAATTCCACCACAAGTTATATGTAAATGGGAGATTATTTCTGGATTGTTATTTCATTTCTGAAATAGTGCAGTTCAGTTTTATCATGAGGATTTTGATGAAGCTAAATGAGAAAAAGAAACCCCTCTAGCAAAATAACTCTTATGTGGATCCCCCCCTTTCATCTGAATCTGGGAACATGAAAGTGCAAATCTGTCTCTTGCTGAAAAATCTCATTTCTGTTCTATTTTGTAATAGGTCTCTGGGTGCTGAAACAATTTTCCTTTCTCTGCATATTTATCCTAAGCATTTCTCAATGGTTTGGAACTGAATGGATGTTTAAAGTACATTTTGCTTTCTCCTTTCCCCTTATATGTAGTACAAGGATATGTCTAAGCCAGTTGCTGACCAAAATGAACTGTGGAGATCAAAGTGTTAAATGTGAGTCAGACTATCTTGCATTAGAGGGTGAGTCAGCTTTGGTTTTAAAAAAAGACATTTTAAAGAAGCTACTTGGAAAAAATGCTGAATGGAAATATTTCAGAAGAGTCTCTCAGTCTCTGGGAGAAGATGGGGATTTATTTATCTCCATGCAGAAGTGATAGCGAGCCTTAAAAGTAGTAGTAGTAATGATGAGATCACTCTAAATTGAAGGTGCTGCTTTGTGAGTATTGTGCCCATTGTCCTGCATTGGTCACTTAATAGCAGAGGCAGCAGTTATTCAAGGTGAAGTTACTCAAGGTGAAAGTCAGGTGAGTGAGTCTCTAGGCACAGGTACTAGAAAAATGTGGGTGATGGGATGTCCCAGGAAGGAGAGAGACTGAGACAGACCTGACTGAGCTGGCTTAGTCACGTTTGGAGCTGGGCTTGAGAGTTGAGACTGTGGAGGCTTATTGCCCCTTGAGTGGCAAAGCCCAGGAGCTGCAGAAGGTGGGTTGCTGTGAACACCTTGTGGGGAGGAGACATCTTTTTGTGTGCACTGAAGCTCAGCTATTTTGCTAGGAGGCTAGGAGGTGTTAAGGGGAGGTGTGCATTTAGGAAATGGAAAGATTAAAGAGTTGGCAGACATCTATGAAAGGTTTTTACTCTCTAGATTTGTTATACTTGCTTCCTGTATTTCACAAAATTACCTTTTTGGAAAAAGAATCATCATCCCAAAGGGAGAATCCTCAAATGGAAAACAGGAAGACAGCAGCAGAGAAGGGCTGATGGTGTGTGACACAAAATAGCAAATGAAACAGCTAAACGGCCATCCAGATTCCCAGTAGAAAGAACACACTGACAAAAAGCAGAAGAGTGACCATTAGCATTGGATGGACTATTGCTGTGAACTGTAAATTAAGTAAATTTATTCCCGAATCCACTCTGACTTTTTGTGTGGCTGAAAGCAAAGCTCTTAATGTTTCTAAAATGAATATAGTGGCTTCTTCCTACTCATGTAAAGATGTACCAGCAAACTTTGGTAGTGTATTAATATTACACTGTATTACAAAGGTCTTATTTTGTGCTTTGCCTGACATTGTTACTCATTATGAAAAGCTACAACACTTAGAGCTTTTAGCAAAGCCACAGTGGTTGTTATCTGTCTGAGGCAGAGGCAAAGTCAAGGGATTCTTTATTTCCTACTCTAACTCTAGATGCTCATAGTCCCTAGATTTAAAGTAAGATTTTAGAGGGATCTGGAAATTTTATTGGCTTTGCTTGCTCTGTTTTTACTTGCTGCCTGGATATTCAAACATTGTCAGGTCCTCCATGGAAAAAAGAAGCCAAGGAGGTTGGTTTGGTTTTGACCTAAATGTAACAAATAGGAAGGGAAGTGAAGCCTACTGATATGACAGAGGTTCCAGTGACATCTCAGGAACCACCTCTTCTCCATTAGCTCCATCTTTTTTCCACTCAAGTACCCCAGGACAGTCACAGGCCACTCCTCAAACCTCCCCAGGTCTTCTGATTTCCTACCGTCCTGCCAGGCAGCTCCTGCAGTTGGCAAGAAAAACAGGCACTGAATGGTGGGAGCTGGCAGAACTTCTCGGGAATGTGGGACCGGTGGAAAGACAAGCATCCTTGGAATAGACGGAGGTTTGAAACTTTTATATACGTTTGTGTCTATATATCTATGTTGTCCAGGTTGCCAAGTACATATCTGTGTGGACCATCTATGTGGTCCAAGTTGTTGTAATGTTTGTGTCAGCATGTTGTCCATCTGTGTACAGTAACGGACTTTACGTAGTAGAGAAACAAAGGTGCTGTTTAAAATTAAAGGATTCACCCTGTTGTTTTCTGTCATGGCAATGTGAGTGAGGAGCTAAAGAGGAATTTTCTCTTTAAATGTCACCAAGGACTAAGTGGCTTTAGATGTATGGTGTGGAACACTAGAAGTGTTGAGGTGTGACGGAAGACTTTGCAGACCCTTTGCAGACGGTTATGCTTTTAATAACCTCTTGTGAATTTATGCCTTGAAGTGCAAAAATTTTAGAGGGTTTTTGTCATGGGTGAGAGAACCCAAATTCAACCTGCTCTAAGAATGAAGTCTGTATAATGCTTCTAATCTTTATAGTTCTCATTCCTCTGCAGTTAGGGTGTGATTTTTCTGAACATGGCAGGTGCTCTCTGCTGCCAACCCACTGGCAGCAGGCACAGAAAGCTGGGCTACCTTCTGACTCTCTGCGCACTGAAGCAACCTTTCCCCTATACCTGCCCCTTTGGTTACTAGAGCAGATAAATCAAGCACTCGCATCTAATTGTTATTCCCCACTTGGTTTCCACCAGTCGGTGGAATTCTTATAGGACTCCCTTGACCTGTCTTTCTTGTTATTCTCCTCCTTTTGTTGAAATGAACCTGGATTTTGAGAGCCTCAGAATTAGTAGTTTCAGAACCCCTCAATTTTATTTGTAGCTCCTCACAGTCGAGATGTTTTTCATGTGAATGCAGACACATAGCAGTGATTTGGAAGACAAGGTGATGAGTTTGGAACAGCCACTGCACAGAGGGTTTTAAGCACAGGATAATTTTGGACAAGAGAACTCTAATTATTAGTTCCTAACTTTCACTAATGAGTCAAAATATTGGGTGTATCTCACTGTAAATGTTGTTTAGTTGATAACTTCATTGTCTTCCCTGACCTGCACAGTTGAAAGATGGAGCCCTGGAGAAGGTTTGATGTTGCTCTATTGTTGCCCGAGGGCCCACTCACAGTCAGTAGAACATCACAAGCCCCCTCTGCCATGGTTCTCAGCTATTAAGCCCTCATGCTGTGCAGCGCTGTTTTAACCCATCAATTCACTCTTTCCTATCCTCTTACTCTAACTCTTACATTTCTTTGAACAGGCCTTTATCCAAGTCTTTTTGTGTGTCTGTCTCTGCAGCATCCCCCATTGAAAACACAGGCTGACTCAATGTTAAGGCCTAGAGGACTAATTTATTCGGTTATGTGCTCATATAATGTCTGATTTGGTATCCATTAGAACAGATATACTGACTGAGCAATTCCTGCTGTCACTGCACTGAGCTTTACTGCCCAACTGTGATTTTGAAGCATATTTACTTGATTTTTGAATAGGTGTAGATTACTGTATGAGCAGCTGTAGCTGTGCTCCAAGACTGCACCTTATTTATTTGTCTCTCATTTTTATTTTTCACGTATTTACTGGGTTGTTTTTTTTGACACTTATGACAAGAGATGACAAATGTAGATCCTACAGTGGTATTACATTTTATTTTAATTTCATTGAATGTAGCATTTCTCTATGTTAAAGTGATTTGACTACTTAGGTACATAAGCACTTGGTGTTCATTGGGTTTTGAAAGTTGGAGAAGGTCAAATACCATCTAGCAGGAAATCAAATTTTATATAAATTAATATAGTACAGCAAAAGTTGGTTTGGGTCTTTCTCATACCTTCAGGGGGGAAAAAAAATCCCACTTAATGGTTATGAGCTAAAAGCCATAAAATTTAGCCTTCTGATGGGATTGGCTGTGTATTTTACAGCCAGTTAGCAGTGAAGTTTTTTTTCTAGATCCTTCCTGTGTTATGGCTGTTTCCCCTAGTTATTGATAGTCATATAGAGTAAGTATTCAGATTTCTTGTTGTGGTACAAGATAAGGAAAAATTTGTTGACTCTTGAAGAGTGTCTGGGACAAAAAAAACTGTTTTCCTTCATCTCAGAAAGTATGGATATTGGAAATATTTATTGGTCCTCTTCCAGTGAGTTAGCTTATGGCAGGGCTGCTGCTGGAAGTACTGCGTGTTTCAGATGCAGTGTGGTCCAGAGCAAGACCAGCAAATGTGTTGCTGGTTTTGTTTTATCCTTTGACACCTGTTTATGCTCTTCTTGGCTCTACAAGGAGCTGCAGTAGGAGGGAACTGACAGAGTGACAGAGAGCCCCAGAAAGTGAAAACTGATGAGTTTGTTTTGGTGGGGTGGAAGAGGAAAGGTGTGTTTTATGACATGCTATATTAATTGTTCTGGGAGGTGATGTTTGTGGGTTTTGGCTGTCTGTCTCTCAAATCATGCTCTGTAGCTGAAACTGAAAAGAGGACTGAGGTGAGGGAATGACTGTGTCACCTATTCTGACTTTAAATAGTGGTGATGATGACTGGAGCTTTCTTGGAAATAATGCATATGGGGATGGGAGGTTGAAATTTTCCTAGAGACATCAACTAGCTGATTTTGAAGCTGTCATGTACTTAACCCTCCTGCCTCCAAACGTACAGCTCCTCCCTCCTCTCTGAGTCCCAGATCTCCAGCTCTATTTCAGGACTTGATTGATCACAAACTTCCTGAAATAAGGGAGAAGGCTCAAGGAGGATGATAAATTTGGCTATTCAAAGATGCTAATTGCAATAGAACCAATTTCCTGACGAGAGCTCTTCTCCACAGAGAAGTCATCTCATCATTGTAGAAACACTACCATAATTAACAGGAGCTGAAGCACTTACTGGCAGCTCATCACGGAGGCCTAGGTTAGTATGTGTCCAGATGTTGCTATCTCCTTGCACAGGAATATAATCTTCAGGCTCAAAGATGAGGTGTCATGGATTAGCTTCTGCCTCTCTGTTACTGCTTACGTCTTAACTGTTTTCTGAACAGTGAATCTGTAGTTCTTCTGTCCAGTTATCAGGACGCCATGATTATAGTGATTAAACATCTCTTTGAGCAAAGTAATCCAGCAACTTTCCAGAGTATGGAATCTGCAACCTAATAAAAAAAAATCTGAAGAAGAGGGCAACCTTTCTCCTATGTGTCTTCTCCCTACCTTTGTTTCCCTTTTTATGTGTGAGGCTTACGCTGCACATTGGATGCTGAGAAGATAAATGTTGCATGCCTGCCTCTGAGTGAGGAACAAAATGAATCCAACTCCTGTTAACTAGAAAGCACACTGGTGAAGGGCAAATCAGAAACCTGTTCAGCTGGAGAAGGTGATTGGAAGTGTTGCAGAAGGATCTTTCACCTGAGATGGCTCACAGTTCAAATTCTCTCCAAAGTGTCCAGCAGAGTCGCTTGCTTATGCATAACACAAATTGGTTAGACCTGGAAGTCTTTGCTCAAGATCTTAACATTGGAGTAGAAGTGGTGCATGTCAAATACAGCTGTACAGATCAGGGAAACAGCAAAAAACCTGTTTGCACAGAAGGTGAAGTTATTTTCCTCACTAGGTGTTTCCAGTGTTTTGCCAGTGGTTATGAAATGAAGATGCCCAGAACTATGCTTCAGAAGTGAACACTGTCTCTTAATCAGTGAAAAAGTGTGACAGAAGATGATTTTAAGAGCACCTACATTTGGTACAAAGGATGCAGATTCCGTCTTTAAATCTGATCTGTTCACTCCTCCTGCTTCAGTGTTTTCCTCAGCCATTCTCCCTACTCCCACTTGATGCTGCCAGAATTAGAAGTCTGTTCCTACCTAAAGCGACCCACGGCTCAGCAGGCCCCTTGCCTCCTCAGTCCTTTTCTGATCCAGGCAGTCAACTCTCCCTACACACATCCCTGAATGTCAGGAACGTGTTATCCACTCCCGCCCTGTCCTCCTTCTGCATGCACATCCCACTCCTCCCCACCTGTTACTGGTCATGGAAAAGCAAGAACAAAAGCAGGCTTGAGCATGTGTACGGAGACATGTACAGTAGTAAGAGGTGTTAATCTGAGCAAATGCCCAGTGTTGGCAATATCACGTTTTCCCCTTCAGTTCCAGTGTTTCTTTGCATCTCATATTCCTTCTACTGCCAGTGCAGGAAATGGGCCCCAGGGGTTGGAAGGACTCTCTTCTTGTTTTGCCTCAGCCTCCTGGTATGCTTACAGTGACCACCCAAGCACCACTGTCTATAGAGCATCTACAGTCTGGTGGGAAATTTGGTTATCTGCTGATCCTAAAACCTAATGAGAAGCTTTTGTTGCTTGAAACCTTTTAAAGCAAGGGTAAATAGGGATTTACAAATCCCTCCTCTTGCATTCTCCCTGCTAAGGAGCCAGGAGGTTCCAAAACCAGCCCATGGCACACCGTGACTGTTATCTGCACACAGCCTATGGCCCAGACCTTCTATGCACGCTTAGCTGCAGTGTAGTGCTGTGGCTTCTCCTCACTGCATGCCTGGCCATGGCTGGTTTTCTGTATGTGACAAGCCTCAACTTTGCCAAAGCTGTGCTGGGGGAAGAAGAGATCTATACTGCTACCCCAGACCTCTTTATCATAATGTTTGCAAGTACCAGCTCACAATGAGTGCCTGAGAGAAGCCAGGAGTGCAGGTAAAGGTTGAGCTCATTTGGGTGGGTTTTGACTGGCTTTGTCATCTCAGGACGGGAGAATGCAAGAACCGTAGGGGGAAAGTTGGATGAGAGAGGGTGTTTGGGGGAGGATTTTACAATGTGCAGGAGTATGTGGCTTAATACATTGAGTATGTTGGAGGTGAGGAACTAGAAAAAGAGAAGTTATCTTAATAAGTCTGAGTCACTGTGGGAGTGGGGGTGGTGGCAGAGAAGTCTTAGTGCAGCAGGGATTCATAAACTGAGGAGGACCCTGTGAAAATTTTGCATGAGCTGAGCTGTTGGGGGGAAAGCAGTGAAAACTGGTGTGCCAAGCTCTCCCAAAGACATGCTTGAGCTCTTTGCTAATGCCCATCTATTTCATCATGGTACTTGCATGGCGAAGCTTGGGAAAACAGAGCATGCAAAACATCTGAGTGACTGGAAGTCTAATTTCAAATAAATGGCAAATGATTAATGCTTACTGAATAAATCTTGCATAGTTTTCCCCTCTGCTCCTGGCCACCTCTTTCTAGTTCAGATACAAACTCAGAGGAAGCTTGATTGTTTTAAGTGAGTTTCTTGTTAAGTTGTCCAGATATGAATTTCTAAGCAAAACTGGAAGTGGGAGGCTCATGGGGATTGAAGCAGAAGAAATAAACCGCAAATATTCTACTGCTGATTTGTGCGCTCTGTCAGCTTGGAATGCACATTATAAAAAGGGGCTAGCAAAGCTGCTTGGGATTTCTGTATGCACCTCTTCAAAAAAAGCAGCCCTGGTGGAGAAATGAGAAAAAGCAAAGTAGAGAGGGAGAGGAAACTGAGGTTGAATTTAGAAATTGATTTCCTGAAGAACAAGGACCATGTTTACCAAGGAAAAGAAACTTCTGACAGGGGGCAGATTCATATGAAGTACACATGTGCAACATCTTCATCCAGAATGTTAATGAACCTTAGCTGAATTTTTCCTTAATGTTTTTTTATTCACTTGTGTCTCCTTTCTATTTGTGGTCCTGGCCACACATGCGTAAATATCCCCAGAGAGGGGGATATGCTGTTTGAATGCTGTTTCCTACCCTCCTGAGAGTGAGAAGTAGCAGGAATGTCAGGGGGGTCTGGATCCTAAGAGATTACAGTTTGGCAGAGTATGGATTAGAGTTAGTAAAATTGGCAGTAGCAGAGTTGGATATTTGAGTTTTCACCTGAATTATGCCCAAGCTCTGAACTTACACTAAAGGGCTGCTAATTTAAGAAGGTGTATTTCTAAAAGAGTGGGGGAAACCTAGCTGCAGTCCTGCTAGAGATGTAAGAACATCTACGTGTGCTGGACAAGCAGTGGACCTATGTGCAAAGCTCAACTGCAGGGCAACTGCTTGCAATGGCTGTCACAGTGTGTTTTATGAGCTGTGATTAGCTGGAGCTGCTGGATCTTTCAGCTAAATGCTGGCTGGTCCAAGACTCCAATTAGCTATAAATCAGCTGCTTTTGTAGTTGTGCCCTTATCCTCCGGAGGCCAGCTTGAGCATTGCAGAGTCTTCCATGAGGACCATGATTCATATGCCAGTGAACAGCTGCTGAAGATCCCTGGGTATGCCCAAATGATCCTGAAACTGATGCCTCTGCTATGGGGTGAGGTTTTGTCGTGGTAGTGTGAAGGAAGGATTGCCTAAATTATTACAGTTTCAGGTAAACAGAATCCTGGTTTACCAGCCTGCTTCAGTGTTGCATGCAGTGGGATTTCAGCCTCTTGGGATTCCCTGTCTGCTGCTTTCCCATCTTGATATTAGTAATTTTCTAGGTCTTTGCTATTCAAATGAATGAGAAAGGAGCACTCTTTCTCTGGATGATACTTATTGTGCTAGAAAGCATTATGAGGAAAAGAACAACTTCAGAGCCTCTGCCTTTAGCCTGCTTAGATGGAAAGCATGGTTAGACTATTGCACGTGCACACAAAGCCAGACAGCTTTATACCTTGACCCAGAATCCCTTGCCACTTTAGTTTTTTGCCTCTCTTTCAATCAAATACATAGGGGGAAAAGAAACTAAAAGGTGTCTTTGAGTGGGAGTTATCACCTTTGAAGGACTGGCTTAAGACCTGCTGAAGCAAGGTTTCCATGCAACCTACGTAATTCCAGCCTAGATCTCTGGCCCATAGAAGGCAAAAAAACCCTGCTTCGTGTTAAAAATCTCTAGGCCACTGCAGACGCTTTGCCTTTTTGACATTTCTTGTATGTTTAGCTCTCAGTGCTTTCCATTTTCAACTTTCAGCTCCGAAACATCTTTTCAGGGTTGTCCCCTCACTAATGGCATTAAAATTTAATTGCTTAAGTGTCATGAGGTAGAACAAGGCTCATGTTGGGGACTTCAAGAGGTAAGAGGTGTCATGGGAAGTGTTGGAAAAATTTAATCTGAAGTAGTTGGCATTAGGGGTGCCTGTCATTGTAGCATTCAGCTCTTGAGCTGTCTTGTCCTACATGTTCCTTTCTGTCTTGGTTCTGCTTCTTCTCCTATCTGCTGAACCCAGAGAACACACAGGCCTAATGCACTCCTGCCTGATGGTGGCTGCTTCTGCCAAAATCCAGATTTTGGACTTGAAAAGCTCTTGGGAGCTGTGGAGAAAGGGGCAAGAGGAGGCAAGCAGGGTTGTTAAATATGTTCTTCTCTTTTTGATCTACTTTCCTGTGAGGGAAGGTTAAAGGGGCAAGAGGGACTGAGCAGCCCATAAAGGAGAGTACTGATACCAGTTTATTTAACACGCAAAACAGATAAAGATTAAGGTTCCTATGGCAACTGGCTACCAGTAGAAACACCTCAAGGATTTGGGGAGGAGGGGGAATGATGATATAGCACAAGGCCCCAACATTTTGTATTAAAAAGACCCTTTTCCCAGCTGCAGTAGCAGCAACATCATCAGCTTATTTGCTGAAGAGTGACATTTCTGTGTAACTGGCACCACCAAGAGATAGAGGACAAATTTCGCATGTTCATTTGGATAGGTCTTAAAGTCATGAGGCAGAGTATTTTACATAGGGTCCTGAGTTATGTTCTCTCTCTGTGTGGTTTGAAGGAGGAGTGGGAGATGACATATGAGGTAGAGATGAAGGACCCTAGAAGCCAAGTGGCAAGTCCAGAAAGGGAATTAAATAAGGCTTGTGGACATGGTGTCTAGTTGTGGCCCCTACTCTGGGAGGTCCTAGGAGACCTGCTCCTTTTCCAATATCTGAGGAAGCCTGGAGAGAGCTTTGTTCTCTGGCTTTCAGACCATCCCGCCTCAAAATCAGAGGGGGATAAGTGTGTACAGGCTTGCTCTTTCAACAGAAAACTTCAAACGTCAGTTCTGTTTGTTTGGGTTGTTTTGGGTTTTTTTTTTGGCTACAGTGCTGTAGTAACTCAAGGAGCTTGGGTGCTTGGTGCTTGTGTGTTTTCTCTGCTCAGTGCCAGCCTTCCTGCTGAGAACAACCTCTCGCACCAGGTATTGTGAGTTTTCCATTTGGAGTTAAAATGCCAAAGCATGTAGCCATTTGATTCTGGGAGTGAGAGGAGGCTGAAGGAGGTTAAGTATAGCTTTTGTTTAGATTAGCACAGCATGGAAAATAACCATTTTTCTGCAGCCTCATGGCTCTGTATTGGAGGCCCTACTGAATAGCTACCTGATCAGTCCCAGCCCTGGGAGGTCGATTGAGTGATTTTCATAATTGGATTTTGTTTGTTGATCTCACTTTCTTGATTTTTTTAAAAATAACTCATTATAATCATGCCCTTCTGTCTATTGGAAAAAGGCATACCTCATGCTGAGAAAGAACTGTGTTTGTCCTTTGACATCTGATGGTTGGCATAACTTCTAGCAGAGCTCACAAGACTGCTGAGCAGTGGACACATGGCACTATTCTCTTCTCATCCTGAGGTACGCACACATAGACAGGTGCCAGCTCATTCCAGAAAGAATGCAAGAGTCTGCCAATCAGTCTACTAGTGAAATCTGAAGTCAGGCTGATACTGGTATTCATGGAGTAAATATCAAGGGTTGGGCTTGTCCCTCCAGAAGGGCTTGTTTGAGTTCTATGAGATAATGTGGACCTGGTTTTGTGAGCATTGGCTATCCAGGGTTAAACTATATAGTTCATCCCAGGTGAGGAAAGTACAGGGAGGGTGAGTGACAGAAGGCTGTGTGTAACAAGACTGAGGCATGCATGGAGCTTACAGACATGCAAATAGCACAGGTAGATGCAGGAGCTTTATTCCTGATCAGGAAAACTTATGTTCAAAATTTTGATAAATCAGTTGTTAATAAGAGGACCTACCATACTGTATTTAAAAGTGGATATGATAGATGGGGAATGAACAGGAAAAGGAAAGATATATGAGATGGGAAACATGCAGTAACATGATGAAGGGAGCATTTGAGCCTACAGAAGGCTGATACAAGAACCTGAGTAGAATTCAGGAAAGTGAAATATAATGAGGAGGTTTGAAACTGGGGTGGGGGGAGAAAAGCAAAATGTATGCAGTGTGGGTAGTAATGAAATGGGGGAGTAAGAACTGAACAGGATAAAAGGGAAAGGGAGGAATGGTTAGTGGAGAAAATGAACTGGGTAAGAAAGGGGGAGATTTGAGAGGCAATGGGAAGGAGGAGGTTTAATGGAGAAGGTGGAAGAAGGAAGGTAGGCAAAGAAAATAATAGTAACGAGAATACTGAATAAGAGACATGTGGGGCAAGGATACCAAAAGATGGTAGCAGCAAAATGAGGAGAAAATGAAAAATTTCTTAGTACCTGGAGATAGCAAAGGTGTTTAGAGAGATGTAGCATTCATTTTAAAGTGAGGGGTTGGGGAGCCAAGGTTAATTGGAGTGAGATGGAGAGTTGGACATCAAAAACATCAGAAATAAAAAAGGCCATAAAAGGGGGGGAAAAAAAAAGTGGGAAAATAAAAGAAGGACAAAAACAACAAAAAAGAAACTAAGGCAAACAGTGTCCGTGTGTTACTTTGCAGACACTGTGCCATCAGGAATTTCTCAGATAAATGTATTGCTGTGAGCTCTCATATAAGCTATCTTTGTATTCCCCGTGAACCCATAAAAAGCCCCATCTCCATGAAAGCAGGCAGCCAGGGCACAAATGCCTCTTCTGAAATCTCCACAGCTACAGGGTATGCCTGTCTTGACAAGCTGAGAAAGATGCCCTCCACGCTGCTTCAACCTGGACATTGGCTACATAAGAGTGTGCCCTGATCCTGCATTTCAATTCCAGTTCCTAATGCCTCCTGCTGTTCAGAGTGTATACAGGGCTAGGCAGCATACTTATTTTTGAGTAATAGGAAATATAGAATTGTTGTGTTTGGAAGAGTCCTTTAAGATCAAGTCCAACTGTTAGCCCAGCACTACCAGGTCACCACCAAACCATGTCCCTCAGCACCATATCTACATATCTAGGTACAAAGGTCTAACTTTAAAGACTAGAATATGGCAGTAAGAGCTAACTCTGTCCTCAAGAAGCAGTTGTGATCTGTGTATCTTGAGTGGCTGACAGACTGAATGATACCTGACCCTGCAACACTCAAAAGTTTTCCTGTGACCAATGCTCAGACTGTCTTGGGAGGGAGCCCGTTATTGTTCTCTCTTGTTTGTCTTGGCTGCCCCAGGGTAGCCATGACAAGTTGTGGCAGGTGGGAAAGCCTGAGCTGTCCAGGCAGTAATGGCAAAAACCAGGAGTCTGTATGGGATTCTCCTGCAAATCTCTAAGATTTGTTCTTGAAACAGGGATGTGCCTAGAAATGCTACCACTTCTATGACAGACCTCAGCACATCTTGTGCTCTGAATGAATGCATGAGTTGAGCCTGCGGCATATTATTTCTCCCTTGTCCTGGTCTGCCTGCAAAATAGCATCTTAAGGAAAGCTGTGATACCTAAGCTTGTGGCTAAGCTGTCAGAAAGAGGCAAGTGCCAAATACAGACTGGAGCATGTAAGTACCCTGAAGGAATTCTTCTAGAAGGGCTTGCAGCCGTTCAACGCTTCTGCCTACCAGGCCTTTTCTAAATTTCTGATTTATCACATTTATAGTCAAAGATGGAGTCAATGGACTAAGTGGTGTGGATGGGGTGAGGCCTCGAGGACTGTCTGGCAGACTGAGCTATTTATGTGGAGGTTAATACTGGCATGACTTTGTTTTTAAGCAAGGCTTCCCTTTCCTAGGCTTAGTTTCAGCCTACCTTGCCCCTTCTAATCTCCAGTCAGATCATCTCCTTCTGCAATCATCACCCTTAAGAGCAGGTTTTAACGAATTACTCTTCTGACTGACTTACCCTTTAACTGAGAAATTAATTTTTCCCTTCATCTGTAAATCTTCCAGTCCTGCTTCCTCCATGCACTCTGCATTGAGTTTATGCATTGGTAGTAACTTCTGGGTGTTCAGTTCTGTTTGAAGTAAAATAAGGTCTTCTGTTAGAGCTACATTTCAAATGCAGAATTTCAGTGGTGGGCTGAAGATGAGTGGAAATCAATCACACCTTTGGCTCATCTACAGAATAAATGGCTTTCTGCTTGTGTAAGGTGTGCCTGTTACAAAATCCTTCTCTAAAGTTTTGAAAAGATGATGGGGAAAAAAGTAGAGAGATAAAACAAAAAAGTGGGAGGGAGTAAAGGCTTGGATGGTATTGTGCTGGCCGTGGGTTCTGTGATTGCAGGTAACTAATTGCACAGTCTAGATTTGTAGGGAGAAAATTCTAATTTTTCCTAGATCACAAATTGTAAGGAACTCTTATATCCCAGTATTGAGATTCAGCCATTTTGCACAACGTTTGAAAAGCTATTCTGTGCCACAGGGAGCCCTCAAGAGGGATGTCAGACATTTGCAGTCTCCTGGGAACCTGCAGAAGTAGGAATTGGGGTGAAAATAGCTAGATGATCTTTGGGAAATGCACAGTGTCACCTGCTGTAAGGAAAGGTAGGAAAATCCCAATGGCTTCTGGGCTGAGCTTGTTGGAAAGGTGTTGCTGATCTCAGGACGGTGATTGCTTCAGTCATGAGTGTATGAGCAAGATACCAGTCAAGCAGCTGAGGGTTTGATCATGTGGTTAACAGCACCAGCGTTCCCCACCCATGGTCTCAAATAGTGGATTTTCCTTGTAAGGAGGACAATCACTATAGAAATTCAAGGAATGTAAGATGGTATTTCCAACCTATGACATCCATTAAAACTATTAAATTAAGCCAAGAGTTATGAAGAAGGTTAATCTGTTCTATTACAGAATCTCAAAATAATAGCATAATCGACTGAAACTCCTAGCACCAATCCCTGTTAAACTGCCTCCCACTCTTCTGGTGGCATTAACCACTTTGTACAAGTATAACAAAGATGGGGAAGTTCAGTCATTCTCTGCTTGATCCCTGTCTCTCTCCTACTGTAAAGTGAACCTGCATTTTTTAATCTCTAAATAAGTTTTACCTGTCCCCAAGTGGTATTAGTACAGCTGGCTGTAAAACCTCTGTTGTCTTAATTGTGAGTGCTGCTGATTTGTGTTGAACCACGAGCCTTGTTTTGGGAGGTTCTCTTAGTTGTTTTGGACATTAAATATTTAAAGCTTCCATTTTGATGTGTATTTTTTGGCTGTGAGAGGAAAAACTGTTTGAATGCTTTTCTTCTTTGTTTCGCCCATAATGTGCTTAACTCTCCAGCACTGACTAGGTAAGCAATTTTATAAAAGGGAGGTTTTCTCTTTTGCTCCTGATGCAGTTTTTCTTGATAGCTTTGAGCTACAAGTTTCTCAAGCTGAAACCTCCACCTTATGCAGATCTCTGGAGCTTTTTTAAGAAAAAGTCCTCCTCCCACTCCTCAAACTTGCATGGCTTTGTACTGCTGTTCTTCCTATGTGCCTGCTGCCTGTCACAGTTCTGCATGGAGGCTTGGCTTAGGTTGTCTTCTTTCCCTTACCTGTGGTCTGAGATACTGCTTTTGTGTCATGACTGGGCACAGTCTGTGCGCGATGACAGCTCTGCCATGATATACTGTGAGAGAGAAATGGTTTCTCTTACTGAAAGCACCAGATTTTCTCCATCTCAAAATTTGATTGAGAATTAGGACAAACGGTTGTTTGTTTTCACATAGCTGTATTCCTGCACTCTAAAATGGCTTTCAGACTGAGATTACCACCAAGAAAGAAAATGAGAAAGACCTGAGCGCATGTACGAGTTCATCTGCTCTGAAAAGGGAGGTAGCTACTGTGAAGACAAAACCAGTGCTGACACCTCAGCATGTGCTGGGGCAAATACTTAGCTGCAGCTGCTTTCCTTAGGCAGAAGGAATTTTAAACTGCCTTTTAAATTTCCTTATTTGTACTGATGAAGCTTAGCTGGCTGTGGGTGAGTGACACCTGGCAAACAGAAACAGCCCATATTAGCATTTGTAGAGGGAAGACACTAAGAATTTCCAGAAATAAGCACTTTGCAGATCTTTTTTTTTTTTTTTTTTCCTCATGTAAAGTGCATCTGGACACAATGACTAAGATAAGGAGATCAACATTTGCCCCAGTCCAGGAACAAATAATTTTGGACCCTATACCACGCTGAGGTAGCTTTTTGTAAAAGGAAGACAAAATGCATTGAGAGCAGCATGTGCTTCTGCCCAGCTTCCACAGCCAGAGGTAGAAATGCTCTAAGGAAGCTTGCTAACAGCAGTTCTCCTCTCATCAAAGGCAGAAAATGTCCCTGGCTTGTGAAAGGCAGGTTGCTCTTTGTGTCCTCTGCAGACTGAGTCGGGAGGTGAGGTGAGCATGTCGGAGAGGCTGGGTGAATCTGTCAAAGGCAACTTCTATACTGCTGCCCTGGAAAGGGCAGTGGGGAGGGCCAGCAAGAAGGTGTAAGAAAAGACAACTCCATGGTGGAATAGCCTTTGGTGTATGAGGCAAGCAAGACTAAGGATTTTCTAGCTGGAAGCTCACCTCTGGTGTATCTGATCAAGGACAGGTCAGGAATTTGCTCCAGAACCAACCCATGATGACACTGGAGGTTTTGCTGCTGACTGAATGCCTGAGGCAGGCTGTGCCTCCTGCCAGCCACACAGAGGCAGCTCTGATTCCTCTGCACTCACCAACTGACAGCTTTCACCCTCAAAGCTTCTGAACATGAGCACTTAGCCCCAAAGTATCTCTGAAAAGCTTAGTGAGTTTTGCTTTATTCTGTCTAGGTCCCATAGGTTATGCTTAGCAAAGAGATCTTCTCGTGACCCTTTTCAACCCTATTGATGAAGACCCCAGGACCAGCTAAATATTGTAAGCTTCATGGTTGCTGTTAAAAAAAAAAAAAGGCAAAAGCTTTTAAATGGTGCTTTGTGAACAATGCCTAAGGTTTCATAAAGTGGGTATTTTTAGCATGTCATAAAAATATAAAGCCCCATTTTTAGCCCTTCAATCTTTGCAAAATTAATTGAAAGCATTTTACCTTGCTCTCCCTTGCTTCCCTGACTTTCAGAAGCTAGCTAACTTTAGGACCCAGGAGGGAGGGCGTCATCAGATGTTGGCAAATGCTGGCCATGTTGTGTATCTATTTATAGTAGGCGTGTGTCGAACCACCTTGTCGTTCTTTTCTTAGCATCAGCTGGACAAGCTCAGCTATCAATTATCCATGAAGCTAATGATAATACAAGGAAAGCTATGTAAAGCAGGTGCTCAAGGAAAGGGAAAAAGGGGAGGTAGGTGACAGGGTAGAGAGAGATGAGGTTTTTGGAAGGGAAAAAGATCCTTTTGCTCAGCTGAAAACCCTGATTTTATCCGTAATAATTACTAATAAAAGGGATGCCTGCGCAAAGTCATTGTGACTGCTTTCAGCTAGTGCATCCCTCCCAAATGTTATTTCCCTTATTTATTTTCATTGTGTTGGCAATCAAAGGCAGTGATTGCCTTAAGCTGAGTGTTCTCCTCCCCACTCTGTCCTGGGTTCTGATATTTGGGTTGGCGATAGCAAGTTCTAGTTTCCTGGTAAAAAACTGAGCCTCTGGTATTTCTTACACTCTGAGATTGTACATCTGTGTTTGCTTCCTCTTTTTGTCTTTGTTTCAGAGAGGATTTTTCCTGTAATGACTCTGGGGGGAGAAGGGAGCAAGCACAGGAGTGTTCCACTCATTGTCAATGACAATGTCGGCTATTTATCAGCATTTTTTTTTTTGGTGTGTGTGATGGCTTTTCTTTGCTGCTTTTCTCTCTGCTGGGAAGCAAGACAGCATGAACTCTGCACTTGACAGCAGCTCAGGTTCTGACACCATCTGCCACCTAATCCACTTCCAAGGAAGGGTCTGACGTCTGTGTGCATGTGTGTGCACATACACGCTCCCCACGTTGCCATACATAATTTCAGCAGACTCATACTGACCAGCTCACAAGCCCCATTTCTTTTACAAGAATTAGCCTTTGATGATACTTCTTTTCTTCCTCCTAGTTTAGATTTCCCTGATTCTGTTTATCATACTGCGGTAGGAGGCAGGGGAAGGGGCTTGTGAGTTGAAACTGGAGAAGATTTCCTTAAAAATTGAATAGCTCTCTGTTTTCCTACCTAACCTGGCTCTTGTAGCTGCTGGACTTTCAGATTATTTTTTTTTTTTTTACTTTTCCTGGAATTTATGAGAGTGGGATGCATGGATTTCTTTTGCAAAAGCAGCAGGAAAAAGAGCAGGTGTAAGTTGTCCATGCCAGGCTCCTTGGATAGCTGGTAAGTGGGCTCATGCAGGAACTGTTGCATTTTAAGCTATTCAGTGACATAATGGCCAGTCTTTTTTTTTGCTTTCTGCAAGCACTGAATGTGTTTCAAGCTTTCTAGATCTCCTTCTTCTAATAATACGTGAAGAATGACAGTTATCACATGTGATGCTGTGTTGTATCTGTGGATGTTTTTAAATGCACTGTGTTCAAAGCCCTTCACTGTGCTGGATCGTGTTTGCTGATGGCATGCAGTCCTGTGCACACTCACTGATAGGGAAAATGGATTGAAAATTAAGATGGGGAGAAAAGAGGGGCTTTGGGAAGGAGGGGAGGGATGGAACGGTATGCGTTCAGAAATGCTTGTCATTCTGCTTGTAGTTGTCAGTTATGCCATTTTTTTCTGTTCTATGGTAAAAATATTTTGAATTAGCTTCTGGAAAAAGAGTAGAGCTCTCTGCTGCTGGGTGGCTCTCATACCTGAGTGGTGTGATTTCTTGATCCTGGGTGCCCACGCATAACAAAGTTCCCAGTTTTTGCAAAGCTATATGTACCCTTCCCTCTCCCTTTGGAAGGATCTCCACTGCAAAAATTGGAGGTTGTTTTTTTCTGGCTGAGGATGAAGGAATAGTAGTCCCTTCAGAAGTTAACAGTCTTTGGAAAGGCATCTCTACCTCTGCCAAACAGGGGACCAGAGTTCTGCCATATAATGCAGAGGGTTTGACCCAGGGCTTGCTGACAGTTCTGGAAAGACTGCCATCATTTGTCTGAGGCTTTAGGTCAGGCTTAGTTCAAGTTCTCATCGGTTCTGATGAAGTTTGCTTTGCTTTGTGGTTGGATTTCTCCCCATTCTCCTTCCACCTGTCTTTGCAGAACCTCTCCCTCATTTTCCAGACACACACTAATGACAGGAAGCTACTTGCCTGTGTGACCTTCACAACAATTTCTGCATCATTACAAGCATGGACCAGAGTAATCCTGCTGTTCAGTCATGCTTCATTTCATCAATCACACTTAAAACAAAATGTAAAAAAGAAATGAAGTTTCATATTGAATAATGCTCATTAATTAGGAAAGCAAAGGAATGTCATCATCTTAATTGGAGATAGATTTCTATATGAAAACTAGCTAATAGGTAATCTTTGCTAAGTGCATTTTATTCTTCTTATAACAGGAAAGCAACCTGGATTCTTTGAGATTAGTTGTGGAGTTATTCAAAGAGAGGTTTGTATTAATATCATATTGACATGTATTGATGAAACCTGAAAACTTCTCTCCTTTTCCCACTGTGGAAAATTGCTTCCCCTTGTCACTTGTAAAGGAGGCAGGGGAATAATTCTTCACCTTCAGATAGCAATTTAAGATTGATCTGATGAAGACAGAATATTTCAGACAATCGATTAAAGAACCCTAGTTTCATCTCATGTGTGGGACTGCATTCTGTTCACAAGATGACTCTTCCAAGCTTCAGGTTGAATCACTTCCTCTTTGGATGAAAATGGGTTTGAAATTTTTAAAAATGGGTTCTCCACAACACAGTAATACTTGAACTACCAGAACTGTCTGATGCTGTGGTTTAATTTAGAGGGTGTTGTCCTTTCATAGTTCACACTTTTCTGTGTAGGAAAGATAGCAGTATGCCCATGGAGAAACTGGCCTTCTGAGACCACATATTTTGCTTGAATATTCAGTCATTTTTCAGCTGAAATATGATCTACAAGGCAATAGAAAAATGGTGTTATGTGCGCGTAAGGATTGTGCCTCCTTTTGAATTTGTAGTATTTAGAAAGTCCTCCCTTTCCTGCTATGTTTGTTTTCCAGTAGAAAATATCTTCTAATGACTATTAATTACTACTGATATACAGGTCACCTAAGATAAAAGCAAAACTCCTCTCACAGCTAAAACATCTCTAGAGAATTAGAAAGCACTCTCTTCAGTACTAAAAACTCTAGTGATTTATTGTTCCAGTCTTAACCTCTCAGTTTCTGTCTTTACTGTACTGTCTCAGCATGGGGGCAGTCTCCTGTAAGCACAGACTTTTGCCAACCTTCCCTTGAGATTTTGACAGACCTACGCAGGGAAGGATGAGGAATCCCCTTGGGCATAGGCATTCCCTTTGTGCCTTTGCCAAGCAGCAAGGAGCCCAGGAGGAAAGCAAGTCCTCATGGGAGGTGCAGACAGATCTTGCAGTTGAAAACTTGGAAAATTCCAGATAAACTCCTGGGAAAGAAGAAATGTTCAAACCAAATCCAGATATTTTGGAGCCCAATTTGCAGAAAGATTTCATGCATGTAAGCAGGCTCTTTAGTCAGCTTTATTGCAGTCAAGCTTATCCAGCACTATTGATAAGCTGAAACTCTAAAAATTAAAGACAAAATGCCAAACAAATTAAAAAGAGAAATGAGACTCCCTTTCCCCTTGCAACATTTAAGTAACTGTTGGAGAAAAAGGGCAACAGAGGATGCAATTCTGGCTGTGTAACTTGTATCACCCGTTTAGATGACTACAGCTAGGTGGGCTATTCTCTATAGAGATAAATGATTCACTGCTGCTATTGACTTCATTGGTGAAAATAATATATATTTTTTAATACCTTTTACAGAAGTTTAAATTTCAATATGTTGCTTAAAAAAAGGAAGAAAAGCAATAATGTTAGATACCCATGTCAAAAGCAGTGAGCTAATTTGCTGAGTGCAGAGTCATTTTTGAAAATGGTGTTCTTTTCAAATCTATTTCCTGAACTTTATACTTCAAATTAACTGTGAAAATGGAAGTAATAGGAACTGACTTTTTAATTCCCCTTATTTTGGAAATGGTGAGTATAGTCTATGTTTGCTTCTTTCCTCCTGTAAAATGCATTTATATGTCACTTATGGTCAACATTCCATAAAATATTTTTAGGCTGAGTATTTTTAACAAGTTTAGTCTCTTTTGAACAAAGGTAGTATCACAGGTTGAAATATTAGCTGCAGCTATAGAGACAATTGGAAGTTTTTATTTTTATTCACTTGGTCAGTAACTGAAAGTCTAATTAGCCATAGATCCTTAAAGGTGACAGTAGTAATTGCTCTACACTGGAAACTCTTGTGTTAGTTCTTTATCTCTTGCAGGTTTTGTTTGTTGACTTTTTTTCCTATAAATTAGTGGGAGAATTGATTCAAAATGCTAGTGAGGAAGCTGGAAGTCAGATAGGAATCTTTAATGTATGAGAAGAATAGCTTAATTCCATTTTCATACTCAAATTTTCAGACGGCAGCAATCCACAGTGAGATTCAGAATGACAAGCTCTGATTTGTGTGCGTTTGAGGTGTTCTCGAGGCAAGCTTCAGTTTTCCAGTGCAATTAATTTTAAAATCAAGTTGTTAACCTCATATGGAAATATTTGTTGCAAGCAAACTTGAGATTTTTTACACCAAGAACAAAACAATGCTTCATATTACTTAAAATACTATAGGTTTTCATCTGCATGTGGCTGGTTTATATAAAGCAATTTGAACATGAAGGGGTGGCAGATCACCTAGACCGGATGGATGACACTGGTCTCGCGTTACTGCGGGGAATAAAGTGTGAAATAGCAGAGGTACTGATGAAGACATGTGATATATCCTGAAAAATCAGCAGCTGTTCGTGACAATTGACAAAGTACCAGTGTGGGATCCACCTCCAAACTGGGGCAGCAAGGTCCCGGAAACTGGGAGATGGACAAGCTGTCTTGGCACTGCAGGGTCACTGAATGAGAGTCTTGAGATAGCGAGATAGCATAGGGCAGTGGTTGGCTGGCTGTAAATCTCAGGCTGAATTACCATTTCATTTGAAAGGAGGAACCTTACACCTGTCAGACTTGGTAGGGATGAAGTTGCACAGACGTGTGGTTACATCTGAACACAGAAAAAGGACTGCGTAGTTTAGTAGACTTGGATTACTGGGTTTTTCAGAAGACTTTTCTTTTGAGTAAGTTATGTGTCAGGACTTGGAATATGTGTCATGAAACGGTGATGATAACAATTAGAAAGTGAATATAAATTCTGCCAGTTCTCATCTCTCTCCTGACAACGAAATGCTCTTCTTGGAGCAGGTTCTTAAACTCCTGTTTGTTTTGGTTTGAACCAGTACATATATTTTATATCTCACCCTGGATATGGATGAACATAGCTCATCAGGGTATCCTTATTCTTTTATTTCTGGGAGATCTGTGTGCAGTGGGCTGCTTCATCACATGTTCCTAACACTTGAATAGTCTCAAAGAAGCCCAGTGCAACCAAATCCTCAAAGACAAGCCCAGGCAGGACACATTCTCTTAAAACTCCAGATGATAATTCCTGCCATTGTAGAATGCTGCAAGCACGTGAAATTGTGCGTACACAGAACGCTGTGGCTTCATTTAAAGGAATCTGGAAGCAACTGCATAGTTTGCAATTCCTGGATGGCCCCGCAGGCCCCTGCTCTCAGCACTGATGTTGAATGGAAATCCAGCTGAAAAAGGGAGATGAAGAACTCCATGGGCTTTGGACCCTGAGCACTCCTTCCCTTTAGGGGTTTGATTCCTTGACATGATGGTATCAACATACAGAGATAAAGCTGAATGTAGAGATTTCCATCTGTTTGCCATCCTATGTGTTCTTAGGAGAAGCAGAGCATTTCATAGGCCTGTCAGCAGTGCCATTTTCCTTTGCAGTGAATTCGTATTTGAAAAGAAAGGAAAAGGAGAAAGTATTTTGTAGAGACTGTCAAGGACAAGAAAAATGTTCAAGTAGATTTCAGTGCACCGGGGACTATATATCATGGTGACGTTCTCTAAATGTCAGGTATTGCGTGCTGCAAAAAATGGTCTAAATTCACATATAGTGATGTGCTCTGAAGCTGTGGTGTTCTTCAAGGAATAAAAGTCACTAGATATTTCAGTGAAGATATCTAAACAGAATGTACCTCTGGCTGAAAATAACAAAAGGGGGAGAGGAGGGGCGGGGGGAAGAGAAGAGGATTTCTGAGGAACACAGAGCAAAATTTGTGTTTAAGTGGGTAACTCAGTTCATCCATGCCTCCTGTAATTTTTCAGGGATCAGTCTCTTCTCTAATAATCTTATTCTACTTTAAAATAGTCCATGAAAGAGTTTACTTCACTGGAATTCATGAAAAGCACCACCAAGGTAGGAAACCTGTGCTTAACACCTACTCTTTCCTCCCCTGCACAGATCTTGAATGTAACTCACCAGGTGTTTCCATATTTACTGAAATTCCCTTAACTCAAGGTTTTCCCTCAGCTTCAGGGTAGAATGTGTTGGTCTAATCATGCTGAATTGTGAATGAATCACTGGAGTCCTTTGGCTGGAGAGGATCTCTTAGAGGAGCACAGTGCTTTACTGCCAAAGGTCTTTATTTGTTATGTTGATTTAAAGAAAGCATTTGAAATGCTTTATTTTGTCACTTCTCTGCATTCTTTTCTGGTGAATATGTTTGCAATTGTGAGGAACTGAGAGCAGCTCACGTGGCCCTGTGTTTGAGTGGAAAACTGCTATTTTAAATCACGTTTGAAAAGATTATTTTAAAACCGAAGATTGTGCCCTCAGCAAAAGCATTAGAGGTGTGGGGGCATGGAGTAAGTATAGGGATTGGTATATTTAACCCCTAATGAAGCTCTGGGTTGGGGTATATGCCCTTTCACGGGAGAGAAATAGCCAGGCATTTGGCTATTTTGGAAAGACTGTGAGACAGGGGCAGAGCAGACCATGCACGACTCAGTTTCTCTCTGTAAGGTCTGAGATGTTGCTACCACCAGGAATGTCCCTTGTGGTGCTGTATTCAGCAGGTGGTGGCAAAATGAGCGTGGCTAGTACAAATTAGTACTAAAAACCCTCAGCAGTTCCTGCAGGCAAAAAACTTTTGCCCAAAGGGAAAAGGAATACAGGAGTTCAGTGCCCTCCTCACTTCCCTGGAGATGAGGCTGCACACTAACTCCCATGGGCTGGGGGAGCTGGGGTGAGTTAAGGCAGGAGGTGAGCAATGTGAGAAGCTGCAGAAGCTCTTGTTAATCACATGGATGTGCTTGATGTCTCTCTAGCAATATTGTCAATTCACCGGCCTGTCTCAGGAAGGCTGTTGAGTCTAGGCATGAAACTGCAGCCCCTAGGGCTTCTCTTCTCTTGTCAGACTGTCTCAGTGCAGGATTCGTGTGCTGCCTGACGTATTTAAGTTCACTTTCCTATACACTCTTGTGTACGTTTCCAGGTGGATCTCAGCTGCTTCAAAGTAAAGCAGACAGATGACCTTTCTGCACATCTGCTTTACCTAATATGGACTAGGCACTCTGCAGGATGTTTTAGGTGAGAAAGTTATGTAAAATTGTTAGCGTAGTGGTATTATTTAAGAGTTGGGGTTTTCTCTCCTTGGCTCTTCATATAAATTACCCTCTGCCAGCAGACCTTTTGGTGGGAAATAGCTTCCATGAAAGATGTGCCTAAAATTAGGTACAGAACATCACTAATTGTTTGCTATTTACTGTTTAGAAGCTCATTGATGTTAGGGGTCAATTAATATTTGGTAAACCTGTAAATAACATGGTTATTTCCTATACAGTGCTGAAAGGGTATTGCCCAAATAAAGGGAGACTTTGAGTAGTTTAGGATTACATTCTATGGGAAAACACAGAAATACTGTCATTATAGAGTCAATAAACCCCTGAACTGATCTATACTGATGTTTTTTTCTGGGTTGCATCCTCTTCTGCTGCTCCCTGTGTGGGAGGGAAATGGTTTTCTGAAAATGTTTCTGCTGATATCATTGTTAGTATTCCTAAACACAGAACAAATCCAAATGTTCTGGCCTTCAGTTATATCCCAGAACTTCTTGGTCTTGGTCAATATGAGGCTCAGTTATCTCATAAATTATATGGCATTCATTTGGACCTCTTTCTCAATTTCTCAATTTTACCTCAGCCCTGCAAAGGGGTAGGGTTCAAACATAGTTTACCACGGTGCTTTGTCTACCACTCTACTCAGGCTATAGGTGTTTTATTTAGCCCAGTGGTCTCTTGTTGCACTCATTTCATATTTGCAATTTCCAGTAAGTTTCTTTTCTGTGTTGCTTGCACTAGAAAAACTGTTGTGGCAAGAATTTTTGCCTTTCATCCACAGAAGAGAGACCTGTTTATTTGTTTTAAAACAATTTTGCTCTTCTGTTTAAATAGATTTATATGGAAAACAAATTTCAGTCTGTATTGTCCTCTCTCTGGTCAAAATCACTGACACAGAAGAACTGTAGTTGTACTCTTCCTCTCAGATCAGGGATGATGATGCTTTTAAGGGAAGAAGGTAAGAAAGGCTTCAGAAGTGCACTTTAATTTAGAGATGTGTGTGAATTTGAATAGATTTACAATGCTTCTCTTAATGCAGATCTGAAGTCTACAGGGCTTGAAATTGGAAGAAGGAAAAAATGAAGCTGTTGAGCTGTATAGAAAATGATTGTCTGCACAGCCCAATGAACTGAGGGGAATGGCAGGAATAAAAAAAACCAAACAACTGTACACAGATATATTCCCAGAGTTTTTTCTTCATTGTGAGTGCTTCTCATGAAGCCTTACTAGTAGGCTAAAATAATATATCTCTTTGGTGGATCCTCCTTAGTGACCCAGATTTATGCTGTAGAGGCTGTGAGCACCTTCACTTCTCATTTGTGCAGCCATTCCTAGTTTTCTTCAGATGCCTGGGAAATAGTGGCCTCACTGCTGAAGTGGTGCAGGGCAGTTACTGTGTCAGAGTTAACTGGCAGATGAAAAGTAGCATAGCTATCTGAATAGCCTGATGGAAGCAGCTATTGAGGTACACTTCTAATTTAATCTAAAAATATTTAACTCTATTTAATCTTAATTTATACAGAGAAAACACTGAGCAGTGCCTACCATCTCTGAGTTTTATACAAAACTTCAATTGTATCTGTAAGAAAGGGAGGTATTTATTTTGCACAGAGTGGCTAAGGCATATCATTCCCTTGCACTTCAACCTCCACAAACGCTCCAGGAATTATCAAAACAACTGCCCTTTTACAGCTACCTTCTTTGGACCACCAATAACTAAGCTGTGAGCAAGAGCTATGGTATGTTACAGATTTTGGGGTGAGTGGCTGATGCTTTATTTCCCATACATGTGAGCTTTGAGATAACTGTGAATCCTCTAGGGATTTGGATTTACTATTGATACTCAGACAAATCCCTAAGCCTGGCTGTGAAACTGCTCAGTGCTGGAGATTGGGCTGAAGTGGCAGCATTTAGTCATACTACTTCTGGTTCCTCTGCCAAAGCTGTTTTGTTTATTTTATGATCCAATTGACATAGTGTATGTACATTTGGGTTTTTTTTCTGAATAATATTATTAGTCTGGAAGAAACTAAATTGCATTGGTCTGTGGTTGAAGATTCTTAGTCTAATAACTGATTATAAAGAATACAACTAGAGGCAAGTGATCATTTTTTTGGTTTAGAGGGATGTTATCAGGGATTCGTGTGGAGCTAGAGTGCTTGTTGCTAAATGTGCTCTTTGAAATTGTTTGGAAACAGGAAATAAACTATGAGGTACTGAAACTTCTATCTAGGCTATTTAAAATGAGAATTAATTGCAGAGCTGCAGAAGGATCTGAATGAATTGACTATAAAATGGAGGCTGCAATTCAGTGTTGATAGGGCAGCTTTTCTCCATCTGCATTACTTTGCAGATGGAGATTACAGGCAAGGACTGACTGTACATTAGTTATTACCCATTTGGAGAGAGATTTAGTAGTCACTGTAGATAATTCTATGAACATTTCTTCTTACTACTCAGAGAAGCAAATAGAAGTCAGAGAAGGCAAATAGAGCAACAGTAATTTAAGCAGTGAAACGAAACAGTTTATGCATGAGAAAAGACTTGCTAGAAAAAGTTTTCTCTGCTTGAATGCCATGAGGAACAAGCAGAAAGCAGATAGGGAAGGCTTAATTTATTATTTCCTGTGACATAAGAGCCAGAGAGCATTAAATAAGCTTGTCAGGCAGGTTTAAAAGAATAACAATTAGTTTTGCTTGCAATTCACTATTATGTGGTGAATCTCATTGCCACAGAATGCTATGGAGACAAACATACCTGTATTAAAAGACTAATTAAATGTACAGTGTAAAAAATCCATTGGTGAGCATGAAGTGGGTGGATTAGAGGCAGCCCATCTCAAGGAGACCAAACCTTTCCTTTGCTGAAGGCAAGATGGAGATATGGAAGGCAATATACTTTTGTGCTTCCGTGTTTTTGTGCACTTCTAGCATCCACTACCAATTGGCTACAGGTAAAATCTACTGTCTCAGTAAAATTGTTCTTTTAGTCTTAGGGTCTGTCTACAGTAGACAGAGGTGAGATTATTGTACCCTTTGCCCTGAGGTAGTACAAGCTGTGAGGTTGAGCCTGAAAACCAGCTCATCGTGTTGACATGATACAGAGACCGATCCAAAAAACTGTGCTAGTAGGATTACTGGATCTTGCTAGCTCAGAGTGGCTCAGTGTGCTGAGTATGCTGATATCCATCCACATGAGGTGGTACAGACACAGAGGTGCTTGCTATTGAAGAGGCATCAGGACTGTGTGAATTCTGAGCTGAGATGGACACCGTCCTTGCCAAACTCTCTTAGCATTTCCCTACGAGCCAGCTTAGTTGATATGTCACTTGGAAGAACCTAATACCTTTCTTCTCCATAAAATACTAAGTAGGGTGCTCCTATTTCTTAACGTGGGGCCAGTTAACTAAAAGTGTGTATGAATTACAAAGCTCTGCATCAAAACACATGAATCTACTTCTGCATTCACTTTTTGTTCTGGAGACTGATGGGGTTTTGTTTAATGGACACTCCTTGCTATGCTTCAGTGTTTCAATTTATGCTGAAAGCTGAAATTTTAGCTGCACTTGTGTGTAGTTTGTCTAAAACCAGTTAGGAAATGCAGAGAAAGTTCACTAAGCTTGAAATAATCCATGTTACCCACATGCTTCTGGTTTTGCTGTTGTATACCTGTGGCCCATGCTCAGAAAATCCCTCAAACTTCATAAACACCAGTCTAAGTGAAGAAAATTTGCTGAGTTACCAAGCAAGGAAATGGTTACATCTGCCAGATTGCTGTTTTGTTCGCAAAGCAAGAGAACAGGAAGGGGAGCTAGTTTGGTTTTCCCATTTCCCTGCTGCTCTAGTCCTCATTGGAGAGGTGTACAGAATGATACAGGCCACTGCACACTGATGGTGCTCTGTTGTGCTGTTGTAGTTTATACCAGCTGAGAGCCTGATTTGTGAGTTCAGCAGCTGCTCGTTGCTCAGAGTTGTAGTGAAGGTTTTTTGCAAAGCACTGTCACTGACTTCAGTGAGCTCAGTTTATAGCCACTTGTCCTTCAGCGTGTAGCATCCTAAAGATCCATGCCAAAAAGAGGTTCCCTACAGAAGCTGGTACACAGTTTTCAGGAAAAGCAATGAAATGTAGTTTCCAGTTCCTGTATATGTCTACACAGTGCCCTTCACTAGTCCTCTAAGGTTTGGCTGCTACATTAAGGAAGAGTAATGTGGTTTAAAGAAGAAAAAAAAACAAACAAACAAACAAACAAAAAAACAAACAAACAAAAAAAAAAAAACAAACAAACAAAAAAAAAAAACACAAAAAACCTGGCTAATTGTAAACCTTATTTATTTGCTGCAGTTTACTGTTCAGAAATCTTTTGGGGGTTTTTCATACTTTTTAAAAAGAATTATTTTTTGAGCCTCTTCTCTGACAGGTTATAGCTGGGGTTAAAGAAGTCAAAGTGGTCCTCTCAGTTCTATGGCAAAATATATAGGGCTCTCATGAGGGAAACAAAAGTTTTGAGAGAGTCAGGTGATTTTTCAGGTGCCTATCTACTTCTGATCTCAAGGATCTCATTGCCCATGCAAAGCAATTTGTGTTCAGGGGAAAAACCTAAACGCCCTCTTCTGCCAAACCATCCCAAAACTTAAAAAAAACCAAACAACCAAACCCAAAACAAAAACCCAACTCCTCACCAAACAAAACCACAAAGCCCAAACCCAAAAATATAGGGAAAACAGGCCGTACAAGATGATGTGTGGGAGAGGGAAGAAAACAAGCTATCTGAAGAGCAGAGTTCATTGTTAGTTGTGTGTAAAGTACCAAAACTTAGATGCATGTGATCAGTTTATATTGTCTCTGATTTTTCAAGGAGGTTTTCTGCACCCTTGTGCTGATCTTTTCAGGGTTATCTTTGGCCATGGAAAACAACCTTTCCTGGCACTGGGATGTTGGGGAGAGACTGATTCCTTGTGGGGCCCAGGATAGATTTTTCAAACCCAGAATAAGTGGTTTCTCATCTTCTGCACAGAACACAATTGTCAGGCTTGGAATGTCCCCCTTAGCTTGAGGGCTCCTGCT
This sequence comes from Chloroceryle aenea, assembly GCA_013399075.1. Lineage (NCBI taxonomy): Eukaryota > Metazoa > Chordata > Aves > Coraciiformes > Cerylidae > Chloroceryle > Chloroceryle aenea. The sequence goes on along the minus strand of VWZY01011713.1, from coordinate 344,043 downwards.
CAATACAGGCTTCTAGAGGTGCAAGTTGTGTAGTATGGAAACAGGAGCATTCAACTATTGGAGGCTGGTGGTACGTGAGCTGTCTCTGTCCTGTTCTGAGAGGAGCTGAGAAATGGTGTGGGTGACACCCACTTGGTATATCAGGTCTTTATGCATTTCTGGATGCAGCTACCAGCCAAAGGAGCAGCCAGTGTCCTTTGCCTGCTCTCATGTGTCTCATGCATCTGCTTGGCACCTCTACCCTCTCCTTTCTATCAGCAAGGGCTCAGAGAATTAGAGGCTTATTGCCTTAGCTGGCTGGCAAGATTTTTCCCTTCCAGCTGCTTCAGCCTAGAGGAAGAAAAGCTGTGGGTCTTGTTAAATATCACTCTCATCTAAGATATAGGAAAATAATTTTTTTTGGGAGTTCAATTCTTTTCTTCACAGTGGGAGCGCCAGCTGAGTGGGATTTGTTAGTCATTAGTGTAATACAAGTAATAAGGATATTCTAGTTTGCCTGAAATGAGCAACCTGGAGAAATCACGTGAAAGATTGATTATATGGGGTTTCCTCTTTTCTGTTTCAAGCCTGTAAGGTCACACAATGACCCGCCCTTCTGGCTGCTCATTTTCAGAACCCTTCTGAGATGTACCCACTGCATAAAGCAGCCTCCCAGCACATTATGTATCATACAGTAATAAGCCAAACTGAGAGAAAATGGATATCTTGACAGAAAGTTCTGCACTTAAAAAAGCAACATACATCTTTACTTTCAGTCTTCTTGGTCAGCTATCTTAAAAAGTATATTTACCCCCGAAAGCAATTTATTGCTAACTCTATACCAGCAAAAGTGGGAAATGTAATTATCGCTTTGAATTCGAAAGGTCTGGGAAGGATAAAAGGCGGTACAAGCAGCATGTTTTTTTAGTTATCACTGCAAGTGATAGGCATGTGGTTCAGTAGCTATTGCCTTGTTTGACTTAGTTTTGTTAAAAAGTGCTCGGTTCCCCTTTTTCCAGAATTGTTTATACTTCATCTCCTGTTTCCCCTGCTTTGACTCGTGGCCCACATGATTGTTAGACAAAGAGAACAAAAGCTGTATTTACCTGCTTTCCTCCAAGTAACACAGGAGTTAGGCCTTCAGAGGGGATTTAAAAGAGAAGAGCATATTGATTTCAACTTGTGTAGGAAATAAACTAAGTGGATGCAGAATTTAATATCTATGGTGGATAACAAGGAGAGTAAAGTAATGAAAACGTGGGAAATATTAAAGCCGATTGTGTTTTTGGAGGGACCACTGGTAAAGAGGCCTATATGGAAACCAGTTCATGCTTTATAAAGCACTTTTGACATGGAAGTACACTCATGCACAAGAAAGATCCTATTGTTAACAGTGCATTACTTTCAGTTTGAATCAGCTTGATAGGTTGCATAGTCCATATGTTTCTAAAGAAGAGAACTTTTTATTTTAGTTTTCAGAAAAAGTACTTCATACCTTTTACATGAAATCTGTATTTAATACTCTGTTGTGTGGAAAAAATCATTAGAGCTCGAAGTGCTTAAGTGGAAAATCAAGGTTTTCTTTTTATCCCAGGACTCTTCAGTGAGCATTTCCTCCCACTTCTCCTGCCAAGCCTGTATGGAATTAACATTATTTGTCTGAAACAGCCCAAGGAGACCATCTAGGACTGCAGCAGATCTTAGATGTCACAGTGTAGCTCTTATGCAAATGCTTGTTTACTATTTTCCTTTCAAGGTTTTTATTTTTTCCTTTCAAGGTTTTTATTTTTTTTCTGGAAACTCCAAAGAAAAGAGGAAGTACAGATGATTAAGGAGACAAATTGTTTGGGACATTAAGGTCATGCTAAGAGGGTATGTTGTAGCACTTTAATACTGCAAGTTTAAATCTCCATCAGAAGTTAATCTGGACACTAACTTTTCTACTGACACTACTTTTCTTAATGTAAATGTAGCTGATCAGGATCAGGCTTAAATGAAATACTTTAAACCCAAACCCAGGGCTTCACACAGGAGGTGTGCTCTTTTGTGACTTTCAGATGAATGGAGCTTTCCTGGGTGGACAGAGGCAACAACTTAAGAACCGCCCCCATCTAGATGACCTAGGATGTCACACTTCCTGTGTTAAAAACCTGGTCTCTCCATGTACTGTCCAGACATGGATGAGGAGCTGGCATCTTCCTAGCACATTGTAGCAGTTCATGAAGGTGCTGGGAGCTGTTAGGAGCTGCCCTGAGTTGCCCCCAGAGTGGGATCTCCAGGACATGGACATATAGTGGCTGTCAGATCAGACTGCTGTCTGAGCAGTGTTGGTCTCAGGCCTGCGGCATAGCTTGTTCTTCTCTCCCACACTGTTCTGCTCTCCTACACTGTTGTCTCCCTTTATCTCGTGTTTTCTTTGACTCTTGTCTCTTGCCTCTGCCCTCAATCTGAAGGCCTAACTCTGTGCTGACTGCCAAATCATGGTGATTGTACTAAATTCCTAGGCCTATTTTTAGGTTTTCGAGTCACTGAGCATTTTTGAAGATTGTATTGGTATTATCTCTTAAAATAGTGACTTTTATTTCAAAATGAGACAAATTTTTCACCAGGGCTCTACTTTATTAGAACCACACTTCCCTCACTACTGGTAGTAGATTAAGTGTTGGCTGGAAAGTATTCTACAACACTGATTGCCAAATTCACTTGTATATTGAGTTCAACTGTTCACATGAATTGTGAGTGGTAGGCAGTGCCTCTATAAATATAACTGAGGGCACTGGGGCAAAAGCAGTTAACTGCTACTGTACACTGAAGGAAAGGAAATCTCAGCAATGATGACATGCTCTGACTAGCAGATGGAACTGGGAATTTTCTGCTTGTAACAGAGTTGTCCCAAAGAATCATGTCAATTATTGCTGCTGGTTTGTGTTTCTTCTGAAACAGTCTACGTGGATCAGCAGCAGAGGCATGTTTCTGGGGAGACCCAGCCAAACTGCTGCATCAGAATGGATGCCTCAAGATGAATTGATATCTTCTGTGGCAAAGGAAAAAATACATTTTTCTTCAGGTAATCTCAGACAAAAGTGACTTACAACACAGAGACACTTATAGTCTCTGAATAGATATTGTCATTCCTTAGCCCGTTGCTCGGTGTATTTATCATGGTAGTCTAGGGTGCTGATTAGCTTTCGCAAAAAAAGTTGCAATCTCTCAGCTTCATACTGTGTATTATGAGATATGAAAAAAAGAGTTTGAAATCTTCAGAGCAAAATACGTGTAATTAGTTGATTTAGAACAGACTGTGATCTATTAAAATTAAGTCTTTGCTATTGCACATATTGCTTGTGTATATGTTAATACAGTAAGATGATTATAATAAAGTGCATGCTGAAAGGAAGAAATGGATCTGTGGTACACATAAAGGCCTGGAGGTGTATCTATTTTTGTGATCTGGTTTGACCTGCTGAATTTTGCAGTGTGGCTTTGGCAGAATTATGGGTGGATGTGAGACAGGCACAGGAAGCAGGGAGAACAGGCAGACACCATTATCTAGATACTAAAGCACATATACCTATGGCAATTTAAAGAGATTGTGCTAGCAGGACATTTTGTCTTGAGTGTCATTTCTCTTCCCCTCACCTAGTGCTTTTTGCTCTGCTCTGCTTTGTTCCTAGGACTGATCTTAACTGGTGCTCTGTTTTGATATGGTCCACAGCTCAGTTTCCCCAAAGGAGAGACTCCTAGCTAATCTAGTTCAATCTGCTGGTTGAATTGGTAAAATATGGGTGGTTGAATGATAATGCTGTACCCCAAGACTTGGTTTGAGGATGGGGTGTTATTGAGGGAGATGGGTATAAGACATGCTACCTGAGGAAGATTGGTCAGAGATGACAAGTCCCACTCCCGGGAGAGGGAGCAGAAATGCAGCTATTCCTGGGATGTGCTGCTGTTCCATTTCTTGATGCCTATTTTCTATTCCCCCTGCTCCTTCACATCCAGTGCACAGCCAGAGAAGGTGAAAATTACAAAACTTGCTACATAATAAATTAATTGTTCACTTGTTATTAAATAACATTTAATATCAAACAACTGGAAGAGTTGCAAACTGTTCTATAGGTAATCCAAATGTAAATGTGACCTTCCTCCTTCCTTTCTTCTGGAAGTGAATACAGTACAATCAGCCTCTGGAGTCCTTGAGTCACTGTTGGCTTTGAGGTGGAATAATTTAAACTACAAGCATATCTCTGCAAGAGGAGGAAACAATGCATGTCAACAGTCTCTGAACTGCTCACATAGTGCTTCAAGTGCTAAAAATCAGACTATTGGAATCCAGTCATGCATTATCATTCATGTTTTATTGTCAGGCAGGAGTTATGGGAAGGAGGAGAACCTGCCTGAACTGGAGTGTGGACTGTGAGCTGAATTAGGTTCCCGCAGCCAATTTAAGTCCCTTAAAATGGGACAATGTTGAGATTTTTTCCCCTTTTTTTGTTTTCCTTTCCTCTGTCCCCTCACTGATGCCGCAACAACCTTCTCACACCTTGATGTTAGAACCTATTCCTTTCATGACTGAGTTCTCTAGGTTTCCTTCTCCTGAGTTACTTGCAAGTTACTTGTGAGTCCCAGTCTTTGTGCATTAGCTACAGTCTTCTTTTAAAGGCTATTTTTGCTATTCCTACTGTTTGCACTGTATTTTCTGCCTTTGTAGTCAATCCTTCACTTGTAGACCTGTTCTTCTAATTCTGTTTCAGGGTATTTCTATAGAGTGAGGATAAAACTGGTTTGGGCACTCTCCCCAGTAGCACTAGTCCAGGTGACTGCCATACTTGCTGTGATGCAAGTGCACTAGCTGATGGTTGCACCTGGAAGGAAGTGGTTCAGCAGGGTGCAACCTTTTGATTTGGGGAACACAATGCTGAATTACAGCCTCAAGTGCTTGTTTACACACTGGATACATCATTCATGCCCTATGGGGGAAAAAGAGTGCTATCAGGACTGCAAAAGCAAACATGCAACAGTTAGGAAATGCCAGGACGTTAATTTTCCCACCTGCTTGTGCATATACATTATGATTCAGTCTTTAATTACACAGTTGCACGCTGCTTTTTCACTGAATTCCTGCTTTCCTCTGTGCACAGGATGTCCACTGCTGTTTGAATGAGAAGCTATTCAATATTTTTTCTTCTTAATGTTTCTGATGACATCACTCAGGCTGCGCAGTGAGGAAGGAATTAGTGATGGCCTTACTGTCTTCTTTTCTTCCTCATCTTCACCACAGCATAAGTGGGTGTGTTTCATGAACACTTTTCGCAGTGGCCCCATCTGATCCTGGATGTTGTGCTGGCCCCATTCATGAACTGGCAATACAAGGATGTTGAGAATTTGCCTTGGAAAAAGTCTTCTCAAGTGTTTCCGATTTCCTTATCTCCATTAGCTATAATCCTCATTTCTCAGTTTCCCCCTTTAAACCCTATTTTTTTCCTCCTCTCTTTTAGTTCTTGCTATGCAAAGTTGATTCTCCAGTGTGAGCTGGTATCTCATCATGTCTTCAGAAAAGGTCTTTGTCTTTCATGCTACTTGGATGTGGCTAGGATTATGGACAGAAGAGCAGAGACCATCTCCTTTATTTCATCTGGACCAGGATTTAGCAGCCCAGGCTGGCAACTGTAGGGAAAGGTCTGTTCAATCTCAGTGCAGGTCTTTGAGCAGTTCACTGCTCTGATTCAGAGCAAACTCTAGAAGGCATGAGAGACACATGGAATTTCAAAGGCTTACCCCTTGGGCAAATTCAAGTGAATTTTGATAAGGACAGCAAAAGGTGGTTGGCTGTCACAGTCTCCTGTCTTCTGCCAAATTTAAGTTACTGCTGCAAAAAAAGTAGATCAAAGAAAAGGTTCCTGTTTTAAACACCAAATAAACAATATGTTTGGAGTTTTTTTCTGGTTTTGTTTTGGGTTACAGCTTAAGTATTTTTGGTAAAATCGATAAAAACCTCATCATTCTGAGGCAGCAGTCTGTCATAGGAAAATTTGGCATGTTTGTTTTTAAAGGTAGTGCAGCCCGTATGCAACTCAAAATGGAACCCTAGACTGGGAAGGTTTGTCTGGCCTATGAACAGACAGCTGAGTTTGATACAGTAAATGCAGCAGTTTTTCTCAGTATGGCTGTTTGATGGGTCCTGATTGATTTTTATCTTTTTTATATTACAGTAGTGTCATTGAAGTTAAATGCTTTGAAATTATTTTTCTTCAGCTGTTTTATAATGTCAGCACAGATGTCACTTCTGGGTCTGCCCAAAATTGTCTGTCTGTAGCATCCTATTTCTGTTCCTGATCTATGGCCTCTGCTCTCCCACTTGAGAGAGTGTGGGCAGGGAGGGAGGTGTTTTCTACACCCTTTCAAGAGCTGCCTTCAGGGCAAGGATATGCCTCTTGTGGAACAGAGAAGTAAATGGAGTGCCCATTTCTGCTGGCTGTGCTGAGTTGTCTCAGCAGCTTGATGCAGCACGGGTGGTGTGTGCCTGGCATGTGGCACCATGCAGTGTAGAGGCCTGAGCTGCTGGTACACGGTGCAGCACATCTCTGTTGCCAAAGAGCAACTCTGGGCTTCTTGGCAGAGTGGGTTATGCCAGCCAGAGCATCATGTACACACGTCTGTACATTCTTCAGTGCCAGAGCAAGCTCTGGCATCTCGATAGGGAACAGCATGCTGCAGTATAGAGTTAAACTGAATTCTCGAGAGGTGTTCATCCAGTGGCTTTCAAAAACACTTAGCTAAACTAAGTTTGGATGCACAAAAGAGTAACTTTTATTAAAAAATGTCTTCACTACTTTATTATTCAGGCTCTTACTCTGACAGCTCAAATCCGGTCTTCCAAATGCAATTGACAAGAACATCATTGGCAGTGTGGTCTTTTTTTATTACTTTACCCCTCAACATTTATAACTATGCTATCTAATTACCATAATAGACTGCATGTTTCTAATTTTTACTACCTATTTTTTTTGTATGCTATTCTAGACTAATGCTCCTTTTGCATTTACTTGGTGTTTTTAAGTAAATTGTTGTGTTCTTTTTTGTTGTTTTGTTTTGTTACCTATATGTGGTTTTAAAATCCTCTCTGGAGATACCCTGTACCAGAATAGATCCCCAAGCCTCTACTAAAATTAATGCTTAGAGAACCACAGGGGAGAAAAAAAAAAAAA
>VWZY01011713.1:288241-336854 GCA_013399075.1 Chloroceryle aenea | reverse complement strand
AAAAAAAAAAAAAGGGGGGGAAAATTAAGTTGCTTTTACACCCCCTTGTGTGAAATTTCTTAATTTGTTCCCTGTAAGTAGTGCTTTGAGAAGATGTAAACACCATCCATCATCTTTCTTTAGGTTGGTAGATAAACACAGCACTTTATAAGCAGTAATAAATGCAGCAAAGAACTTGTGGGTCTTCTGGCTTCAGGTAATGATCTGAGAGTGCAGCTGTGATTTCTTTCAGTGCTCTTGAGTTTTTGTAGGGTTACATTACACAACATTACCAGTGTAATGTTGTTTCCATTTTAATTTTTAAAAGTCAAAATATTATTGTTTCTCTGTCATGGTGGCACTATTAGAAAAATCAATAAATGCCTGAGGATAGTGAAATACTCAGTGCAGCAAAAGCCAAATAAGTTGATTGTTACACTCAGCTGGTTACACTGTAATTGATTTACAGGTATATTAGCTTCAAAGGCAATAGTAGTATAAAATATATTGACATGTAGATACAACACCATGATTCATACATTTACTGTAATCAATATCACAGATTGTGTATAGTGTTTACATTTTGTATCTTCACTGAGTTTAGCCAAAACATGAAGCTATTTCTAGTCCTGGTCTTTATGTAAAGATGAGTTTTGGAGTTTGAGTTGGCAAAGCTGGGGAGACCTTATTGCAGCCTTTCAGTACTTAAAGAGGGCCTGATAAGAAAGAAGGGGGAAGTCTTTTTAACAGGGCCTTTTTTTACAGGATGAGGGGTAATGGTTTTAAAGTAGAAGAGGGTAGATTTAGGCTAGAGATAAGGAAGAAATTTTTTACAATAAGGGTGGTGAAACACTGTCCCAGATTACTCAGAGGGGTGGTAGATGCCCCATCCCTGGAAGCATTCATGGTCAGGCTGGGTAAGGTTCTGAGCACCCTGGCATAGTAGAAGATGTCCCAGCTCATTACAGGAGGGTTAGACTAGAGGTCCAACCAAAGGAGCCTCCAGCCCAAACCATTCTGTGAAAGCATTGCCACTTTTGATTAGTATGGGCTAAACCAAAACAAATCAACTGCTCTTTTTCCACTGCATTAATTACTCCCTTTAATCAAAGTCGTATATCAATGTCATAAATTTAGTTTATTATCATTGTGACTAGGCTTCAAGCTTATAACTTGCATGATGGCTGACACAGAATTGAATTGGTCATTGGACCTTTGTGGAGGTTTTTAACTTGACCGTATTTCAAATGCAAAGAAGGATAACATCACAGCTGTAAAACAAGTCACCCAAATTCTACTTCTTTACCAGAACACTTTTCTTGCAGTTAGTATTGTATGCATATACAATGCATATTGCTCCAAAAATTATCTGAATTACAGCTTTTTATACAACATGCTGTAAATATATGTATTCTAAAAAAAAATAATTGTGTCCAGATTAATATGTAGAATCACTTCAGTGTTTAGGAAATTCTGCATACATTATATTTATTTTGCATATATCTTCTCTGTTTCTGGTTAACAGTGAAATCTACTGAGAGTTTCATGTTCAAAGAAACCTAAAAACTCATGAATGCTTGCTAGTCTTTTATTTTAATCTGTGCAAATGAATCACCTTTGTTGTTTGTTTTACTGAGCTCTTCTCAGGTGGGACCCACACTTTTAGATCTACTGCTCCAGACCTTCAGTGTTTGACTTCATGGGTTGTCATCATGTGAAGGACCCCAGGCTGGTCTACTTTGTAGACTAACTTGGAGCCACTGTCTTTTGTGGCTCTAAATTTGGGAGGGGAAAGGGAACATTATACAATCTCTCTATGGCTTTGCATGCCTAGAAGAGCATGATAATAAATTAGGTCTCATTTTCATAGTGGCTTCTGTTTGGCAGGCCTGATTACAGATCCAATCTTAATTTCACTTTTTTGGTATTAATTCTGTGTTAAAAATCACAAAGTTCAACAGCAGTTCCTAAGAGGTAAGTCACAGTGACACCTCAGGAGAATGGTGTTCTGAGCAGCACTGTACAGTAGGATCTGAAGTAGAAATATTTATGTAGGAATACTCTGAAGATACTGGGTTTGGGTATCCTTTTGATGTCCTGAAAAACAGTAATTTGACAGCTATTTTCTCTGCCAAATGTACTCCCGTGTGTGTGCGACACGTATGTTTTTTTACGTAGTGCTTTTTTCCTCTCTTGGAAAGAGATTTCTTTGGATTTCACAGGATTTCTCTGGTCCATGTATGGGGGATTGCTTCCTTAACACTTTAGCACCTGTGTGGTGGGTGATGTTTCTTTGCCCAGGTCCTCTCTTTTGGGTGGGCACTGTGCAAACTTGCACGTTCTTCATTTGAATCTGTTTAAAAGTTCTAGCTCTGCTCAGTGAAAAATTATGATATTGCAGTTAAGACAAATGGAGAGTCAGGACACTTTGACACAAAGAAAGGGATGTGACTTAAGTCATCTGGAGTTCAGACCTGCCAGGTCAAAGTCTTCACAGCACAAGAGGCATTGCTATCCAGTGACTGAGGGATGTGATGAGGGTCCTGGAGAAACCTGGTTTGTCTTGGCTGTGGCAACAATTTAACTGGACAAGTCATTTCACACCTCTACTTCCTTTCCCCTTGCTATTAGACTAGTAGGTTTTCATAGCAGGGTCTTTAATTTACACTATACTTTCTTAGCTCAGTAAAGCCTTGATATTTTTTTTTTTTTGGTTTCAACTCATGCTGTAATGGTGATAATCTCAAGCACAATAGAGGGTGATCCTTTCCAGCTCCTGTCATTTAGCCATGAGTGGCAGGGTAGATAAAACTGAGGTACAGACACATTGCGAGGAGGCTGGAGTGTGGCAACACATTTATAGTGTTGCTTTTATTAAAGCTGCCCTTTCTTTCTTCCCCTCCTCCTCTTCCTCCCTCAGATGATGATGACATTGTTTTATTTGTTTTACTTCTATAGTTAGCAAACTTGGTTGGCAAGCAAGATTAAAAATAAAGCAGCAACTCTCCTCTGTTCTAACACTGGGAGAGCTGTTTCTGCTGAAGCTTTGTGATTGCAAAAGGGGTATCGAGTCTTGCCCCTGACTGGGGAGGTTGTGCTCCAGATTGACACACTGAGTAGCTGGTAATTTCTACCTCTTTCTCTCTTTTGTGTGACTCCAGGCACCTGATCATTAATGTCATCTTGGTTAAGGAGCAAGGTCCCCATTTCCATGGAAACATGGGTAAAGGGCTTTGGAATCTTAAAAGTCCTTTATTTATTGGGTAGCATTTTCTCTCCTGTTTAAGCATTTAAAACAAAGAAGCCTACAGTGATGAAATATTTTAAGAGATATTGTGTTAAATGGGGTGGACAGTTATAAAAATGACATTTAACTTCTCTCTCTTCTGTAAGCCTATAACAATATATTAGCTGGTGAAAAATCAGTCTAGTTACCCTGAAGCCAGTGGCAGTAGACTGGTTTACAACGGCCAAGAATTTGTCTCAGAGGTCTGGTAGTCTGTGTGTCAGCTTCCCAAGGGAATCCATGAGAGACCCATCACTTGGAAGTCATAGCTAGACAAGATAACTCCCTTAACAGGTATTGGAAGTATGAGTTCTGTGTTAGATGAGCATAAGTCATCTAAAACCTTTTTTTAATTCATTATTATGCTCATGGATTTACTGATGCAAGATTTATTTATGCCTAAATTACTTAATTTTTTTTCATTATTTAGTGTCAAAGGAAGGCAGTAACTGTGCAGACATTTTCTTCTTTGAGTCAATATTTTTAGCCATTTAGTGTGAGATGTGATGATATTAATATTTAAATATAACTCTAATACTGTGAATGCTGAGGCTTGATATAGATTTTATATTTTAAGTATTTACAGTATATTTACTACAAAAGACTAATAAAATACTTTGTAATTTACTTGGTGCCATGAACAGCTCATGGAAAGATGGAATGCACTAGTGGGACAGGAAACTTCAGTAACTGTGTTTAAAATGTAGCTGAGGGATAAAATGCCAATCCAATCAATGTTGTTTATAATATTCCTATTGTCTTAGGTGAAATCTGGTTCAACTAAAGACTTTTAACATTATACATTGCCTTGCTTCCCCTTACAAATTCCTAAGTTGTTGCCACATCTGGGTCAAATTTCTGTTCTCGTTTAAAAATCTTCTCTCTCTCTTCACTTGAATAGAAGCTGTTTCTGTTTGTTCTACATATGCACTTTGTTCGTTTCTGTCACAACCTTCAGAAAACTCTCCACTTGCAAATATTAAAACCTGTTTGGAATAATGAGAACTACATATATAAATGCTCCTTGCCAGTGGAGCAGTGCAGATAATTAAACCTAAAATGTGACAAGATACATGCAGGATGTACCACTCATAAATAGTAAAATGAGAGCACAGAGGTGGCTTTGGGTTCATCAGTGGCTTTAGTTTTGTTTCCATCTGATTCCTCCTCTTATACTGCAACCTTGACAAAGTCACATTTTGCCTCTCTGAACCCTGCTGTTGGAGAGGTAACGTAATTTCACTTTGAGCTCCCTGAATGTAGGACATCCCATATGGAGCTGAACCAAAGACAGCAAGCAAATTTGCATTTACTTCAGTGTCGGGCAGCTTTTAGAAATTATGAGAAGATAAGGCTGTGTAGGTGTCTGGGGGCAAGTATTCCGTATAGGGGGACTAACATCAGACTTGCCACGTGGTCTTCAGTGACACAGAGGAAATTCCTAAATCTGGGGATTGCAGGGAAGCTCAGGGCACCTGCAACAGACCTCTTACTTCTGTGCAGCCTACTTTTTCTGCAAGTTTCTAGTTAGTCTGGTTCCTTCAGTATAGTCTTTGGCCTCATTTTCTTGAGTGTCTCTGTCAGATGAAATTACAGGAAGGGATGAGGTTGGTGAGCTGTACAAGTAGGAGTGAATAGCTCAATAGGAAGTCCATTTTCAGGTGGCTTTTGGAGGAAGGTAATGTTGGTGAGACAGACTATGCACATGAGTGTTGAAAAAAATTTAATCCCTTCTCCCCATATATATTCCCTAGAAGTATTTATCAGAAAAAAAAAAACAAACCCAAACTGTTAGTGCTTTCTCTTCTCATTTGAATTTCAAACCAATGAAGATGGACACACTAGAGTGAACCTGATCCCAGAACATGGTCTTGTACAGAATAGGTTAGAATACTGCTCTAAATTTAGGATGCAGTCATTCAGCTCAGATATGATGGCAAATTTCTTTTAATTGTTTTAAAAGAAAGAAGTCCTAATCCTCAGCATCTGTAGAAAATATTAGGTGCTCTGACCAAAGCTGATTGAGATCCAGAGCTCTGTGGGAACAAATTATAGCTGAGGAAGACATTTCTTTTAGTTCATATCAACATAATCCTGGTTTACTCTGTGCTTTATAATACATTTTATAATCTACAATATAAGCAACTCCATAGAGATGAAACAATCCGTAGTGTTGCAAAGATGTTTTTGTGGTTGATGACCTCAAAATGAAGTTACAGATAAATTGTTACTTTGGTTATTGGTACATTTTGGCATTATAAATGAATTTATAAAGTAGAATAAATAGATGCTTTCAAGTTTCAGTTGTTTGTTCTGCTGCTGCTTCTGGAAAAGCTTCTGAAACATTTTATTGATGAGGTAATGCACTCTCATCTGCATATAGTCCTTCTCTAACTCCAGTAAAGGTTTCTGGTGACATGCTAGATCATGAGAACAGAGCTCAAAGTAATTGTGTTCCCCCAGATGGAATTACAGTCTTCATCAGTTAATGCAGCATTTCTCAAGTTTGGAAAGTTGAATCCTGACTTGTCAAGAAAATGAAGCTTGCAGTATTGCTGCTTCCAGCAATGTTGTTCTAAAAGCCTACCCAAAATGAGCAGTCACTCAAATAGGCTGCGTAGATATTCACCCTCATCTCTCTTGTATGCTTTGATTAGCATTGTCAACGGTGTTGAAGTAATGCCATTGGCATTTGAATCACAACCCTTTTATAACCAAAATTACTGCATCAGTTTCTCTGCAAATCCAGGCAGACACCGCTGCGTTATGGATGGGTTGTGGTTTCAGTATTGCCCTTTGGAACCAGATGCCTTAAAAACAAAGTAAGCAGAATAACCAAGTAGGTGGAAGTTTTGGACGACCTCTGAGAATCTGAGTTAGCATTCATTGCCCAGTAGATTGTGCAATTTTTATTATTTTACACATTTTACTGCCACATAGAGTTTCACTAAGTGGAAGTTTACACTTTATTTACGTTCTGGTGTGAACTGAATGGCTACAGAGTATCTACAGCTTCTTATGTAGGCACTCCCTTGGCAGTTTTTTAATGTTACCTTAAGTTTGAGAGGCACAGATTTGACCTCAATTACAAAAAGACATTATTAAGAGGAAGTAATTTTCAAATTCTGATTTGCACTAGTAAGACTAAAGTAACTCAAATATTCACTGAAGTTTCAGTTTTCTCAGATAAAGTATTTGTGTTTCTGTGGTTTTATTTGTGGTTTTTGTGTGTGTGTGCTTTTTTTAATGATATTTATTAGCTTCTGCTGTATATAGAAGTTATCTGTTTCTGTGCTTCTCAGCTGCAGAGCTTTTCTTGTTCTTTTTTAATTTGCCCTGAAAATGCCTAATTATATTTTTTTTTTTTACCCAGTCCTTTCTTGGTGTTACTCTTAAAAATTAAGTATGTTACTGTTAGTTAAGAACAGCTAATTTGTGGGTAGTGCCCCAAGTGAAGTAAAGTGGTATTGCTTCACTGAAATCCAGAGTTGCACCATATTTGACAGTTGAGGATCTGTTCTCTTGTTCTAAGAGCGGCAAGGCTGTGGCTGGTAGCCATGTGCTAGGGAGGAGCATGTGTCCCAATACATTCCAGGGAATGGAGAAGGTACTGAAGAAAATTTGTTGAGAAAAGATAGCAAGAGTATTTCACTTCATTTTTTATTTATTTTTGTCTGTTTCGCTTTTCCACATAAGAGATTTTTTTTCTCTTTTACTGCCCATCACTTTACCTGTACAAGAACTTTAGTGTGGTATTTGCTTTACTGAAATTACCAACCTGTAATTGCAAGGATCCCATTGGGTAGCTGCAATTGCCTCCCAGTGGATTTTCATCTGTAGGAACTCTTTTCTTAAATTTCAGATCACTTCATGGCTTGAAAGCCTGTTGGGAATCAGCATTGTGGAGCTGTCATGACAACCTGCTGTGGGGGCAGCCAGGAAGGAAGGGTCTTGTGATCATATTAACTTTGCCAGTTAGACACTTTTTCCAAAATGTGGAAGAAGGGGATCACCCCTCTCTCCCCTGTTGCTGCTGTAGATGTGTCAATACGTGAACTCTTTGTTGGCTATACCCACAGCACCGCACTTCTGCTGGTAACAGTTCTGGTCTCCAGTTCCCCAGTCTGTTCTAGCAGTCCAGTTCCTCTGTGGGTTCCTCCTCTATCACCAGTAATGATTGATTCTGCTCACCTTAAGAGCAGCAAAAATCAATACTAAAAAGTCTATTTTAATCCTATGTAGAGCAGAAATTGGGCATGCTCCCCTTAAAACTTAGTGATTTATCTATCATTTACTATGTGTCATTTGTTTGCTCTCTCATCTTCACTGTGTTCACTCTGTCCTTCTGCTCTGGTAAAGGCAGACACAACAATGAAGAATGAATGGGACAATGCAGTAGCATGCTGTGTGTGTTAGTGAGTGTGTAGCCTCGTTCACATCCTCCTTTCTCAGCAGTGACTGATATGCTGAGGGTCATGTCCCCAGGCATGCAGGTAACAGCCAAATAGGCTGTTCCCTATGCTGAGAAATATTGCTAGAAGTAGGGCAACACTGCTATTTCAGTAGCACTCTATTCAAAATATTTCTTCTTCCACCTCTCTTCACTGTCCATTAGTATTTTGTGAAAGCTTTATTCAAGGGATAAACAGGATGGAGTTTGGGGGTAGACTTTCTTTCGCTTTAAGTAGATGTAATACCAAAATCAGCTACCACCCCATGATTCCATGCATTTTTGAGTGCTGGGCAACTGACATAAGAAAATTACCCTAAGTAACCCAGTCATCCAGCACTCGGATGTTTTTCATGTATGTATTATGATCTCACCGGATCAGATGTTCTAAAGCAGTTTGGATTTCCATGCTCAGA
This sequence comes from Chloroceryle aenea, assembly GCA_013399075.1. NCBI lineage: Eukaryota > Metazoa > Chordata > Aves > Coraciiformes > Cerylidae > Chloroceryle > Chloroceryle aenea. The sequence continues at coordinate 328,723 of VWZY01011713.1, read as the reverse complement.
AAAGGTCAGATTTTATCTCTCCTGAGTTATACACCTGCAATGAGATTGCAGAGGGTAGCCTGTCCTGATATCATCTCTCCGTGTCAGCAGCAAAAAGCACTTGGGATAATTTTGCCCGTTTGTTATAGCAGTGGTCATTTTGTTGTCAAGGTGTGATTTCATCCATCAGATGGTTACTATCTAAGGAGATGGTCTGCGTGTGTTATTTTGAATAGGTGCTGCAACATTAAAATAAGCAGAAAAATACAGTGAGTTTATTTCTGTACCTTACTGTGCTGCTGGTGCAGGTGATGTAATGAAACAAGTTTTCAAGAAGAGTGCCATTTAGATTTAATTCAGAGGAGTCGGATTTTTTTTTTTTCCTTTTAGTAATGCTGTATCTGAGGAGAGTGGCAATTCAAGGCATGATGAGCAGTCCAGTTTCTCAGAGTAATTTTAATCCAGCAATAGTTCTAGATGAAAACACCCTGGTTTAATGACTATTTAGTTGTGTGTCACTGTAAAATGAGGCAGCCTTCCCCCAGAAATCAAATCTTAGGGGACATGTGTGCTTATTGTGTGCAGGATGGAAAGGACATTTGGCTCCCTTGCTGAAAGTCCCAAGAAAGGATGAGGTCAAAGTTGTACTGAATTTATCAAATGACCGACTTTCACCCCTACAGTGTTACTTTTCTGTAGAGCGTGAGGTGCTGCAGGGTGAAAGTGGGCAGGATGTTGGTACAGTTGATACCTTTTTCTCCAGTCATTTTGTGGTAAAGGATTATAATCTCCCGTGCTGTCAGGTATCTTCATGTTTTAATGCTTACTGACAAAAAGAATCCTCAGAAGCTGACCTTATTCTTTCCTAATAAAAACAGTGCATAAACAAATAATATTTTCCTTCTGTCCTATGGTGGTCTTGTTCAGTGATTTCATTTCAAAATAGTATTGCTCTCCAAATGACTCCAGCAAATAAATAATACAGAGCTAAGAACATGGCATTACAAATCCCTTTTGTACTCTCAAAAATCTCTTTCACATTAAAATAAAGTCCAAGTCTCTTCCAGCTTTGGGTAGGATGAAGTGGGAAGGCTCTTGTCAGGTCTTGATGTCTGAGGATTTATCTGACCCTGAAGAAGCACCAGCAATTTACTGTGTCTTTTCCTGAAGCTGGGTAGACCCTACAGAAGCAGCACCTCCTACTACTGTAGCCAAAAAGAAATTAGAGGAAAAATAAATCTTCTTCCCTGCTGTTCCCTTGTTATGTGTATTTGACAGTGCTTTATATTGTGTTATTGTGGTGGTTTTTTTAGCCTGCTTGTATACAACTGGTGAGTCAACAGGGAGGAAGAAAATCCCCATATGTGTATTTTAACAGAATTGAGATGAGAGACACTGTTTAAAGGGCAGATGATGAGGAAAATCAGCATTTTTTAAAATTAGTTTCAAAAGAGTTAAAAAAAAAAAACCCAACTCTTCAGTTACAGCATCTCTGTCATTAGATCCAGCAGAGCTGCTAATGAGTGCTGAAGATCTCCACCTTCTTTTCATCCATGAATATGACTGCTCTGGATGATGTACCACCTGCACCTCTCTGCCTTGCTGTCCCCTGAAAGCTTTCCTAGTCCAGGACTCAGACCTAGCACAACCCTGTGATAGCTGTCCCTTGGGGTTGGGAGGGAGTGCGGTAATCTCCCTCCTGACTGAGAGTGCCTTGGACCCTGCCTGCAGCACTGTTTTAGTGGCTGCTGCATGCTGAAGGCAGCAGGCCCTCGATGTGATTCCAGTGAGATTTGTAACGCTGCGTGACATGGGTGATGCTGTCGTCTTAATCTGATGTGAAACACTCCTCGAGGCAGCAGTGTTAAGGTTCAGTAAAGAGAGATTGATTTTTTTGAACGGTTATGTGTAACTCCAAAGTTGATTATCAAGAATAATCTTCTAACATGAGTATTTTTGGTAGACAACTCATGTTTTATTCGGGGCTAAATGAGTTTGAGTTCATGTTTTATAAACACATTGGGTATTTTGAGGTTAATGCCTCTGATTCAAACCTTGCTCTGTTTCTCCTCCAGTTGGGGAAGTTTATTTTTAATCTGTTTCTTAAGTTTTTTATCTTTGGAAGAAGGAATACTGTCACATCAGGTGTACCTTTCCTCTCATTTCTGAGTTGCCAGACAGCTGTTGGCGACAATGAGAGGGGAAGGTGGTGATTTTTTATGATCTATATTTTCTACTCAGATCCCTCATTCCTTGCTTAGTTTTTTGTTTGTGTGAAGATCTGAAAATTTATTCCCAAGTCTCTGGTCTTTGGTCCTTAAACTTGTTAAAAGTAATCAAGCCTTTTTGATTGAATTTAAGCTTTGGAGGGGGTCCTGCAGGAACAGATTGCTACACAGATTTGCTGGGAAATCATCACGTGCTTTCTATTTTCTTCATCTGCTGTTTCACTTACTGCAATACATCCTCTTTCACCACCCTCTGCTGACCTCTTTCAGTTTGTTTCAAACAGAGGAATTGGAAGCGGTGGACGTGTCCACTTGAGTTGTAGTCTGGTGCATACAAACCATGCCAGAGAAAATGGAAGTCAGTCAGCAATGGTATGGAGGGGACAAGGGTGGGAGTGGTTGGAGACACAGTACTGCTTGTCCAGCTTAGCAGCCAACACCCCTACTAGGAATTAGGGGCATATCCCAAATGCTCAAAACAAGATTTTTCCAAACACAGAAGTATATGCCATCCAAGTGTATTATAATCTTCATGAAGAATAAGAAGAAATAGGCATTTCTTGATTATTTTTTTTTTATTTGTTTTTTTTATTGCATATGGTCTCAGGGAGGAAAGGTTGAGGAGAAAAACTTTGTGTTATCTCAGTTGCTATGGGCTTCCTTCCTTAGAAAATAGAATTCATTTGGTTAGTGAATGGTAGTTTTAATTTTTATCTGCCTTTCTCAAGTGTCACTGTAATGAAAATTAAATGTAGGTGCTTTTTTTTTTTCTTTTGGACCCAAAACTATGGAGGTAAAGCCTGAACTTCTTTCCCTGCTCTGTTATCTAGATTCTCTTTTTATAAAAATTGTGTTTGAAATTTGGAAGTCTAACTTGCTTTTTAGAAAAGAGAGTATTTTTCTGTTCTGTGTTGTTTTGAAATTTTTCATTAGGAAAAAAAAATATGGTGGAATGTTTTAAAGCTTACTTTTGTTCTGGGTCATTCCTTGAATTTACTTATTTGTGCATCTTGGAGGAAGATAATTTGATTCTTGTATGAATACTTGGTAACAAAATAATTTTGGTATCAAATAGAATATACCTTTTTATTCTTTGATCCACAATCTAAAAAATCTTGAAGTGTTTTTCACTTCACTAATGAGTATGGATCTTCACTACCTTTTTGTTTGCATGCTCAAAAATGGAAGACTTATTTTTAACCCCTGTGAGATAAATGGAAGCTTATAATGGGGAAAAATTATGGAGGTGGACAGTGAGAATTTCTGATATTTTCTATTTTCAAGGAAGAAAGACTACACAAACAGAAGGACTCTTAACAATTCAGAGGTATGGAAAAATGTTCTGAAAAATCCTCATTTGAAACAACTCTCTGAAGCTTACAGTGCAAAACTGCAAGGCACTCATTTGATTTGTAGAAACAAGGAAAATCAGAATACTTAATTATATGGTTTGTGTGAGGCCATATAGTTCTTGAGTCATAATGATATTTCAGCTTATGTAAATGGCTTATGCCAATGAAGGATCCTGGTCTGATAGAGAAATTACCTTAAATTAGGTTATTTTTGAAAGCAATGTTCTGGCATCTGAGAGGCAAGAAAACATTTTCAAGACTAATGTTAAAGAGTAAATATAACTCTTTTATTTGCTGTTCTAAACTGCTGAGGAGTTAATCTTCCCTTCCTGTCTTGTTCTGTTTTCCTTTTCTTCATCTTCCAGATCAAAGGAAGATTATTTGATGCTACCAAGAAATACCGTAGAAAAAAGGTGGTAATATATTGGTTTAGTACATGATTTAAAAAAAAAGAAAGTAGGAACATTTCATCATATCCATCCATTTTTCTGTCATTATTTTTTGTCTACACTTGAACTACAGAATGTAAGTTCTGCATATCCTATGATTTTGTCTAGATCAAATATATTATCATGAAAATATTTCCCATTCGGACTTTGTTTTCTGAAATAGTAAAAAGTTACCAATCTTCTGTAATGCTGATGTCCAGTCTGTGATGCAGCTGGAAATCATTTATGCTCAGAGTTCCTTACAGCATTTCTTCTTCTTTTACTGGAAATAAGGTAATAAAATTTTATCACCCCAGTTAGTCAGTTGATTCCAGAATCTTTGAAATGCAAACTACCAATTCCCTATGCACATCTCCATCCTACACAACCTCACTCAAAGGATTTTGACCCTAGCATTTGAAGTTTTCTAGATAGAGTCTTTCAGGTGCTTTCTATTCTGTAGAAGGATCATATAAAAAACCATTGGTGTCAGTTCATTTTTAACTCTTTGGATGAAATGAGGAAATCCTAGTAATAGTAATTTAGGAAGATTTTCCAGAGTGATGCATATTGGATGGAAATTACAGGAAAGATATTTTAATGATTTGAAGAGTGGAGATCTGGCATAGCTTCTTAGTAGGAATGAGAGAGGGAATAACTAGGGTAGATTTGACGTGGGTCTTTAACTTTATGAATTCAAACATTTAATAAGTTTACCTGAAAAAAAAAGACTAGATTTCATGACCTAGGTCTTTTCCAGACCCAGCATTCATAACATCAAAAGCTAAAGGCTAAAAAAAAAAATAAAAAATACACAAACCAAAAAAACCCAAAAGAAACAAAACCCCCCAGCTCTCTCCTAAACCAAAATGGTTTTGACTGCAGCAAAAATGAAGCAAAATAATTCCATTCAAGAAAACATTTGTAATTTTTCTCCTGCTTTCCTAGGTTCCTTTGCTCTTTTTCTTGATGAATTACAGGAATAAAAGATACTCTTTATGTTTACTGCATCAACAGCTGTATCACATTTTTCCTTTCCTTCTCACTCAAATTAATGCTAACATTTCTGCTACTGCAAGGACTCCTCCAAGGTCTGTCAGTTTTTGTGGTAAGAGTAGTCACCACATTTTTACATAACTTTTCAGAAATAGCATATTTAAACAAAACATTGGGAGGGATCCTGTTGCTTGTAAAATTTAGATGCCTTCTACTGTAAGTACCCTTGAAGTTTTATCCTATTTAGAAAGAAATTCAGAGAAGAGTAAAGGCAAAAAAAGTATGTGAGCAGCAGGAAAACCAAGAAATGGGTGACAGTGAAATGTATAAATCTGAGCTCCTATAGAAGCTCAGAGAGAACTCCACATGACTTTGAGTTTTTCTTATAAAATCTGATTATCCAACTCTTGGATCTAAGGCATTTTCCATTTCTGCACTGCAGCTGAGAGTTGTTAGAGAATTTTCAGGGGAACTTGCTGGGCCCAGGGCCTGTTCAACAAAGTCATGCAGGAACAGTAACACTGATTTTGATGCAATATAAACTCCAAAGTGATTTACAGATTTAGGCCAAGATATTGGTCCCTTGATAGGAATTGACACACAGGTGTATGCTTTGTCTGACTTCTGAGAAGATGAACTCTTGATTTAAGATAAAATCTGAGAGACTGACTAATTTAGCAGAGCTCTGGATCTAATTGAATCCATAATTGACTTTCCCGAAGGTAAAATCTGGTGCTTAACATATGACTACTGATGAAGCTAAGCAGAGAATAGAAAAATTAATATACTAGAGAACTTTGGCCTTTGGACTACTTTGACTTGTGCTGTTTTGACACTAACCCAAGCTCCCAAATATAACTGCAGGTCAGTGATGATTTGCATTCCTGCATTTAAGAAACTTCAAACAGATATTCTTGACAACTTGTGAATCCCTCTTTTAGCACACAACTTGTTTCATTAATCTATTTCATCCTTTTGGGATAGAAAAAGTAACCTACCACTCCTGTACCGAGAGTCTGAGAGGCAAGAATACTGAAGGACCTTCTTTTGAAGGATATCCCATCATGTGCAGAGCATGGAAATGGCTGTGAACTGCAGTGGTGACTCAGAAAAGACATCATGTGGTAGAACCTCTCCCTCTTGTCTCAAACTTTCTGTAGGTCTTTATGCTCCTTTTGCTTTGCCTCTTATTTTCTCTCATAGGATTCCTGTCTATTACTTGTGTCTACTGGATTTTTGGGTAATTGTAACTAGAGGTTCTTTAAGGTCTCTTCCAGCCCAAACCATGTTGTGATTCTATGATTTGTTACTTTACTCGGAGATTACTCAGGGAGCTGATGTACGGTAGTTACCTCTCAGCTTTGAGACTGCTGTTTGAAGTGCTTCATAAGGTTGTTGTGGAAATTTGTTTCTTTGTCTTCAGGTCACTCTCTAGTGGACATGGTTTAGTGGTAACCTGCAGTGCTGGCTTAATGGTTGGACTTGCTGATCTTAAAGGTCTCTTCCACAACAGTTCTGTGATAGTTTGATATGGGGTGCATATTAGGTACAGGAGGACTGGGCTTGAGGCTGAAAGCAAATCTGGTTAGAGCTGCCCAGAGCTGCAGTATTTCATGGAGATGTACCAGTTTCCATGAAGCTGTTGTCAGACTACTCAGTGTGGTGAGAGGCTGCACAAAGATTTGCTGGGTGTCTGGGAAGCTACCGTTTCTTTGCTTTTCTGTACCCTGATTCCCTGGGCAGCAGGCAACGACAGGTACATAAGCAAGTATTTTGTGAGGAGTTTTGAAAGGTCTGTTTCATTTAGTGCTAATTGAATTTCTCCACATTAGTATTCACTGCTGAGGGTGCCTGAGAATGTCCCAGGCTGAGCTGCTATTTGTGTGGATAAACCTGAAAAAAAGTGGGAAGGTTAATGTAAGAGGCTAATGATCCCATTGACTAAAGGGCCAATAACTAATGACTAGGATTTGATTTTGCCAAGTATTCTGACTGAATGCAAAAAAAAAAAAAGAAATAACTGAGAGGACTTTGTAATAGCTGCCTTAAACCAGTTCCACTCCTAAAGTAGTGGGGTGGTCACAGAGGGGCTCACAAGAGTGCTGATGGGGTAACCTGGCAGCAAGTTTCAATCAGAGAAGCTGGCAGAGCTGCTGGTAAGATACAGGATTAGTAAATGCAGAGCTGAATGTGATGTGTTGGAGGGGAGCCAGGACAGCTTTTCCTAAGGAAGCTAGGACTGGTGAGTCTTGCAGAAATTGCTGACAGAGGCACAAGGCCCATGAACTGAGGTGGTCTGGCCAAGGGCAGCACGCACAGGCTTCCAGCAAGCTTCCAGTGAGGTGGGAAAAAACCTTTTGGTATTGAATCTAGGGCTGAAAGGGATGGTGGTCACATGGTTGAAGAACAGTTCAACCCTAGTGAGCAATGGGGTGACTAGTAATTTCGGGTGGGAGGTGTCAGTTTACCTAGGAGTTTATTGATGGGGATCTGTGATGTGAGTAGTGCTGCTCACAGGGAGCAAGTGTGAAAGGGGTAAAGCTTCCTGCTGCTCTGAATGATTAGTCAGGGTGGACAGAAGCTGATTGTGGAAATTTTGCGGAAGGATCTTATGATGCTGAATGACTGCAGCAAATTGCAGTTGAAATATGAGATTGATGAAGGCAAAATAATGCACATGGGAGGAAAAGTTTACAATTTTGGGCTTTGCTATCATTTAGCTCTCAGGAAAGGGATCTTCAGATAATTGCAAGTACTGTGAAATGATTAATTAGGTGCTCACAGTGATAAAAAGGCAAGTAAAAGGCTCAGAAAGAGGGAGGAGAAATAGAGAATAATGCCAGAAGTATGATGACACCACTGATAAACCTCTGGTGAAGCTAGACCTTGAATATTTGTCCTAGTGCTGGTAATCCTACCTTATGAAAGATATAACTGAGCTAGAAAGCATTGACATAGACCAGACTCAGTATCAGAAAGAGCTTAAACAGTGGAGTGTGCTTCCACTTGAGAGGAGGAGGGCAGGGTAGGAGGGAAGGAGAGGGTGAATGAAGAAGTATATGAATAGATTGATAAAATCACAGAAGTTGTGGGGAGGCAAGTGATTACTTGCTGTTCCTCACTATATGATATACCAATCAAATTATCAGGCAGAATTTTAAAAACTGACAGAAGGAAGTACTTTACACTGCCCATAATTAGATTGTAGAGCTCATTACATAGGCTGCTGTGGAGACCAGGAGTATAAATGAGTTCAGAGAAGGACCAACACATTCCTAGAGTAAAGAGCCATTACAGGCTATTAAGCACAAAGATCTGGAAGCAGCCTCCAGCTCAGGAAGCCCTTAAACTACTGATTTCTGGAAACTGGGACTGGAGTATGTCAGGGCAAGGATGTCCCAATTTATGCCAGTGCTTCTCTAAATACCTGCTGCTGGCTGTTGTCAGAAACAGGATACTGGACCAGACAGATTATTTGATTTGACTGAAGTTGTCGTCTTTGATACAGAATGCAAAAAAAATGGGAATCTTGAGGTTGCAGTAAATAATCATTGCCTTCTGGTCAGCTTGCCAGGAGAACATTGCATGCTCGGAAAGCAAGCTGGGAAAGGCAGGTTCTGGGAGCACTGCACAGTCTGCAGGGATGGGTGAGGAAAACTTAAATAATGCTAGAGTTTAGCCAGTATATTTTGTTCAGGACTTTGATAAGCACCCAACTGCAGGAGTGGAAGCCACCTGCAAACAAACTCGGATGCATATAAATTGTTCATAAAGCATGCAAGAACTGTCTGGCCTTGTACAGGGATTTTCAAGTTGTAGATGGCAAAGCTGAGAGCTGGCAGGTGTGTGTAGGGTTTGTCTATGCAAAGTATGCAAAGAAAAGCAGAGCTGTTGTAACTTAAGCATTGTTACACAAATGTTGTGGGGTTTATTGTTTGTTTGTTTTTTTTTCTTTGTAAATACCTAAATTAACTTTCTCCAAAATGTCCCTTCTGGCAGATGTCCTAGCCATAGGATTTATGGAAGCCGGTCTCTGTGTTTTTATGATCTCTTAACCTTGCAGCTGAGACTACCCCAGTAGTAATTTATACTTCTATGAAAAGGATAGTAATAACTCCAGTATGAAAAAGGCAGCAACTCCACCACCAGTGACAACTAAAAATGACTCTCAAATCTGCTAACCTTATGCAGTACTAATTTACTCTTTCTTTTCCAAATATATTTTTCTAACATTCAAATGAGCTGCATACCACTGACTAATTGTCTTTTGTGGTCTTTGAGGATTGAGGTATAACTATTCAGTCTAAGCAACTCACTGGAGGATTTTTATATGCCTTGGGTGGAGGGAAAAGGCTTGGTAAACCCAAGCCTGGGATATAAACTCAAATCCTCCCTAATCAAATATGTATCCTTTGATCTAATAAGTAGGTTGAGTCTCGCCTGACTTTTCAGCAAAATGAAAATGTAATGCATTTTAAAAAAAATTAGTTATTCTATTTGAACAGTTTGAATGTCTGATTGCTTTTGGTTTCCAAGACAGTCAAATGCTCTGCTAAAGAATTTCTTTAATGGTGTCAATGATATGGAATTAGTACCAGATATTTTGCTTTGTTGTATATTTAATGGCATACACACGTAGATGCATCCATGCTTGTTTACAATGGTGGTGTGTTAGCTAAATTGGTAACATCTACTACAAACTACTGGATATGAAAAAGTGATGATAAAAATACATCTCATTACATCTGATGGAAGATTTCCTCACTGTTGGTTGGTACTTCAGCAAGCTGGCTGGTATGCCAATTTTAACAAAGTTTTGGACTTCATAATCTGAAGAATGGAATATGTCATGAAAGCCCATGAAAGCTGGCTGTGTTTTATCAGGGGAACAGTGATTACTTTTGCTTCTGTGGGAAAGGCTGCCTGTCAAGCCTGTGTTTTCATTCATGCACTCAGCACAGTGGAGATGAAATTGCTGGGAAAGATAACTAAAAGCCACTCGTGTTACCTTGCTATTGGAAAAGTGCCAGGCGGTGTAATCTGCTAGGTAAAGTAATAGGAGATATGATCACCTGGATACTCAGCATCTGTTCTGTTATCAGATTTGTACTGCCTTCCCTTTTCACCCATTTGCTCCTCTCTCGTCTGCCTTACACTTATTAGAAGGCCATGTGTTTGTTCTTTAGCCTGACCTCCTTTTTTAATGGAAAAAGTTTCTGTGGTTCATGCAGTGTGTTTTGACACCGTGTCTCTTTGTTCTGCAACAAAGTTCTGATAAGAAGCCGTGTAAAAGTAGGCATTTTTAGCTTGCCCCTGGGCTTAAGGGTCATTTTTGGCTGGTTCATACAAATTTGCCATCCCTGAGATAATGTTAAGGCTTTTATGTTAAAACAAACATCGGAAAAAAAAGCATTATTGTAATGGCTGTGTTTTGTGTGCATTCCAGAAAAAGCCATAAATCCAGCTTGGCATGAAGAGGAAGGACAGGGTGTTGGCACAGAATTGTGCCAACTCTCCCCCAAAAAGCTCATCAGCCTCGGCTTGCTTTTAAGGGAACCAAGGCCAAGTCTCGTGTTCTGCTGCAGGAAGCTTTCAAATCTCTAGTTCTAAACTGAAACTGTATCTAAGGCTTGATGCTGAGATATCTGTAGTCGTTCATTAGGTATTTACATTTTAAGTCTCTGCTGAATTTACTTTCCAGCTGGAAGCCTTGTCCTCAGACTGGTCAGATAAATTTATGCCTAGGAATATTAATCACAGACTTTACTTTGGTAAATTTTCTTAGTGAATGCACGCAACTTTACAGGATGTATTGCTTGACAAGTAACAGGCTGTAAGCTGTGCTGGCTGAAAATGTTGGCATTTTTCATCAAATGATAATTAACTGCTAACACTTTAATATTCAGCCACCTTTGCTGAAGTACTGCTTTGCACAAAGTGGATGCTACCTTTCTCTGTTACTAGGGCAGGACTAAGTAGGTTTGTGTCATTGCTGTCAGTAAAGCAGGGTGGAAAATGTGATGCTGCCTCATTTCCACCAAAACAAATTACCATGTTATAAACCATGAATAGACACAAATATGTACTCGTGTTTAGGAAGCACTAATAACTAAATTGATACCCAAATTAGTATGGAAGGAGACTACCAAATATTGGATAGTTTTCTGGAAAAATAAATTAAAAAAAGAAAGTTTGTAGTGTACCTTGGCTTATTTATTCAAGGTCTTAATCCAGTCATTGAGAAGATGTGTAGTTTGTTTTACTGACATAGACAGCATAAAATCTTTCTTGCTAAATTGTTCTCTTTGGATACATTACCATAAAGTGAAAGACTTTTCCTTTTCAATTCATTTAAACTACTAATCTAATTTTATAATATAGAATTTGTATAAAATTACATAAATAGCAAATAATAAAATATTATAAATATACATATAAACTAATATAAAGTTAAAAAGCACAAATTTTAAGTCTGACTTCTGACAAAGTCAGACTGATAATCTATTTTTGAGATAAAATACCTGCAAAAGTTAAATTAAAAAACTGAGATACATAGCAGTTTGTAAAACTAATTTTCTACTGTAAAAATTATAAAGTTGAAATTAATTGGGTGCCTTCCCTCTGATGGGTTGTCATCAAATGCAAAATATTTTGGAGCAACCCCTCAGTATCAATGTCATGCCTACATTATGTGGCAAGGGGGCATTGGATGATCAGAAGCTGATCTTAATGTTCAGAGTAATTTGTGCTACTCACAGGAAAGGGAATTAAGAGATTCTGATTCAGCCCACTTGATTTTTCCAGATGTGCACTGTGAGCAGTGAGACTTCCAAGCTCCTTTACTGTGGATATATATTGCACTATTTTCAGGACATTGAAAATATTTATTTAGCATATGGCTGACCTGAATTGTCATCACTGACTCAGCTGACCTTTATTGTCTTGGGACAGTTGTAATATTAGGAGATACTATATATAGCTGTTGCACTGTGGGAGTGGTATCACAAAAATGCACTTTACACAAATAGACTGTCATTTCACTTTGTGGGGTGTGAGCGTATTCACCTTACAAAAGGACATCTCTCCTCGAGATGTTTTTGTCCACTTCTGAATCATTGCAGCTGAAGCTGTGAGATTGTTTTGGCCACCACCATCAGGTGCTAAAAAGTACAATGCAGTAGTGTTATGAAGCTTTATGAAACCTACTGCCCAAGTACAGCTGAGCTTTGTGTCATCAGTGTACAGTGTTCTTCCACCTGATGGCTCACTATTTCAGCCTGATCTGGCAGGGTTGGGTGCCTCTACTGAAAAAGGCAGTGGATACACCCTCAGCTCTTGTGGAACCCCAGGAGAGTTTCTCGTCACCATCTGTGACTTTTGAAGGAGGCCGTATCTAGGCCTCAAGAGCTGTTAGAATAATTTTGGACCAAAAAAAAAATATTTGAAATATAACTGGAAAAAAGCTGTAATACCTTGAGGGATGCTGATACGATCAAAGAAAGTAGTAGTGTATGACTCCCCTCCATAAGTGATGTTTCCGTATCTCATTTTACACAGTCAGATGCTGAATGGATGACTTTTCCCAGCCTATAAATTAAGTAAAAGCAACTGATATTGTGCTCTTTATAAAAACTCATATTTAATTCCTCCAGTAAAGGCTATTTGGAATTATGCATAAATAGATTCAACAGATTCAGCTGATATGTAAAGGAATAGGTGTAAGGAACGAGGGCTCCACTGAACCTGGCAAACAGAACCATATGTAGTCCACTGGATTTGATATTTCAGTTTAGTGCCAGATGAGTAACTGATCTTAATTAAACAGTAATTTTCAGTGATCAGATTACTTTATTCTTTTTCCTAAACTGCTTTAGCTGGAGATGGCATTCAAGCACCATTTCACCCAAGCTGAAATTAGATGCTGTACTGCTTCTTCTGATTTCCGGAGAAGGGTGGGATGGATAATTATGTTGGGTAATTATATTGGATATACACTCCATTTATTTGTTGTTTTGTTGTTGTTGTTTTTTTTCTTTCCAATTTGCAGGAAAGCAATCTCCAGGTCAGGCCTCCAGCACTTGGCTCCCGTGCATTCCCTCAACATTGCAGTCTCCAACGGACCTGTGAAGGAACCAAGGGCGGCCTTAGAGTGGACTGTAGGTGTTTGCTTTTTTTGGCAGTTAATTTGAGCAAAATTACTGGCTAGTGCTTTATCCATCCTTAAATCAACATAAGACATTGTGTTGCATCAGGGTTATTGCTGGTCATTAGGAATGTGCTTCTATTATAAAATGAAGCACAAGACAGAGACGTGAAAACTTGTGGAGGATGAGCAGCACAGGACAGAGCTGTTCAGATTTTCCAGATTGGGAACTGTCAAGCTACATTTGTTCACTGCCTTCTTGACGAGGTCTGCCATCTAAAGGTGATCTGATTTTAGCACAGCAAGTTTTTCTACCTCTGCTTGTTGGACGAAAATTTAATGCTGGAGGCACATGTTTAGTTGGCTGTGTCTCTAGAGTAGGTGGTAGATATCTTTGGTTTTCTTAGATGCTTTGTAGGTATGGCTAGACTTCTTCTAGGCCCAAGCTGGCTTGTAGACACAGAGTGCATATGTTTCCATCCCTCGCCTTTACTTCTCTTACTGGTTGTTTGCTAGTGCAGAACGGGACAAGTTTAAGACTGTCTAGAACAGAATATTTCAGTTGGAAGGGACCTACAACAACGAAACAGTCCAACTTCCTGACCACTCAGGGGTGACCAAATGTTAAAGCATGTTATTAAGGGCATTGTCCAGATGCCTTTTAAATACTGACAATCTTGGGGAATCGACCACCTCTCCAGGAAGACTGTTCCAGTGTTTGACCACCCTCTCTGTGTAGAAATAATTTCTAACATCAAGTCTGAACCTCCCCTGACACAGCTTTGAACCATTCCCATGCACCTTCCATGCAGTTATGCACCGGTACATGCTAAGAAGGTGAAACTAAAACCAGCAGGTCACACAAATGTCCCATTTAAAGCAGAGCACACCATAGCTATTAAACTTGGCTTTCAGTGAAGAACTCATTACTGTATCAAGGTACTAGTGGCTTTTCCAGTGAAGAGAACTTAGTTTTGATGAATGCAGTGTATGCTTATCTCTGTTTATGCCAAGACTGAATGGTTTTTTAGATGGTGAGCTCTGCTTCAACTGCACCTGTTACACTTCAGCTGTAAGGGGGTGAAATTTTAGAGGCTGTGCTGCAGGAAGCTAGATTAGAGTCATTATGATGTTCTACAGTACTGTACTTTTTTTAAACAAGTGTTAAAATGAAATGAAAGTTTACACAGAATCCTCTCAGAAAACCTTTAGAGAATACCTTGATTTTTTGCTCCAGGAAACCCAGGTCCTAATTCTTCAATGTATTAAAGCACATGCTTGCTTTGAGTCATCAATGCCATTTAGTGGAAATGTGAAGAATCAGTCACATATGTGAAGGGTTAAGCATAGGCTAAATTAAACACTGTTCAACGTTGTACTTAGAAAACAAAAGCAATAAAGGTCAAACCAAAAAAGCTAAACCCCCGCCCAACAGTGACAGCCTGCCCTTCTTCAAAGTTGATCGTCTGCTACTCATTTTACCAGATGGTTCCTCATGTGATCTCAATACCTAAATACTTCAGGACTTGATATAAGTTGGTGAATATTGATTAAATATTGTGCATTTTAATTGTATCTCTGTGTGTGTGAATATTTTTGCACTTTACTTCCTGGCTTATGGTTTAGGTTTTTTTTTATCGGTTCAATTTCTCAGCTGTTCCAACCCCTCCAATGGGTGTTGCTGCTTTACTTCACACTTTGATTGGAGAAGGGAGGCAACATTATGGCAATAATGTTGGGGAAAGGGGCACCGTAGTGAGTGCAAGACATCTGTGGCTGGGAGAAGACTGAACTGGCCAGCTGTAGTAACTAGGGAATGTGGGGCATTTCTCAAATCTGAGGCACAGTAAAGGAGATAACAGGGAGGAGGTTTGGAAGTGTGAAGAAACTGAAACAGACCAAAGTTTATAATGGCTAGCGAATGTCAATACTGAGAAAGGTTAAATTTTTAAATACTTATGTTTAAGTCCAGAGGTGTATTTGGTAGAGTGAAAAAATATTTGGATTGAGATGTATTAGAGTCAGACGGGAAGACTTGGTATTTAATTACTTGAAGGCAGCATTAATCAGCGCATGTTGCATCCCTATCTATATTATCTGGCTCTTCAGTATTTCTGAAAATTATTTTCTACGAACCACATAATGGGGGATTCTCCCAAAGTCTAAGTGACATGAACCTCCGTTGTCATTTGACTTTGCAGGAGAAAATGTTTTCTCCTTGTTGTCTTCACAGTTGTAACTGGAAATAATTCCCTGTCTATAGTCTCCATTTTTGATAACTCCTTGCAGGTGATTTGCCTTTATTGGGTAGTCTTGTGAACAGGACAGTGACTCAGAGTGTGGGATTTCCATTTCTTGCTCTGCCACCTACCTCATGAGTGAGCTATGAGATTCAGATGAATTGTTTTGCCTCTTGGTACATCAGCCATAATCAGGTGATGATTCTGATGTCTCTTTACAATATTACGTTAGAAACAGTATTTCTTTATTGTTGTTGTTACTACTATCTCTCATCCTTGAGGTTTCTTTTCTCTAACATAATTAAATGTTCAGTTTCATACACCTAATTCAAATTAACTTGTAGCTTTGTTGTGTAATTTAATGCCATTTTTTTCACACTAGGGCCATACAGAATATACTCTCTGGATAGGGGATGTTATAGGCAGAGGGGAATGAAGAACATGGCTTAACCAAAAAGGAACCACTTAAATGCCTGTCACTATGATATATTTATGCATAGCCCCTTGTCCCCCCCTATTCCATGTCAGACATCAATCCCACGTGTTAAATGATAAAATAATTAATTCTAACCCAGATTGTTGAGTAAATATGGACTGAGACACCTCATAGAGTGCCTGTGTACCACTGGGGATCTAGATCTTTCTATATTTTCATACTGCAATCTGCCCCCAAGGAAAATAAACATAAAACAAAGCCATACTGTAATTTCCTTTTAAGTACTGCCTTCTAGTTCTTGCATTCTTTGGTGCCTACAAGCACTTGACAGCCATTAAGATATTAGTGTGTTGAGCTTCCTGCTGGCCAAAAATGTCTCATTTTGTTGTCCATAATGCATTTGGCTGTTGATGTCCGTTTCTTGCCTTCTCCTTAGCAGGCACTTATGACCCATGACCACAAGACTTAGACCCCTATTTATGTCCAGAAAGAGGCAACTGAAGACACACAGCTTCTTTTTTTTTTTTAATTTAGTGATAAAACTTGAGAGTAATGTGTGCTTTGTATTCTGTAAATGCACAAAGTTTTCTGTCTGCAAGTTGTTTTTTTTCCAGAGGAGAGATATAATAAACATACAATAAATTATATGTATTAAAGACACAAAAAATCTTACATCTCTTAAAAGGATAGAAAACTGTGTGTTTGAGTAGGAGTTGAAGACTGGCATTTGGCAATAGATGGAAGCAGGATCAGGCCAGCCAGGAGGATTGTAGAAGGCAGTTGCACAGAGATGGTGTAAGGAAAGCCGGATCTCATCTGGAGTTGAATCTAGCAGGCATAGAATGAATCAAGGCAACAAGAATGGTTTCTGTAGGCATAACAGCAATAGTAGGAACACTAGGAAAAATGTTGGGCCACTGCTGAATGGGACAGAGGATGTGATGACAAAGGACATGTTAAAAACCATGTGCTCAATGCTTTTTTTACTTTCATTTTTCCTGGTAAGTCTTGCCTTTAGGAACTCCAGGACCCTGACACTAATGGCTGAATCAAGGAACACTTAACTTTGTAGAGCACGATCAGGTTAGGGAATGCCTAGATTGAACATACAGAAGTCTGTGGGACCTGATGATACATGCAAAAGTGCTGAGGGAACTGGCTGATAGCATAGCAAGAGGTCCTTTGAAAGATCATGATGACCAGAGGAGGTTCCTGAGGACTGTCACAAAGTGAGTGTGAATAATGTCTTCAGGAAGGACAAGGAGGAGGATCCAGGGAACTACAGACTGATCAGCCTCACCTTGGTTCCTGAGAAGGTGCCAAAGGAGCAAATCCTTCTGGAAGGCACTTCCAAAAATGTCACGCATAAGAAAGTGATTGAGAGTAGTCAGCATGGATTTATGGAAGGAACTCATGCCTGCCCAACCTGACAGCCTTCTATAATGAAATGAATGGTTTGGTAGATGAGGGATGAGCAATGTCTCTGATGTTGACTTTTGCAAGGCTTTTTACACTATCTCCCATAATGTCCTTGTAGATAAACTGGAGTATGGGTTAGATAAATAGACAGTGGGTGGCCTGTACCAGTGAGGTATTTATAATCAGTGAATGTGACTTTACATTGAGTCTGTTGCATTATATTATGCATCTTTTTGGCATTTGTCTGTAGTACTGTCCACTTACTTTCATGGACAGAAAGTGTTTTTAAGTGCCTAGTGATGCACTACACCATAGATGATTAACACACATGTTAATGCACTAATATCTGTTCTACACACTAATATGTGTTCTGCATATGATGAGTATTTCCTTCATTAATCTAGATAAATGTATTTCTTTTCCATGTGAATTGTTTGGCATCTGAATCATCAGTTCTTTAAAGCTATACTGATTTTTACACCAAAGGATATTGCCCTTTCATTAGAGTGTCTGCAAGACTAGATTTTGTAATTGGGAACTGAGTATTCAGTTGAAGAGATGTAGATTATCAGATGCTAACATGAGGAAGGAGAACACAGGGTTACGAATATCCCATTAGTCACATTAAAACATGTAGAGGTGCTGGGAGCTTTAGTTCCACTTCAATGAGTAGTGATGAGGGCAAACTCCATGAATACTTAAAAATTGCTAAAATTTTCTGTGCAGATGACACTTGAAGCAATGTGTTCAGGATCAGTAGTCCTACTTTGCTGTTTCTTTTTCATCAAGTTTTGAGAACTAATGTTCTTTCCAGAGAAATCTAAACAGAAAAGAAGAGGTCTGTCATATTTCAAAATGGTGGTAGTCTTCGTTCTTTTTTTCCAGTAATGTAGAGGATGCAGTGACATTACAGAAGGTGCCCTTCTTGAAAACCGAGATTTTTTCCCATTGCTGCCAAAAGGACTGAAGTTAAGCTATTGTCAGACAGAATAATGGTTCATGAGAACACAGGGAGTTGTCATCTCAGTTGTTAGCATCCAGACCTTGCTTGTCCATGAAGACAGATGTGGGTATTCTACTTCTGCATACAGATGATCTTTCAGATGGTGGTAATAAGAATCTCAAAAGCTCAGCAGAGAATACAAGAGTGGGCAACTGATGTAGTGATGTTAGAAAGCCTGAGGGGGGAAGGAGAATAGCAAAAAATGTTAAGAGAATGTGGTGAACCTAGACATAAAAGCTGAACACTCAATAATATGTCTGAAAGTTGAAACCTACATATCTTCAATTTTTTTTGGAGTAATGATGTAGTACCGTGATCTTTCCCATTATGTTTCTTTATTAATGTTCATATGTTACACTTGTAATAATTAAAGAAAAGGTGACTTCTACATGAAGAATATTCCCAAATTAAAATGTGCTAAGGTGGAACTAAAATTGAGACTGCATATTGATGGAAGAACATCTGGGACATTGCTGTTGTTTCCAACAGGTTCATTACAATCTCTGGAATTTCAGAGTTAAGGGGAAAACACAAGCCAAACATGAAAGACACCTGTGAAAAAGGCATTCGAACAAACTTGTTTCTGTTTGGTTACAACCTCATAAAGAAAAGGGCTTAAGCTGCTAATTTTTGCTTACAAATATGTTTAATTCAATTTAAATTGATGAACAATAGTTTGACACTAATCATAAGTTTATCACCCCATTGCATATTTGTAAAGAAGATGAATCTCTCATCAGAATATTAGCAAAGGGGAAAGAAATATTAATGGCTTATTTTAGAAATCTGTTATATATTTTATTTTTTTTTCAGAACAGTATTCATGTCAGGAATGGAGAGGAGCTCCATTCTTCCTGTTATAATTGAAGTTACAAGTCCTTTGAACTAGAAAGTTGGCTGACTGGTGTACTTGTTTGGCTGAATATAGACAGCTGTTTAACAAGGCAAATGAATCAGATTTATCTGTGTTGCTTTTGAAACCATGCTGGCTGCAGCCTGAAGAATAGTGAGGTATGGAGATACTTAAGGGCTTTAGAAAAATGGTAACACTTGCTCAGTCATTTATGTATGTGGGAGCACTTAAGAGAAAAAAACCTAGCTGAATTAGTGAAATGTACACAGCAAGTTATGATGGGACACATAATTACATCGATCCCAAACACCTAGTCCTTGAATTCCTATTTCTTTTTCACTTCAGGGTTCTTTTTTGTGATTTTTGTTTTATGTGCAAGAAATGTTTGCTATACTTGAAATTATTTCTGTTTGCTCTTAAAGGTGGTAACAGATCAGGAGCAATCAAATGGGAGGTCTCCATCTGGGAGAGCATATTGAGTTCATGTTTCCCCTGTGAGGCAGGCTGCATCTGCCAGGAAAGCACTGCTGCCTCCGCTTCAGTGAGTGGGGAGGCTCTTTCTCTTCATGGGACACTGAGTCCACACACTTGCAAGGGCTGAGAGGCCAGGCGAGGAGGCAGAGCTCCCAGCTCTCTTTTTTAACTGCAGAATATTAGGATGCAGTCATTGCTGTCTTATCCATAATGATGGACAGTATCTCTTTTCTGCAAAGCAAGTCAAAATAAAACATGTCAGCCTGAAAGCACAATTTGACAGATCAGCTGAGCTGCTCTAATGAGGAGTTAGTACCAAAAGCATCAGTGCCACTTGAACCCACCTTTAACCCCCCACTCCTTGTGTCAGCTCCAGCAGTTATGTGGTGACAGTGTGAATTGTTTTGTCTAGCTGGTTTGGTAGATAAGTTACCTATTTTTTCCATTGGTTGAACTGATTCATGTGTAGCTTCACAGCCACTAGATCCAGCACAAGGAAAATGTCAAGTGCATGAGACTGAGGTCTAAGGGGACAGAAGGAGAACAAATGCCTCCTTAGCAGGCATTTACTCTTAAAGCCAACATAAAGACATCAAGTGCAAAATAAATCAAACTGGCAAATTATTTATGAAAAGATTGCTGAGCTTAAAACTCTTGCGGAAAAATATCTGTGTCAAAATACCCAAGTGATGATGTAGCCTTTACTGTGCTTTAGTTTTGTGTTAAACGGGAGCTCATACTAGAGGTGATACTAGTGACCTCTGTCAGCTTATGTGTTGGTAGAGGGAGTACCTTTTTGTCCAGCACATTGTGGAATACTGCCTGTACATTCTGGATTTTCCTAAGTAGCAACAGAATACCTTGTCATATAAATGACAGTGCCCTGTAAAATTTAAATTTGTGAAGTTTAAATATTTCCTTTAGATCTTGCTGAGACAAAGTAATCAACAAGCAAAGCTTTTTGAGGGAGGACAATTCATCTTGGGAAGTCTCAGCTTTTCACTCTGATTCAGGATGGAAGATTTTTTTTTCAAATGTCAGTTTGCTGGAATTGAAATTGTGAGTTTTCACACATGGTGCTGTGAAATTGTTTGTGGCAGTAGGTATCTGGAGGTGTGCCATTTATACCAGATCAGGTTATTTACATTTTTATTGCTTAATCTTGTCAGAACTCTAACATGGCATGAGCTACAAAGGTCATCCTTGTAGTCTACTTACTGATTTTATTTACACTGTGATGTAAAGTCAGACCTGTGAATCTATGATACAACAGAGAACAAACTCAGTCTGAACTAGGTTATAGAAATAGGCCATTTTATCTTTAGAACTCTTGGATGGCAAGTTTTGTGGACATGGTCTGAATGAAGGCTCATTTAATTTATTAATTTTTCTTAATGTAATTTTGACTCCTCATTAAAAAACTATGGCCCAGGAGCTGGGTACTTTCTTAGCTTTATAGTTGATCCTTCCCAAACATCTTTTATGACCTACAAAATTTAGCTCTGTTATAATGTCGAATTTGCACTGTTTCATCATCAGAGAATATGCTTAGGTCAGACAGTCTTCAATGAGCTCATATCCTCCTGTTCTCTTGTCTGGGTTCTCATAAACTAGACAGGAATTTAATATGTTGGACAATATTGTGGCTATGATATTTTTATTAGTATGATGTGACTAGACTTTCATGAAATCCTGTAGAACTGATAAATAGCTTCTGCCAGAGAAAAATCCTTTAATATAAGGATAAACTTGAAGGGAAAGAATTTACAGTCTGAATAATTTACTATCTGAGTACAGCTTGAAGAATTTCTTAAGCTAGTTCGAGTCCTTAAAAGCTATTTTGCATTACAGAAGTGCTGTGAAGCCTCACTTTAACTGTTGTGCACTGAACTGTACAGTTTAGGAAAAACTCTGTCCCAGTGAGGCTCCAGTTCAGGTGGACGGGCAGATAAAATAAGAAATGGAGGTATAGAACAGTGTGCCAGTAAATGAAGATTAATCGGGGTGCAATGGCAGTAGACTGAGAGCCACATCTCACTTTCATCCAGCTCCTTGTACTGAGGGATAATTCTGAGCATGATAGAAATGGGAACATTTCTGGTGATGTTAGACCTGTGGACAGGTAGGCCTCTCACCAGAAAAAAATACCACAACAATGTTGTTCTTGTCCTCTTGGTTTATTTGAAGGGAGCACCACAGTTGTGATAGTTGAGTCTGCATCACGTGTAGACTTGCACAGGTCTTGGCTATTGTGAATGTACTCCAGAAGACAAAGGATTTTGCCACTTCTGCCTCTCTTGTTACTTAAGAAATCTGCATGACAAGTGAAGGTTTCTTATTTCATCACTTTGAAACTGTCAGTGGTATTTAAAAGAAATTATTTTAGCCAAGATGGCTATTTCAGAGCATCCTGCTGTCGGACGCCATCTGTTTGGTAAGTGTCATCATTTGTGACTTCTGCAGTGTGGGAACCAAATGTCAGAGACTGTCAAAGCTTTTTCCATCGTGCTCTAATTCTGGCTGAACAGAAATCCTGTTTATTCACTTTGCTGAAGTCGTCTTAGGGTTTTTAGTTGATCCATGGTTACAGTCTAATGAAAACTAGTCTTTCTACAACCAAATTTCTTCAGAGCAAGATTTTTTTATAGAGTTAATGTACAGATTTGGTAAAATAAGGCTGTCAAAGAAAAATCAGGTTTTACCTTGTTGGTACACTGACAGTAGTGATTAGGTAGATTTTTTTTTTACAGTGTTATCAACTGCATGTATCATTCTTTTGGTTGTAAAATTAAAATTTGGTTTCTCCTGGTCACTGATGTTTTGTTGATGCTTTCCTAAGCACATGGTGTTGATCTAGCCATTTTAAAGCTTTTTTTGTTTGGTCTACACTATTCTGTCATTCTGAAGCTATGTTCAGTGTGTTATTTTGCACTTCTAGGACCAGTTCTCAAATTTTTGATCTTCTCTAATTGAAAATTCAGTAATCGTGGTTTTTTTCATTCCTCCTGATTTTCTTTAAAAATCTGTGTATATCTCATGCTTATGAAATCTAGATCTCCAGTTAAACTGTGCAGCATGTGGGAAGAACATGGGCAAAGTTTCACTTAAATGTACAAAAAAATCCTTTGGTTCTGATTGGCGACATCTTTCATTGTATGGTCATCCTTTAAGCAGGGGTGGTCAGCCAGGGTAAGAGTGTTATGACTGTGTTGTAGAAAAACAAAGCAATACATGATTGTGTGGTTGTTCTTTTTTTCTTTTCTTTCTTTTTCTTTTTTTTTAAATTTGTGGCGAAAATCAGGTGGTGGGGTTTTTTTTTTCTCTAGTAATGTGGCTGAATTCCACAAACCAGATGAACAATCATCTTTCCTCAGGAAAATGCTGTGAATGGAGAGCATCTGTGGCTGGAGACAAATGTTTCTGGGGACCTCTGCTACCTGGGGGAGGAAAGCTGCCAAGTCAAATTCTCAGTGAGTTATTTTCAGATTTCCTTCTCTCTCTCTCTGAGGTAACAAGCCTGTCTTCAGACTGATACAGTACTCAGACACCTGGGAGCTTGAATTGTTTGCTGTTCTTGATGTTTGTGTTCCAGAAGGAATGCAAAAGGGACAAAAGGCTGCTGGGTAAAGACTTTATTGCTTGGATAGAAAAACACCAAACAATTTTCAGTGACCCAGATTAATTATACAGTGAGAATAGATGTAATGAGTATCTTTATTAACATGGTAAGGGGAAAAAAGGTTAGAACATTGAAATCTCAGAAATGTTCAAAAGTAAGTTGCCTAGTTATATACACAAATACATCACTTGCTGGAGTCTTATGAGAGTAGGATCTGATCAAAGTTTTGTGATTTTAATCACTGCAGGGATTTGAACTGAGCTTTCCAAACTCTTGAATGCACTCACCAGCAATGAGTGCACTCATATTCAAGTGTTTGCCTTCTATTTGAGAATATTCAATGTTTTCCTATTGAAACTTTTCTGCCGTGTATGAAAAATTTTCATTGGATTGATCTCTAACCCATGTGTCTCTTTGAGTCACTGTTAAACTTTCAGTCTGCTTCAGCAGCTCTTCACCTACTATTTCAGTTAAGCTGCTTTAACAGAAAGAAGAAAAAAACCCAACCAAACAGAACCAACATCTTATCTTGATATTTAGGGAACCTGGTGAGAGAGTGGGGATCCTGTGTCCAGGCACTTGCTTTGAATCAGTGCTCAAGGGAGCATCCTGGGCCTTGGACTGCAAAGTGTAAGGGGAGTCTCTCTTCTCTGGGGTGTTTGTGAATAGTGCCTGTGACCATCTAGTTTGGGAGTATTTTGATCCAAAATACTAGTGCTTTCCATAGCTCAAATTTAGTATCTATCCCCTGCAACTTCTCAAGCAAATTGGTTACTTTAGGGCATATAACATTAAGGCCAGTCCTGGGAAGTCTGTGCCTGGTAACAAAGAGCACCAAAGCAAACTCCCAGCAGCATCAGACTGCTTGTTGTGGGATAATATTCAAGGGAAGGTTTTTTGGTTTGCCCTGCACTTTTATTATGGCACTGGCTTTTGGCAAAAGTTTGAGAGGTTTTGTTTGGATGAGTGGACATTTGATCTGACCCAGTGTTACTGTTCTTATGTTCTGAATAGAAGTTTGACTTTCTAAAACTGAGTAAATATTTCCTCACAGTTTAGCGTAGAAACTTAGTAATATCTTGCATATGATTTGCAAGGCTGTGTCTTAGCTCTAGAAGTGTATACCCAGGAGATTGACTATTTCAGTAGCTGATGAGTTAGACCTATGGACTTACACTTTGATCTGGGAATTTTGGGAAACTTCTTGCATGGTGACAAGCTTTTTTCAGCCAATAGACCTGAAGATGTTGAGTCATTGTTAGGAAGCAGCAGAGTTTAAAGTAACTCAATTCTTAATTGCCTGGACTTTGCTCTTAGGAAGTGGTGCGTTGGTTCCCTTTGGGGAAAGCAGCATCTGTGTTTATAACTTTACAATGTGTGGGGCTTTCATTAGCTTGAGAACTAGAGATGGAAATGAAAGTCCAGTTAACTTCAGTTGTGGTTAGTTTAACCTGATCTGTCAGAAGGCTAATGCTTTTCCTGATTGAATCTTTTCACAGCACTACATCTTTCTATGCCTGTCCTGGTCTTCCCTTGACATAGCTGTTTTATCTGTAGACTATTCAAGTTCAAATGTTTTCAGTGGAGAAGTGGTGAGAAATAATTAAGCTGTAGCTGCACAGCTTTTGCATTAAATATTAGCCTATCCAGGACATTAACTCATAATCTCTGGAATATGGAGTTGACATTTCATGATAAATCAAAGAAGTTCGAAGCAATGGAAAACATAGTCTGAATTTTTACTAGCCTCTCACTATAAATAGTTCTAACTACTTGCAATGACACCAGCATTCAAATATCATAAGAATGACTTTAAAAGAAAGATATTAAAAAACATAGGTGATCATGACGTGTTACCTTGGTTTTCTTTTTGCAGTTTTTCATCTTGTGGATTGATTCCTTTGTTATCTCACTCTTTCTGGTAAAAACAGACTAAAACCAAGTTAACAAATTAGGAAACACATGAAAGTTTACTCTATCATGATTCTTCTGGTGACACATTAGAACAAGACTCCACATACATGTGAAAACATACAGTTAGTATCTAGGCAATTATGACATTCATAATTAAGACAGTAAATTATAACAATTATTCAATACTGTGAGCTGAAGCTGTGTTGCCTGTTTCTTCTTGAGTTTATTTACAATTTATTGAAAATTCTAAAGAAATAAGTAGAGATTTAAATAAACATGAATAAATTGAATGTAAAAATCTGAAGCAAATCAGTCCTAACTAATTGTGTTTATAAATTTTCTGTCCCTCAAGCACAAGTCTATAAGTTAAATTTCTATGAGAATTAATTCCATCTGGTTTATTACATTTAGTATACACAAGAAATAAATCTAAATATATTTTCTCTCTCCTGGATGCATTCTCTTGCCTTTGATATGATTTGGCCCAGGGGACTGAATGGAAATTATTTTTAAAGCCCTACTGAAATTAATAAAACTAACCAGCATAATTAGGTTGAGAATTTTGTCCCTGTTGTAACATTTTGTGAGCATTTAACAAACTTCTGTGAGAAAGTTATCATTGTCTTCTAAATGACCCAAATACCTGGGTATTTTTCTGCAAGGCAGTGGTCAGGCCCATCAGATTAAATATATGATAAGCATGAAATACCATACTCTTCTGAACTGCTCAGAGGTCTCTGATTTGCCGATATGGTTTCTCTCCTCTTTTTACTGGCTCTTCTCATTACGTTCATAGGCTGCTCCCTTTGAGTGATGATCTGCACTGTTAACAGCCTTACATGCTAGCTGAAGGGGACCTTTCACTCCTAGTTCACAAGCTGAAGTACTGCAGTCTTTTTCACAAAATCCAGTTCCTACCGGGCAGAGCATCCCCTTTTTCTTTTTCTTTTTTTTAAGTATACAGAGCAACTGAGATCACCAAGAGAAGAAATAGCCCCATATGCTGCATAAGGAGCAAAACATCTCCTGTTTCACAGCTAACTTTATTTTTTTTTTTACCTCCTGGGAATAGCACACCTCCCTGCACACTCCTCTCCCTTTCCTCTTGCAGAAATCTGCTCTGCGGAGGAAGTGTGCTGCCTGCAAGATCGTGGTCCACAATGCCTGCATGGAGCAGTTAGAGAAGGTAAGACATTGCCATCTTCTGGAACCTGACATGGACAACACTCGTTTCTTTTTTTTTTTTGCTGAGATTTCAGTCCAGAAAGTGCCACGTGCCAAATTAGATTTTCATAGCTGTTTTAACAATGTATTTTTGAAAGAAGTCACCATGAAATTCCAGTTTATTTTTTAAAAGGCATTTCTTCAAATCTTGTGAACTACAAAAAAAGCAACCACCCAACAACAAATAAACCACAGGATGTGTTTATGTTTTTTATATTAAAAAAATAATTTCCCACTACTAGATTGAAAATTGAAGCTAGAAAATGCAGTGTCCTCTCGTGTACAAGTTGGCCTTTCAAGTTTCCTCAACTAAACCCAACATAATTCATCTTATGACAACTCTGTTACGAGCAATGCAGCATAACATGCTACAATGAACATTTTTCACCATATTTACTAGACAATACTGTTTTCTTCTCAAAACTTCAGAAATTAAGTTCTTTTTTAAAATGGAAAACAAAACTTTTCCTTTATGGTGTCATTATTTCTGTATCTGTCCCATTTCCCAGTTCCTTCAAGGACCCCCCTTCACTCCCAAGCATCTATAGAATGTTTGTCACAGACTTCAGTTTTCTCATCAGTGATTTGTCTTCATCATGCCTAACTAGTAATGGGTTAAAGAAATCTACCCCCACCCTTTTTTTCCTTGGTGGGGTATGTGTAATGAAATCGGAGTAGGAATTTTCCCCACTGATTTCATTAGAGCTTCATTTTCACTTCTATATGTTTTTCAGTGTCGTTTTTCAAAAAATAAGTTGATGCATAAGAAATTGATAGCAGCAACTCTTTGGAAAGAGTTTACTCCTTTCCAGGTATTTGGACTTGTGCTGACAAATGTCACAGTGATTGCCATAACACCAGGTTAGAGAGGTACCGCTTCCATCCTGATGCTTTTACCCACAATGAAATTAGCATTCACACACATTTCAGCACAAAATGTTACCAGTGAATTTTTCATTACTTCCTTCAGCAGCAGCTGTGCTGACTCTCCATAGCCCAGCGAGCTGGTGGCATTGCCAGCCAGAGCAAATGAGCATTTAGGTAAAGCCCATTCTGTTGAGCCTGTTCATTCTGTTCGGGAGACAAGGAAATTCACCTCTTGGCAAAGGGTTTTTATAAATCTGCATCCCTTTTAAACCATTTGAAGTTAAAAATTGGTACATAAATCTTCACCTTGACCCGCCCTCTCTCCAAAGGTGTATGTTTTAAATAAAATAAATACAAGCTGCTGGTCTTTCCAGCCTGCCACGATTCAGCAGAACAATGAATTGCAATTCCAGGGAAAGAGCAATGGAGGAAGATTAATACTGCTATGTCTTTCATTTCTTCTTAAGTAATAAGTCTTCTCTTCTCTTCTTTTTTTTCTTTTCTTTATTTTCTCTTTTCTTTCTTCTTCCTCTTCCTCTTCTCTTTTCTCCCTTGTTCTATTATTTTGAAGACTATTATGAAATGAGGAAATAACTTACTTATATGGGAAAGGTTGTATATAAATTTGTGAAAACTCAGTCCATTGACCTTCATAACAAAAGCATAGTTGTGCAGTATCCTTAAGTGTTTTATTATTTGAAGGATAGTCCATTTAAGCTTAAATCTATTTAATTTAGTGCATCTGTGTTTTATTCTTTGAAGGATAGTCAACTTCAGCTTAAATCTATTTAATTTAGTACATTCTTATCTAATGCATCCTTTGGCCTTTGCCCATGCCTCTCTCTTCTTCAGTGTATATATAGAATGTTTTCTATATACTTTTCCCTGCTCTTATTTATATTGATTTTCTTTTCAGAAAACTTTTTTGTTTGTTTCTTTTCTTTCTCTTCCCCCCTCCCCCATGAGATTTCCTTGTTTGTTAAATGCTTTTTCTTTTCACCTTCTTAAATATGTTTTACATTCATGGAAGCTTCTGTTGTCCTCTTTCTCTTTCCTCCTTCATCTGAAGGAGGCAATACCACTGCATAAGGCAGTACAGTGGTCCCCAAATGGTATGTGGTTGGGGAGGTGCATAAAAGCAGCCTGATCTAAGCAAACAGTAGAAATCTAGGGTAATCTGCACCATTCTTCATGTGAATGAAGATTTCTCCACAGCTATTGTTTATAAAGACATAAATCTGGGATGTGTGAGATGGTTTTGGAGAGTTAGATTTCCAGTTCCTAATGAGACCTCAAGTCCATGTTGGTTGATTATGATCTACAGAAGAAAACAGATGAAGTGATTTCATTCTAGGAAAGGGGAAGATGGTTTAAACAGTCGAACTGACCTGGCAACAATATCATTAATGAAGATGAGGGCTCTGTAGAGATCTAGCAAGGAGAATTATTATGGCATATGAAAAGAGATTTTCTGGCATCCAGGTAAGTTACTTTATCAGCTAGTGAAGCTAATATTTTAATAGATAATAGATATTTTGGAAGTCTGGCTTAGATCAACATATGGGAATAATTCTTTTTTAGCTACTTTGAGTTCTAACAGCTTTATTTTAACGCCAGATTAATTTTCGCTGCAAACCAACTTTTCGGGAAGGAGGTTCCAGATCTCCAAGAGAAGTAAGTAATAGAAAAATTATGATTACTTTTCATTTGACTTGTGTATTGATCCACCTTGTATGGAGTTGCAGCAGTGCTTTTAGATTCAGAAGAGTCTTAGACCAAGTATTGGAACCCAGTGGGACCTATACTCTTCACCGGAATAAATGTAAAATAAATTCTAGCTGAAGCACTTAGTTTATTACACTGATAGAAAGAGTTTTATCTTTCTGTTGACACCCTTCTCATTCATTTAGAGATTCTGTTAGGGTTTTTTTGGGTTTGGTTGTTTTTGTGTTTTTGGGGTTTTTTTGGTAGCAGTTCTTTTTTCCTTCTTGACCTTCGAACTGGTATTTTTTGGTTTTTTCTCTATTTCTTTGTTCTTCCATTTGCATCTCTTTTCATTCTGCTCCTCCCCACCCTGAAGTATCTGTAGTGTCTGAAGATTTCTTTCTTAGTAAAAAAAAAATAAAATCAAACATACAAAAGCTTTGATTTGCCTTCTGCTACTATGTGAATTTAGCTCCTTTGAAGGTGCTAGGTATTTATTGTTATTTTTGATATATTTATACATGTGTCTTACATAGTTAGAATCCAGTGTTTCAAACACACCTTTTAACTTCTATAGTTGATTTGGAGACCTGCTTGCTCTTAGCAGAGGTAGATTAATTCTTTGCCACACTGGTGGTTCAGTGTTGGATGATGTAACAGCATGGCTCAGGCAGGCCCCTTCTAACCCCCCTTGCCTGCACAGAAACAGGGGTAGCAGTCCTGCTAACTCTCCCTTCTCTTGCCCATCTTTTGCTGCAATCCAGGATGTATGTAGTCCAAACAGGGAGAAAAGACTGCTTCAATGGCGGCTTCTTCCCCCTCTCCTTGCCTTCTCCTCCACTGACTTGTGATTTTTATTTATTTTTTTTTTCATTATAAGGCAGTATTTCCAAGCAGAATAAAGCAGGGCCCTGCACTGTGGTGGAAAGCACATTTGGGCACTTCTGTGATCTGTATTTAGATAATGATTATCTCCACATCATTTAATGAACTTTCTTATTTTTGTAGAGTCCTTATCCATTTCAACACGGATAAGGAACACCATCTTGTCCTTATTCCTCCTTGAGTTTTGCTCGTGTCTGGGGCTTCCCATGGGGACTGCTGCATTTTACTCCAGAACTGATTGCATTTTCTGAAGGAACCTTTTATTTGGTATCCGTAAACCAAGCTTACACACATCATACCATGGAGTGCAAGTTGTCATTGCTTCCTACAACACACCTTTTTGTCCTTCTTTTGCAGAATTTTGTCCGACATCACTGGGTTCACAGGCGGAGGCAGGAGGGGAAATGTAAGCAGTGTGGAAAGGTAAGATTTCCAGTGCAGAACAAGCACAACACTGGCCACTTAATGAATTCAGGGTAGCCAGTAAGTCGTCGAGTCAGTGAAGTTCTCTAGCCTGAATACTTGGCTTCTCTCAAGGACTGATGCCAATATGTTGTGTGATAGCAGCCCTTATGACCATGTGGGAAAAGGTACAACAGCTGCATTGGCAGAAATGAGCACATCACGTGTCCTGGGATGTTACACTGCACTAGCTGATGAAAATGAGGAGGGGGAAAGAGCTTTTTTCTTTGTTAAGCTAACCCTGTTGCAATATGGTGTTCTTGTAATTCTGTCCTCCGTGCCAAAATTGTGATGTCCTGTTTTTTCAGGCCTCTGTAAAAAAAAAAAAGGCTGTTGCTTTCTTTCTGCCCCAGCAGGCTTGAAGATTTGTGAGACTGTTTCATGCTTCCTCTGTGGCATAGATTGTAAAAGTTTATTTTGAAAACGGGTTAGAAATACCTTAACTACTGAAGACTTTTCCCCTGAAATCTGTTCAGATATTTAAAACAAATTAAAACAGGAGTTTCATTTCCTTTTTCTAGCACTGCATTATATTTCTGCCTCCCATCACCTAATAAGAAAGACTGTGCCTCGTCTCCATGGCACAGCACTCAAGTCAGAGGAAAATCAGATTTGTATCTGGATGCTGATGTAGATCACCAGCAACCAGATGCAACATTGTTGGCGATGCCCTTTTATAGCACGTAGCATGGGAACAGTGCAGTAAGACATTGTGCATATAGTGTTCCTACAGCATGACTTTGCAGTGGTACTGCCTTCCTCCTCTGCCATTTTGACTTGGGTCTCCCCTAGAGGCATCAGGAGTTGATTTTGCCATGGGAGTACTTAATGCCTATGGCATTGAATCTTGTGTTGAGTACATTCACATGGGCAACATGACCAGTCAGTCCTAAAACTCCTATCAGCCCTGACTGATAAGAAGTTCGCAGGAAGTCACAGTTTTCCCCTTAAATAAGAAATACTCAGTTAAGACTAATAAGGATGTATTGTAGTAGAGTTCTTCTTTGTCAAGAAACAGGATTAGGGAAAATAATAACAAAAAACCCTTTATATTTATCAGCCAAGTAGTCTCCTATTGTGGCCAAATACTTGTCTCATGCTCTGCTGTTACATTTCTTATATATCCGAGTAAGAACCATATTTTTATATTCTCTTGACAGTTCCCTTTTTCTTGAATGACATTGAAATGGAATGACAGTAAATTTAAAGCAATAAAAGAATTATTCATAGAATATCTAATGATTCTGGTAGATCTCGTTGCTGTGTAATGTTAGTCCTATCCTACAGCTGGAATTGTATGGTTGATTATTTTAATGATTGTTAATAACAGTTTGAGTACAAAGTAAGTATTTAGGCTATACCCATCTCATCATTCAAATCATAAGCCAGTGGAAAAGAATTAATGCTCCCAACATCCTTAGTGTGGTTTTGTGGCTTTATATTTTGTGTGCCTTCTGTGCTATGGCTGGTGCTTCCTGAGAGCTGGAGCACAGAGGCATCTATGTCAGTGTTCCACCTTAGATCAGAAGTACAGTTGGGATGGAATTTTTCTAATTGTCGTCACTTACCATGGTTCACATGTGGGACAGTCAAGCAGCAAATGAACTGAATTCATATTAGACTAAACTTAATTGAAAGTTAACTCTGCAGCTACTGATGGATGTTCAGTTCACACAACCAGACTACAGCTAGTCAAAACCAACATTTTCTGAAAATCCTTTTGAGTAGTGTCCTCAGTACCAACAGAGTCTCTGATACCACTGTTACACATTACTCACTAGCACAGATACAGCTTATATGGCCCCATCTAGGCTTCAGTTTTCTTCTTCCTCCCAGGGTGATTTCACTGGTGTACTGCAAAAGTCTTTCTACAGAAATCGATGCCAGGGAAGAGGGCCTGGAAAGTCATGGTAAAATTCTTAATGAGTACAGTAGAACGGAACAATCTACTTCTGTCTACTTGCTGTCTTGATTCCCCTTTTTTTGGAACTGGAGACTGGTTACAGAGGGATGGCTCTACCTCTTAAGACAAAGTACCATCAAGCCCAGTATTCAACAGTGGCTTAATAGAGAGGAGTTGAGGGTGGGGCAGTGATTTAGTGATGCTTCTCTAAAGCAGTCTCCCGGCATCTAACAGCTTCTGTCTTGTGAATTTCCAGGAATGGAAATTTATATCTAATAGACTATGATAACTTTCTCTACTGTGATCTTTTCTAGTTGATCTTTGAGTTGCTGTAAAGTTATAACATTTACAACATCCTTTATCAAGGAATTCCCAAATCACATCCTGTACACCATTCATGATGTTTCATTTCTTTCTCGTGCAGGTGGAAAAAAAGATAGGTTTGTAGCTTTTAGCTGTTATTAGCTGTTTGTTACCTGGGATAATTGGAGAAATCAGTTTTTTATGTTTTGTGGTTTGTTTTTCTTTATGGAATACAACATAAGAATGTTCAGCTCTTGGCCTGGCATCCAGTTCATCACTGTGTGCAGTAATAGAAACTTAAGGATGAATGCAAAGTGATTCTTTCTTCTTATACTTCCAGTTACCAGAGGTTTGGGGATTTTCTGAGACTGATAACTTATTTGGGACCATCATGCTAAAGAGCTACTCTATTTCTTTTTGCCTTTTTTTTGTGGTGTCCAAAGTGGTGTGTCCACTATAAATACATGGTGTGAGGCTGCAGTGTTTATCTCTTTCTGTTACTGGTCCCTTCAAAGGCCCGTGGATTGATGCAGAGCTACATGTTTTCCCTGCATATAACAATAGGATTGAAATTTCAAGTTCTTGAAAGGCAATTCTAGTTCTTTGTTATTTTAGCAGAGATCACCATCCAAGTGCTTATGTTGCTGTAGTAATCTCATAGGGATATCTCTGAGGGCATTGAATAGGGAATAAATATAATAAGAAAAGATTTGAAAAAAAATTTAAATTGTTAGTAGACCTAACACTGATGTGAAAATACTCTTTATTGTTTTAAATACAGCTGAGAATGTAACTTAAACATGTTGGAACTAGTAATCCCTATGTGCTCTGTTTGCATGCATGGATGTCTACATTTGATCCTGGATTTTGATCCAGATTATTTAAATGAATTGTAATCACCAACACAAGCTGAGAATTCAAGTGCTCTTTTCCTCCAGGTATATTTCCCTTGGTGTGCACAATGGTTTATTTCCTCAGGAGCAGCTCACATTAGGGGATTTCACGTGTTGTACAGGAATTGGGTGCCAGTGAGTCAGGGGTAATCAGGTACTGTTAGGCTGATACTTTTTAAAAAGCTGAAATTATTTTTTTTTATCCCCAAATTTCTAAATTTGTGCATAAGTTGTCTTTGACCCAGGAACAGGGTAGCTGAATTTTAGTGTTCCTTATCACTGAGAGAAGGCAGAAGAGATTTCTGGTGGAATACTGGGAAGTGGGGGAGAAGTGTTTCAGTCTGATAGCTCCCATCAAATCTCACTGTGACCTGTAGTGCATCACTTTATTTGATCATTTCCTTTATTTGTAAAGCTAGCTTTCAAATAATTGCTATCTTAGCTCAGACATGAATTCTTAGGAAGAATTAGCTCACATTTGTAAAGCAATTTGAGGAAGAAAAGTAATGTTTTATTACTACTTATCATTAATATGTTTTTATTGCTGTACCATTTTCCCTAATGACTCCCTAAAAGCCAAATGGTGTATTGAATAAATGAAAAAATGGTCCATCCAGAACCAGACAAGCTGCTCAGTCCATATGTTTAAAATGCACTGCTGATGGGCTGTGGAATTAATGTACTGCATTTAAGGTTTTATTAGTGGAAGTTTTGGGAGAGAAGAATTTCTCCCCTGATGTTACAAAGCATAACAAACCAAACCATTTCATGCCCATGAGGGGGATGAAATAATTTTATTTTAATACACTCTGTGACAAGAAAGAGTGAGATTAGCAAGTGAATGAAAGTGGAGAATTTTGTCCAGTGTCAGAATTGTATCATATGTACTGTCACTTTGCTCGTGTGCCTGCACTAAATGGCAGACTAGATCTATCCAGTCAGAAACAGCTGGCCAGCTTGTCTTTGTGAAGCAGTTTGACCACTCCCTTACTAAACCTGAACATGCCAAACTACCATCATTACGAAGAACCTTCTCTTTATATTTCTCTGAATGTAAAACCTGAGGAATTAGGGGCAGGATTTAAAAAAAAAAACAAACAAACAAATTTAAAAATAATTTAGGCAGAGGTGACACAAATCTCTCTAAGAAGTAGGCCTTAGTTGGTGGTGTGGTTTTCTGTCAAGAAGGTTTCAATACATGTTGGGGACACCTGAAGTAGCAGCTGCAATGTGCACTTCTGCATGGCAGAAAGAGCAGATAGTCGTCTCCTTTTCAGAATGTTGATAGAGTTGTCCTTAACTACCACATATGGCCAGATCGTAGCTCAGTCCTTCACTTAACACGACCAGTGCTTCTCTGGATGGGGTTTTGGTTGTTCATTTAATTCTCCTTGGTATGCTTGATATTGTCATTACACTGAGCACTAATAGGCTCATTTTTTCCAGTTGTTGTTCTTGCTGTTCCTTTCCACAGCATCTAGGATAAGAAGGACTTTATTTATAGAAGCAGTGAGGTAATGTCCTATTAGATGTTACTAAATAGGGTTTTGGGCATTGCCCAGCATATAGGAGATATAGGTAAACTCAGCTTGTCAAAAAGTAAACTGGCCCAAAAATTCATGAGAGACTGAATTAGAAAATTCTGGGTGATGATGAGCTATTTAATGTAGTAGAGAGAGGCTTGCCAGAAGCCAATTGATGAAGGATCCATAAGACTGCAAATCTGAAATCTAAGTAGAGAGGGTGACTATGACAAACTGCTCAATGAAGTTCTGGACTTCCCTTCTCTGCAGCCATCAACCCCTATCAGTTCTGTGTCTGGCTAAAATAAGCTTTAAGTGAACACAAATTTTTAAGCTGTAGCTTAACCATTTGTTGCCTGTTATAAGCAAGAAGGATGTATGTATGACCCAATGGTCTTTTTTAGCCTTAGAACTTAGA
This sequence comes from Chloroceryle aenea, assembly GCA_013399075.1. Lineage (NCBI taxonomy): Eukaryota > Metazoa > Chordata > Aves > Coraciiformes > Cerylidae > Chloroceryle > Chloroceryle aenea. The sequence continues at coordinate 293,457 of VWZY01011713.1, read as the reverse complement.
CCAAAGTGATGTCTGCTGAAATTGCATTCTAGAAAATGAAACTCTTCATTGGGAGAATAAAATCTCCTATTTGCTGGTAGTGGTAGCTTTTTCCTCTTTAAAATGATAATGAAATACTATCTTTTATCTGTTTGATCTGAATCAGATCCTCTTATTTTTTTGAACTTACTAGAAAGATTTTGATCTGAGTCAGCTCAATAAAACAATAAATTTAATTTCCCAATCAGAACATTTCCACTTGGACATTGGAGCTGTTTCTACTCTGTATTAGGGAAAAAAAAAAAAGGAAATTTAAATTCTTGTTTATATTTAGAGCAAACAAGACTGCAATGGCAGGATATTTTGTTCAACAGAAAAGCCGAATCTGTCAGATTTGTAGAAATCCATTAAAATAGGCATGCTTTGTCTATTGATTCTTCCACTGTTTTTTTTTAACTACAAAATGTAAGAAAAATCATAACATTTTAAAGAAGTGTTTTTAAAAGTGTGTGTGAAAATGTCTCGGTTGCAGAAACTTCTCTCTGAGTCCTGTCATCATTTTATTCCTCCAAAACTTGTTTGGTATCTAAGACCTTTGAGGCTGAACCAATGTATCTGATTTCAAGGAACTGATTTAGCCTAGCACAGTCACATGACAAGTGTTAAAAGTGTACATTTTCTTGTAACTAGTCTGAATGTAATCCTTTTCTTCCTGCTTATTCTAGGGCTTTCAGCAGAAATTCTCCTTCCATAGTAAAGAGATTGTGGCCATCAGTTGTTCCTGGTGCAAGCTGGCGGTAAGTGAGCAATACACAGAGAAACTGGTAGCAGCTTCAGTGAGTGGCTGCACTGCAAATAATTTCTTTTTTCCTGACTCTCAGGGTTTCCTCTCTGAATTACCCCTGGTTTTGCCATTTCTGTTCCTTTTGCTCAGAGACACTATAACTTCACCTGGCTGACATGAGTCCTCTGGGAGAAGAGTCTTGCTGCACAACATAGTTTTGACTACTTACCATCAATGCCTTGCCACTGGTAGCTCAGACAGGCAAAAAGCTCTTGATACACAGCTGCATCAAACTAGATTGTGGTCTTCAATCTGTTATCTGTGTTTAAGTAGGAGTGATTGGTTTTGGGGAGGTTTTGGAGTGAGTTTGGGTTTTTTTTTTGTAAGAAGGCATGGCTGGGGATGATGATCTTTAGTTACACGTTCCTAAAGCTCTGTGGTTTGAAGGATTTGAAGATGGTGGAGTTGGGACATCATTCCAGTTTTTGTACTATTACCCCATTCTTCCTCTCCATGCTTCCCCTTTGTCTTTCTTGGCCTCCTTATTGACTCCACTCTTCTCCTCTCTTCCAGTTTCATAACAAAGTCACCTGTTTCATGCTACATCACATTGAGGAGCCATGTTCCCTGGGGGCTCACGCTGCTGTCATTGTGCCTCCCACCTGGATCATTAAGGTGAAGAAACCTCAGGTAACTGCATGCTGATGTCTGTTTCTGTAGCTGTATGGCTGTGCAGGGCCAACCTGGCTTCGCCGCTGAGTACTCCTTCCCCGAGGCATGCTTGTTCAACCCTGTCTCTATCCCTGAAACCCAGCATACATCCATGATGATTATGAACCTTTATTGTCCCACCCCTCCATCCAACCTTTCAGTAGAATTCACTCTTTGGGATGATTATCAACAAACATGAATTTTGTTCTGAGCAAATCCAGCTCAGATTTGTTCCTGTAACTGTGAGTTCAGCATACTGCAAGAATTCCCCTGTGTTGCAGAGAGTCAAGCATGTTTCATTAAATAGAGCTGAGCAAATACAGGGTAAAACTGTTTGCAAACATACACTTGACCTGCAGTAAGGATTTGCTGTGGCTGGACAAGAATCCCTCTGAATGTGTTACCAATGAACATTTAGACAACGATGTCATCTTTATATCAGTGCTTGCTGAATGTTAGCAGTAAGCCTACATGCTCATTTAGTTGCAGGTAACAAGCACTGAGACTTCTGTAATGGATGTGGTAGGTCTTGGAGCTAATTCACTGATGAGCACAGTAGGGAGAAAAGGTCTCCAAAAGAGAGCTGGCCGAAAATTAAAAGGGGATTTGCATCATGCTAAAAGTACTTTATTTTTTTTGTTCTCCTTTGAAAGTCTGTTTTCACTCCAGGTTGAACTGAAAGAAGCAGACAAACACTGAACATATCAGGGAGTCAGAAATACTGGTAAAAATATTATTTCACAAACACTGAAACAAGTTCAGGGTTGTTTTTTTTTTTTCTGAAATTGATAGTCTGGGATATTGAAATTCCCACTTGTGTTTTCTTGTAATTTTCCTCCTTTGACAGGAATGCTGGTTTTATAGAGTAGTGATGTGTGGTTCCTAATGTTACTGTGTCTATCCTTGGGAAATCACCCAGGGCTTTCTGGCTTTGTGTCCTGGTTGTCAACAAGAAGCTGAGGAGTTCAGACTATAGGCAAGGCACTAAGACAGAATTAGTCCCATGAAACTGGAAAAAAGTCTGCATTGTGACACTGCTCAGTTTTTAATTCCAGTCTAGGAATATGACTGTCAGATTTGTGCATGAGTAGTATTTCTAACAAGCTGGGTATTAAAGACAAGGGGGAGGGTGGAAGGGGAAATGCACATATAGAGGGATCAAGAAGTCAGTCTAAGAGACTTTTCTTCTTCCTTTAGGTCCAGAGAGAGTAGGCATCTGCACTCAGAATAAAAAGGATTTCTTTGGCATTTAATTTTTCTTTCCCCATTCTTATTTCTCTGTTAGTTTTACTCCAGCCTCCTCCAGAGAAATATTTTTGTTCTCTCTTGTCGAAGAATTTATTTGAGTCCTTGGCAAGGACTTGCTCTCCTTGGGTAATTTTCAGCATTGGTATTTAATAGATGTGTCCATGTCTGTCCTTTTTAAAGAAGCTTTTTTTTTGAAGTTTTAATTTGTGTTTTATGTAATTATTAGTAAAAGAAAATAACACTTAATTTTTTTTTTTGATTTGGTATTTGGCTAAATAAGAGTATCCTCATAATACTTTTAGAGAATTTTCCTTCTTGTCCATTATTTTTTCAGAAAAGTTCCAATAAAAAAAAAAATATGATCTAGTCAATTTATGCAGGAAATGCTTTTAAATAAAGGCTTAAAATGCTACACTAAAAGAAAATATCATTGAACTCTGTATGCCTGAGTCATGAGTGGAGAGGAAGTAACTTTGATCCAATATTCCCTCTCCATCACATCTTGAGTCCTTGAAATTCATGGTCAGTAGGATGCAAAAACCTTATCTTAAGTAATTGAAGCATTAGATAGATCAAAAACTCAGAATGGGCATATTTCCATGAAAATTCTTAACAACACCCATTACAGTATTAGTTCTGGGGAATGCATCCTTATTGCTGTAGAAAATACTGACGCATCTTTCAGATGTGTTCTCAGATTTTTGGCAGAAGCCTTGTTTCCTTTATATATATTTTTTTTTTTTAAAGGAAGATTTTCTCCTCTCCTGCTGTTTCTGGCCAGCTCTACTTGTGTTTATTATGACCCTCTTCACCCTATTTGAATGTTTGCTAAATACTATGAGATATCCACAGAATACATACAAAATATTCACAATTTTTTAAAAATTCAGATAGTAAGTAAATGTGTAACCAGCAATCTATTTTTCAGATATTCCACAATCAGAATAAATTTGGGTAGAAGCCTTTTTGTTATAAAATATTTCCTCAGCTCTAATTAAATACTTAACATTGATCACAGGCAACTCCTGAACTTAATTCCCTACATACATGAAATTGATTTTAGTGGTGCCTTCATCCTGTTTGTTGGTTGTTTCTTCTCAGCAAATAAGATGGCTTTTTTTGTAGCAAAACCTTACCCTGATTTTTAATTTTATTATTTTCCTTTTATTGCTACAAAAATGGGTATCCATGCTTATTTTGTACAACATGGGTCACCACCTTTCAACTACTGGGCTTGAATAATGAGCATGCTCCCCCTCTGATTACCAGCAATGTTGTGGTAGTGAAACGTCATGGTATAATTGGTTTAAGACAAATATCTGCTGACAACCTGCATTGTAAATGGGGAGCTTTTGCTTCTTGTGAGCAATAAATCACAAGATGAAGAATATTCAGAATTGTTCGAATAGCTTTGGGATTGGTGGTAGCCCTGTATGTAATGACCCATTTACATGAATGGAAAACTCCCAATACCTATTCCACATTACTCACAGTGTGAGCCACTTTTGTAACTTCTTTACTGATTTCCAGGGTTTCTGTACTGTGTTAGCATCACTTTGATACCGGCTCTGATCTTCTGGGGTTCAAATCAATTCCATCTCCTAATCTGGGAAAGCAGGTCATGCCTGCAGATTGGCAGTATTTTGTTATAGGTAGGATTTGGTAAGCCCAAGTGGTGTTAGCTCTAGGAATGGACTTTCTGTATGCTTACATTGTGAGTGAAAAGTAGATAGTAAGGAGGGTCTGGCTGATGCACTTTACTGATTCAGCCTGTCTTCCTTTTGGGAAGGCAAAGGTGGTAACTGTAAAATTCCAAGTTTTTTCTGTTCAAGGTGAGTAAACATAGTGTTTTCGTTTTCTCTTCCTTTGAGGACCTTGATGAAGAGGAGCCAGTGAATATTTATAATTCTGGGGTTATTTCTTTATTTCCTCAGTTGCTGAGTGCAGCTGCCTTGTCTGATGATGTTTTGGGAAAAAACAGAAGATGGTTGTGATTGACTTCCCTAGAGGCTGTTCATTATTTAAGTCATCTGAAGCCCAGCATGCTTAAGGACTTTCAAAGTGAAGGCTAAAATGTTATAAAGGAAAAGGTTGAAAAGGTCTGCTGGATTTCCTTGAGTTAGTTTGTGGCCCTCACACCATAGAAGCATAGAATGGCTTAGGCTGGAAGGGACTTTACATATCATCTAATCCAACCTCCCTGCTATGGGCAGGGATGGCTCTCAATTAGACTAGGTTGCTTAAGGCCCCATCCAGCCTGGCCTTGGACATCTCCAGGGAGGGATCATCCACAACCATCCCTGGGCAATCTATTCCAGAGTCTCACCACCCTCATACTGAAGAACTTTTTCCCAAGATCCAATCTAAACCTATTTTTTCCTCAGTTTAAAACCATTTCCCCTCATCTTATTGCTGGACACTCTTGCGAAGCGTTCCTCTTCAGCCTTCTTGTACGTACCCTTCAGGTATTGGAAGGCAGTTATAAGGCGCACCC
>VWZY01011713.1:249662-287349 GCA_013399075.1 Chloroceryle aenea | reverse complement strand
ATCATCTAATCCAACCTCCCTGCTATGGGCAGGGATGGCTCTCAATTAGACTAGGTTGCTTAAGGCCCCATCCAGCCTGGCCTTGGACATCTCCAGGGAGGGATCATCCACAACCATNTCTTCTCCATGTCTGCAAAGAGAACATGCATATGTTTAAGTAGCTTTTTTGCCTTTTATCTGCTATGGACATGCAGTTGCAATTGTTACATAAAAGCTTTAGGTTATCTTAACACTATAGGTGTAAGCATAAGAAGAAAATAAAATAGTTGAAATAACATAGTCGTGGTGTAAGATGCTTTAGTGCCTCTGAGTGTGGAAATGTAAATTTTTATAATCATGAATGGAATCCAAGACTAAACCATTTCTCTAATATACCCAACCCCTCTTTCCAGCCCACCCCTTAGGCAAGAAGAGATATGTTATAATGAGATTTAATGCCAACTACAAATAAACATTCTTTAAATTACACTTTTTTTTTTTAATTAGGATTTTACCAAACTGTCTTTGCCCTTTCCAGAAGAACTTCACTAGGCTTAAGTCCATCCATTGTAGAGGTAGAATAACAAGTACAGTCCCCCTTCCAGAGGTATAGTGAAGTGATTGCCTAGTACAGTACTTAGTTTGAGTTACAGACTAATGTTTTCCAGTAGAATTCACCGCACTTTACCAACAGAATAAGTACATTGAATTTTACACCTGAAGAGACTGAAGCTCAGGAAAAAGCTCAATATGCCTGTGACCATTCAGCAGACTGCTGTCAAGACTGTGGACATACTACTACTCCCCTCTCTGTCCTGTGTTTTGACCCACTCCAAGAGAATCATTCATTAGAGAATGGCTGAGGAGCTAGGCTATGGTTCCCACGGAAAGCAGCCTTGAGAGTAATGTCTCATACCTTTCTATTGACAGAAAGACATTTGTTGACAGTCAGAGTACTGTGGTAGGGCAATTAAAGAGCATGCAGATGATATTGCCAATTCACTTCTGTAATCATCAAGGTCTTTGTGGTTTATCGTGCTTTCAGGATCACTTTGTATCAGAGTAGGGAAGAGTACGAACGCTTCTTTAGGTGGTTACTCAAAATATGGTCTAAAAGGGCAGATGTACGGTAATTACTCTGCAGAGTTGTCTTATCTTTGGTATTTCCAGTAAGCAATAAGGCATGACTATATCCTAGTCCACAAGGAATGTTGAGAGGTGACAAAAAGCTTGTGATCTTGTGCTCTACAGCAGCCTTATCTTGGTCTGGTTGAAAAAGGGACATGCCTTTAGGTATTTGAGTTAGATAGCTGTTAGTTTTTCTTAACTTTTCAGAGATGTGGAAACATTAACTTCTGTATCTGACATGTAGTACTTAATTCTTGAAAATGTGGATGTGGTAGTTAGGTATTAAACAGTATCTATTAGCTCTTTTTGTAACATTGGTTAGCAAGTAGGATTAAGGACAGATGTCACCGCTTACAGATTCGATGATCTCTTTTTTTAATACTGGTACCCTTTCGAATAAGGTCAGGACAGAAATGAACTTTTGGACGAGCTGAGTGGATCTTGTTCCTCCTCTTTAAGACAGAATAAAAATAATGAACTTTCTTCTAATACCTTCTATTACTTTATTTCCCGGTGATGGATAGATTAGAAGTTGAAATACTGAGAAAACATTTACAGTATTTCCTATAATACAAAATTTTAGGGTTGGTGTTTTCTGCAGGTATGATTTCAGCTACTGAACTAAAATAATAAAAAAATAAAATAAAATTCTCCCCTTTGGACTGTTTTTATCACACCAAAACACTTTTTGGTTCAGTATCATTGAACAGGCTATTACTAAACTGGAGAACAGCTTTGATGTATTTTAATAGCCTCTGCAAAAATACAAGAAGCTTTATGTTGTTTTTATGTTTTTTTTTGGTTCAGGGTTTGGTTTTTTTTACATAGTTAAGTTATACTGTTATTTAAAAGCAAAGCAAACAAAAACCCCACAAACAACCCCCTCACCCAAATCCTTAAATGTTAACATTCCAGTTTGTTCCTTAGCAGATCATTACACAAGTTTCTTGATAGGCTGGAACTGACTCCACAGTGCCAGCATCATACGCCATGGTGGCCTATGTTACATTGAGTCATAATGGTTGCCAGAGCTAAAACTTGTGTGTTTTTTTTCCTAAAAAAAAAAAAACATGAAAAATATCTCATTTATCATGTTTTTTATTACATCTTTATGCAGGTGGTCTCCATACCAGGAGACGAGCCTGATTGGGCAGGAGACTGGAGCCCCGAAGGGGAAACGGGCGTCTCCTACCCCTATTGGGAGGGTTGGCAGGTACAACATGTGGTGTTATGTGAGTCTATGGGAGCATCTGATCTTTTTCCCCCCTCACAGCGTGGGAAAGTTTCCAGTTCCAAAGCACCAGTCTGGTCTCCGTGTGTGGCTTTCTCCATAAACGGTGGTGTGGAAGTGTAAAGCATGCAGCGCATGTAATTTAAATCTTGAGCATGTGCCAGATACTCTTATCATTCTCCAAGTGGAGATGCATGGAAGAGCTTCGTAAAGGGGCTCTGTCTGGACCTGTCTTCTAAATTTTGTTTTGCTTTTCATGTATTCTTTTTTTGTTTTGATGTAGAACTCATTAAAGACTTCAACACGACGAAAGAAGAGAACGTCTTTTAAAAGAAAAGCCAGCAAAAGAGGCAATGAGGTGGGTATTCAAGAGCTTTGGAAATCAGGCTCCTTTTGTTGAAATGTCTAAATGCGGATGTTAAAGTTTAATTTCTTTACAACAATGTTTAATACTTTTTGTTTCCCCCCTACTGGAAAATTCCATGCTATTGAATTTGTTGTGAGAAGAGATCAGTTTTGATAAAACTTGTATGAGAAGTGGCTTTTTGCTGAGTTGATTTTTTTCAAGAATCAACATACCAGACTCCAGAAGGACTAGCAGTCTAATGAAACAGAGCAGATCACCTGCAAATGAGTGCTGATACAACTTGTCTGTTGGAGGGTATTAATGAAACAGCTAGCTTATCTCATTTTATTTTCCATTGGAAAATTGTTTGTATTAGAAATAGCACTTTATCTGACACATTATTAGTGCTGTGTGAATAATTAGTTTTGATTGGGAAATAACATTGAGTAAAATTCTAAAATAGTTTTGTGCTAGCCTGAATTTAATTTTTTTTTTCCCCTCTTATTTTCTTGGTCAGTTTTCTCAGCTGAGCATCACATTAGGATGCTTATACTACATCCAGTACCTGAGGTAGTTTTGTCAGAGCTGGGCTGGGTCTCCTACATGTTTTATGCCAGGGAAACATACAGGGCTTGTACTAAACTGTTTTCTTGCTCCTGTTGCTCAGGATAACAAAGGTCGGCCATTTGTGATAAAGCCTATCTCCTCTCCACTCATGAAACCACTGCTGGTTTTTGTCAATCCAAAAAGTGGAGGGAATCAGGTAAGAAGATAATCTGGATCCAGGTCACAAAATTTAATTCAACAACAGTTTATGCAAATAAGACTAGTTCTTGGTCAATCAGATGGGAAGAACTCTATGCCTGAACTGAAGTCCTTAGAAGAGGAGTGTGTGTCCTCTGTGGTCTTTTGTATTTCTATTGACAAACCTGTTCATAATGTAAACATGAACTCATGACTGCATCTGTACTTCATCTCATGCATTCTCAGTAAATCGTTCGAGTCACCAGGTGCTCACAGTGTGTCAAAATAAGCCTCTTCTGTAAGTCTTTGCAGTAGAGGTGGATGTGCTAGTCAGGCTTTGAGCTGTAACTTTTTAATAGTGCTGATGTTGAAATATATTTTTCAGAAATCCTGCTTTATCAATTTCAGTGCATATTGGCTACAAAAAAAAGGCTCTACTCACCTCTTAAAATTAATAAATAAAAGGTCATTCAAACTTTGGAGATATAGAAGGTTATCTAAAATGTTTTTCTCAGGTTTCTTAATCACTGCTAATGACACTTCTACAGCAGGAAACAGAGCTGCTTGCTAGCAGGTCAATCACTAACCTGTACTGGTGCATGGAGTTATTCCTCCCAAGGTGCAGGACCCTACACTTGATCATGCTGAACTTCACAAGGTTCCTCTCCACCCAGCTCTGCAGCAAGTCCAGGTCAAAGGCATTCTTGAATTACTTTGGAGTATAAGCTCTCCCCATAGGTTTCTTAGCTCTCTTCTGCTAGTAATGGATCCTGACACTTTGTGCCCAGGCAGAACATGAAGGAAGGAAGTTGAGTGTCTGGAATATGAACACAAGAGCTTGAAAAAGAAGAAATTCTATTTTCAGGTGGTGGTCTGGACACAGTGACATTGGGACAGCTGTAGCCCATCGAGTCCTTTACTCCTGTTTCATCAGGTGGTAGAGGGCCACAGTTAGTCTTCATGGGGTTGATAGTGGAGGTCAAAGCTTTGTTATTGTTTGGATGTTGGGTAAGACACTGTTCAATGTGATGGCAACTTTACCCATGAGCTTGTTCAGCTTCTTGCTGTCATGGATGGTGTGGGATAACAGAGGTTTCCCATTGCAGGTGGCAAGAGGCAGGGGATTGGGTTGCTGTGGGAGCTGAGCATTTGGTCTGACCCCAAATGTCTGTTCTTATGAACCATTAGTGATCTGTGTTGTTTAGTCTTTTTCTTTGTTTGCTTTTTAAAGCACAGAAGAAAGACAAGTAGTCCAAATGTAGTGAACAATGAACACTTGTATTTTTAGTAATCATTATATTATTAATAATATCTCTTTAATAATATTTACCTGCTTTGATTTTTCTGTCTTCCCAGGGCACCAAGGTTCTCCAAATGTTTATGTGGTACTTGAATCCACGCCAGGTCTTTGATCTCTCTCAGGAAGGGCCAAGAGATGCGTAAGTTCTCAAGACATCACAACTTCGGACCATAATTCTTTTCTGATCAGGAATGCAGACAAAGCTCGAGCTTGGATAAGATTAGTAGACTTCATGAGGCTTGTGTATCCAGGTATTAGCAGTTGTGGCTTCTGTGAGGAGAGATCAGGAGCTGTCACCATGTCAGACAAAACCAGTTCCAGATGGCTCTAAGACAGACTCACTGCTAATCCCAGTGCCTAACCATTCCCTAACGACTGAGAATTACAGTGGAGTGAGGCTGCCTTCAGATTTCCATACCTGACAGCAGCATGCAGCTGTCTCTGCTTGCTGAATAACTAATTTAACTTATCTGGGTGGTTGAAGTGGTGTCTTCCAAGGTGGGGAGGGCCTGTCTTTAAAGGGCTGATTCTCACTGCTAAGGGTTAAGAGACCATCCTTCTATGGTATTTGAGATAAGGATAAGTGCTTTAATTTACCATCTGTTCAGCACGACTTTCACATGCTAGGCAGCACAAAAAGATAGTAATAATGTAAAAGCAAATATTTACCTGTATAAGAACTGTCCAAGTATTTGCTATTCAAGGCACACAAGCTTTTATTCCTGCAGAAACTCCTTCACTTCTGGTCCTTTCATGATGTAGAGAAGCTTTAATGTACATACACAGTTTTCAGAGCTCTGTAATGAAGTTAAATTAGGATTAGATCCTCTGGTCACTCAGCTCTCTACATGTGACTGTGCTCTCTCCATTGGGAGATATTTGATTATGCCTCTCATGCAACTGAAGGAGCAGGTCTTCAACAGGTACCTTTTTTTGGCCCTCCCGTTGGTATCTTAGATCAGATATTCAGAAAAAGAACTCTTAGATGTTCTTGCCTTCTGTGGTATTAAAAAGTAGTTACTGTTGAAGAAGCTGTCATTTCTACATGCCTCAGAAATGATGGCTCAGCAAATCCTGATGAAGAACTCAGTTTTATTTAAAAACATCAATGTTTATAATTGTACAATTTAGGATAAGAGAAAAAGGAAAGATTTTGTTATCTCCAGAGGGAATATGAGAATCTGTCCTTTCAGATTTAGCACGTTCAATACTTTTCAGTATATACTTTGAAATATATACATACACACATATATATATATATTTAGCTGCCTAAGCATGGAGATAGAGCCCATTGCATATCCTAGCAGTGCTCTGCATGTGTGAGGATGTGAAATAAGCCACAGGACTCAGGTTGGGTTGGGGCTGATGCCACCTGCAGCTGCCAGGGCTGATGCCTTCTCACTGTGAAGGTTTTTGGCAGCACTGAGATTATTTTTCTTATTATTATTTTATTTTTCTACTTCCACCCATATTCTTAGTGATGAATATTCAAACATGCAGCAAGTGGAGGTTAAACTGTCACTTGGAAAAATGCATAAAAAGTGTCTGCATTATTGTTCTGACTTTTTTCCTTTTTTCCCCTTTCTGTCCTGTGGCCAGGCTGGAGCTGTACAGAAAAGTGCCAAACCTGCGGATCCTGGCCTGTGGTGGGGATGGGACGGTAGGTGGTCGGTGCCTGGCAGTCTCACTGTCATTAACCAAGTGATTATATTCCTTGCAGTCTTGGGTTTTCCACCTCATAATGCTTCAGAGCCTTCTCTGTACCTTTTGCTTGTGAAGTCTACTTTAACAAAAATTTTCTGTCACCTGGCATGTGTAGTGAGTGATGAAGCCTTATCCTGTATGTCCAAGATCCTATATGCTTTATGCATAAAGATTTGGTACAGCTTAAAAAAAGACAGACTAACTTTGCTGGCCTCTGCTCACTGTTTACACAAATATGAGGGTCTAGCAGGTTAAGTCAGCATCTGAGTGCTGTTAAATCTTAATTTCTGCTCCTTCCTGCCATTGGCTCCCTGATGTCTGAGTAATGACAGATAGGGTCTCCTCTGTGCCTAAAGAGAGTTATTTTCCTCACTTTCTTTACAAAGCATCTGTGAGGAAGGACATTAAATTGGTCTTACTGGCAGCCTGGGATCTGATAGATCAAAATTCTGTATTTTTCTTCCTACCGAATTTCCAAGTATTCTTAGATAAGCAAGTAGGGTAAGATCTTTACAGGACTTAAACATCTTCAGTTGGCGACAGGCTCTGCAGTTCTGGGTCTGGAAGCCATGAATGGTAATGAAGGTATTATAACTACATTAATCTTTCCAGTACTCAGGAATACTGTAAATCTCAGTCTGTGCCACTGAGTGCTTAAATTCAGTTGAAAAAATGACCTTTAATCTCTGTGAAGCTCAGTTCCCCAAATATGCATTTGATAATAGTTATAACAGTAAGTATAGGAAGGAAAATGCAGTACAGCTAGCAAAGTCTAGTGGCTGGCCAGGATAGATGCTTGTAGATGTTTGGGACAATTGGGTTTTTTGATTGTTTGTTTTTTTTTTTTTTTGTAGCAAGCTGAACTCCTATCTTTAACCCATTTCTACCTGAACTTCTGTGAGAACTTTCTGATCAGCTTCTGAAGACTCTTTTAAAATCCTAGCTGTAACAGTTATTAATATCACTGCTTTTACTGCAAGAGTGAAGAAAAAACCCCCATGACTAGACTACAGTCTTGCTGGTGTCTGGAGGAAAAAAAATATATTACTCTTAGTGAATTGTGAACTTTCCTTGAGAAACATGTAGGGTGTTGCTTTAGCGTAAGGCATAAACTAGAAAGAAGCGTTTCAGTCTCTTTGTGAAAGTCTTTTTCTTCTATCTAAGGAAGCCAATATTTTAATCAAGAAGAAAAAGCACCTTCTCCCGAAAATAATAACTAGAAAAGAACACAATTAACATGGAGTCTGACCAACCTTTGTTTTCCCTTTGGTGAGCAGTGCAAGCGGCAGGTGGCAGCACCTTCTCATTAGTATGAGCCACAATCTGCTGTTACCTTTGCTGCTGCTCAGCTTGAAGCAAATTAATATCTAGTTATTCCCAAAGCCATTACATCTAGAAATGAAAAATCTGGCTCAAATGGACTTTGTGAATATTCAGTGAGAGTAGGTTTTACCTTGCAGTTCTGAGGTGATTCGGAACTTAATGTAACTTTTCCATCATCCCTGTTTGCTGTTCCTTTCCAAGGCATGAACCAAAAGCTTTGCCTTCAAAGCAGTCAGGAGTTTTCTGTTTACAGGGAAACAAAAGTCTGGGTCATCTTCGATTGTAAAACTAATGTAGAAGGTTTAGAAAGGGCCTCAAGTTAAATAGCAATGTTGTACTTAAAATTATTAAGTTGAAGATTCTGTTTATCAGTTAAAAGTATTAAGCAAAGTGGTGGGTATTGTAATGTTACCTGTACCAGTGGTGGCTGAGGTACAGGTGTACAAATTGAGTCAGTGATATCAGTGACAAAGGGCTAGTGACAGAGGACTCTTAAAGAAGTCCTGGCCCCAGTGACATTATCAGGACTCTTTATTCTGTCTCCTGTAATCAATACTGAAGGATAGATATGTTGAAAGGTAGAGGATTCCTTACCTCTGAAAATCCCTTAGTCCCTCTGAAAATCTACTTAGTCCTACCATGGTGCCTATGATCTAAGTACCTTTGGTGACATCCAACTTCATGAAAGATGTAATACAGATAACTGTTGCCAGACAATGAATTCTATTATGGGATTACATCCCAGGTGAATGCTTTAATCATTGGACAATTGGTTATGGTAAATAACTCCGATAAATGCTGTTTATGCAGAATTTATTTAACTGTCAAGAGACTTGGAGAAAGACATACCCTAGAATACCAAATGGGATGGTGGTTGCTATATTTATCAGGCCACTCCCTCTGCAATCCTTCAAATTCCATTTGTTCTTACCAATGGTGATGTTATGTTGGGTGCCTTTCATGAAGCTCCAGTCTCTTGTCAGGTTGGGGTTAAGAATCTATTTGCAATCATAGTAATACTAACTGGGGGAGGAAGAATCCTGTCCAGCTGCAGTCAGGATTTCAGTTTTCTGTTTTATTTAAAAGCTCATATTTCCAGTAGAAAATGCATCTTTGAACACTGGCATAGAGTAAAAAAAAAAAATAATTTTTTTCTTAATGCTCTATTTAAAAATGCAGCATAAATTCTCCCACAAATTGTAAGAAATAGTTTAAAAATAGGCCCATTTTTTGTAGAATGAATTTCAGTCATAAAAGTTTTAATAACATCTTCAGCAAAAATTCTTTCCTCCTTTGGAATTGATCATTTAATGGAAACAAAATATTTTACAGCAGTTTGTTCCTTTTTGGATAGATTTCTATGGGAAAGTTTTATGTCATCCCAAATAGAGACAGGAGAGAGAAATAGCTCTCTAAAATAACTAATAGCTTACATACAAACCATCCAGATTCATTATTTCAACCCAAAGTCTTCAACCCTGAGCATTAGAGTTTGTCTTTTATTCTAGTCTTTTAGTCTTTTCTATATGAGTGTATATACCCATGACTAGAATGTATTTCTATATTATGCTTTGCACCGAGTGAAATAATTCAGCACTAAGGTCTCTTGTCTGGGGAATGGAAGACTTGTGGGCAAGTCCATGCTTGACTTCATTTGAACCAGGACATGCTCTGAGATGCCATGCTCTTTTAATCTGTCTCTTGCATCTTCTTTTGTAACAGTTGTCAAATTTTACCTTCCTTTAGCATGACAATGATTTAAAAAAATAAATCTTGAATTGTCCATATTATTCTTCTCTCATTTTTACATACAATATTTTCCAGAACAACACCTTTATGATACCAGGTGTCATTTTATGTGGTTTTATATCCTGCTTAAAGAAAAGCAACTTATGTGCTCCCTTTTCTCAGTATCTCTGTGTGCTGTTAAATGCAGCCACTGTTTACATCCCATTGATTCTGCTTGCAGAGGACCTTCATGAAAACTGCTGTACCAGTTCTCTGAAAAGTGAATTCTCAGATGGGGCAGTTGTAGAGATACATTTCAGATATCCTCACTTTTTCTTCTCCTTTTGTTTTACTTGATAGTCCCTGTAAAGGCGATACCATCAAAATATGTCTTTTCCCTTTATTGCATCCCTTACAATCTTTCTAACAGTTGTTTGCATTTCCCATTTTACAGGTGGGCTGGATCCTCTCCATCCTCGATGAGTTGCAACTCAGCCCCCCACCTCCTGTGGCTGTCCTTCCACTTGGCACTGGAAATGACCTTGCCCGCACCCTCAACTGGGGTGGGGTAAGCACAGACTGGGGTACTCTTAGATATGGCCTCTTGACTTGCTGCTCTGACTTAACAGTTGTGTAGGGTGGAACTTAATTTAGGCTAAAATAGCAGGCAGGGCTGTGTCCAGGGTCTGCTTCAGTTGGGCAGAATGGTTTGGTTCAATTTCCAGTTTGGGATCTTGAAGTATTAACAATGTTGTTGTTGTAATAAAAGTGTACATAGACGTATCTGTCTGGCATTTCAGGACAAATAATAAGGAGGGTATGCAGGCTTCTGTTTTAAGTGTAGCTTAAACTTTATTTCTCTGTATGTGTCTTTGACTACATCACTGGATTTACTCCAGGCAAGGTGAATATACTTTGGGGTCCTCTCCTTATGGCCTTACTTTGCCTGCCCAAGACTTGAGTACGCTAGCAATAGATTGTAAGATGCTAGATATGTCTAAATTTAGCAACATTTTGAGATATTAAACATCTGATCTGGTATTTTAGACCAGTGGGAGGAGGACCTGCCAGGTAATTGGTGAGTTACTTGCTTTACTTTGCCAATCTGTGGCTGATACTCTGGTGACACTCTGCTGTCAGGGTTACACAGATGAGCCAGTGTCCAAGATCCTGTGCCACGTAGAAGATGGGACCATTGTCCAGTTGGACCGCTGGAATCTCCAGGTTGAGCGCAACCCTGATTTGCCACAGGATGAGCTGGAGGATGGGGCACGTAAGGTTAGAGCCTTCTTTTTCCCAGGGAGATTGTAAGGATGCTTAAGAGCATCACTGGGTTATGCTGTATGGGTGGGGAAGCTCTAAAATGTTTTGGGTTTTTTTTCTGCATCTCTTCCTTCTGCTTTTTTCAACTGTCAGTACTTCCAGAGGTGTGCAAAATGTAGTGCATACCAGCCATTTATTTTTTGTTTGTATCTCCCAGGCACTAAACATTTACACCAAGAGCTAAATCCTGGAAATAATCCCTAGCATTTTATCTGAAAGGACATTATTGTTTTTCTCTAGTTAACCTGGGGTTGC
Source organism: Chloroceryle aenea (assembly GCA_013399075.1). Lineage (NCBI taxonomy): Eukaryota > Metazoa > Chordata > Aves > Coraciiformes > Cerylidae > Chloroceryle > Chloroceryle aenea. The sequence goes on along the minus strand of VWZY01011713.1, from coordinate 276,288 downwards.
AGGAGAAGCAACACTGTGACTACCATCCATTCCTAAATTAGACAAAGCTAAAAACAGGATGTAAAATTTAATTTCTTAGGATTTTGCGAGTGGATACCAACTGTTTCCTACCTTACAACAAGGTGTAGTGTATTTTTGTATTTAACTTATTTGTGTGGGGGTCTCCATATAATCTCCATTAGTGTATACTGATAGTTGAAGAATGGGAAAATTTTCATGTGAGGGGATCACTTTATAATGATGCATCATTTGGAGTGGAGATGTTGAAGGTGTTACAATCATAAAAATGTATTTTTGTGAGCCATTTTCCTCTTCTTTGTTATAATTTACAATGTATCTGTTGGATGCTACTGTTCCCTCTCCACAGCCTTGCTGGGCATGTGTAATGATCCTCAATAGAATTAGGGTTTCTTGACTGGGACTTGCATTGCTCCTGGTTCTATATGAAGCAGGAAGAACACAGCCTGAGCTTCATTTGCCAGCTTGAAGTGCTGACAATTAGAAAAACCTTTTTATTGACATGTTAGGTGGAGCAGCATTATGGGAAGTCTCCATGACAACAGAAGGAACCCTTTGATTTGATTACAAAGATACTTATATGATCATAAAGTTCTGTAGATGTATGTTTGTATTCTTTGGGCTTTTGTATCTGATCATCTTCCACAAGCTATTACTATTCTTCAAAGCAACCTTCTGCATGCAATTGCACTTTCTTCTTCATAGGTTTTCATGACATGCCAGGTTTGAAATAGTTAATTCCTGGTGTATCATGGAATGTTTAATTCATGTTATTTTTACATGTCTCTTGATTATCTAATTACAGCTTCCTCTCAATGTCTTCAATAATTACTTCAGCCTTGGGTTTGATGCACACGTTACACTGGAGTTCCATGAATCTAGAGGTAATAGGAACTTTTTATTTCCTTTTTCTTGGGAACAGGCAATTATTTTATTAATTGTAAATGGAGTTGGATTTAACATCCTTTTCTTATCATTCAGAAGGAAAGCTGGAACATAAAACCCCAAGATACGTACAAGTATCCACAAGGAATTGGTTGTATTATGAATGTCTGAGGGACTTAATGATTCAAAAATGAAAAAAGTGCAAGGGAAAATGGCATTCACTGGAGGAAAAGGGCTAGAAGTGGAGCTTTTTCAAAGTTTTTGATCATCTGGAGGAGATACTAAGTACAGATATAGAGGAACTTTATGCTGATGAATAAGTGTGGAGGTGGAGGGAGAAGAAAAGCTGCACAACTGTGGCAGCAGCAGGGTAGCAGGAGGATAAATGTGTTCCAAAACTGAACAGATATTACCTATGGATGAGTATAGCATCGTATCCTTGGACTCAGTACAAACCCAGAGTGTCTCTGTGCAAGTCAAATGTTTTAACTGTCACAAATTTGAGCTGTTGTAGCATCGTCTTTGTTCCCTTGCCCGTGACAGTTATGCCACCCCATACAGATCCATATGTGGCTTAACAGGTGGACTTTGGACTGACATGAACTACTCTATTTACATGGTTTAGGCAAGCATGCTTGTGTAAGCAAGCCTTGTTCGATTGTCTGTGTTCAGCTTTTGGCCATTTCACCATTTCAGCTTCATATGCAGGTATTGTTTCTGAATCTCAGTTCCCCTTTTCTTCACTTTCATACTATCACAGTTTTATTTCAAGATGAAAAGATAGCACTTTAATGCCATGCTAAATAAGGAGCTGGATACATGATGGAATGAGCTAATGCATATTTTATAATGTTTAAGACTGCTTCAAGCTTTAGGAATAATAATGAGGGGCCACAAAAGGGCACAGGAATGAAATGATGACAGCTGTATACGTTTTTTATGAATGCATATCATTATGCATTGCTAACATGACTGTGAATATACTGTATAGATGAAATGCATGGCTACTTTCTCACTTAATGGAGGCATTACTTAATAATGAAGTTATGGACCCCTATGAAGAATGAATGTTATTCCAGAGATGTCAGTGCTTTAAAAATTTACGTGAATGAAAAAATACTTGGCAGAGGAAGCGGTGAAGAAGAAAAGTGTGTCTGAGTACATATGTGTGGCCAGGAGAGCTTTTCATAGCACAAGTCTCTGCTCTAACAAAGATGGGGACAGACTTTTTAGTAGGGCCTGTTGTGACACGATAAGGGTAATTCTTTTAAACTAAAAGAGAATAGATTTAGATTACTTATAAGGAAGGAATTTTTTAGGATGGGAATGGTGAAACACTGGCACATGTTGCCCAGAGAGGTGCTAGATGCCCCATCCCTCGAAACATTCAAGGTCAGGTTGATCTGGGCTCAGAGCAACCTGGTCTTGTTAAAGATCAGCTCACTGCAGGGGCATTGGACTAGATGACCCTTAGAGGTCCCTTTCAACCCAAACTATTCTATGATTCTGTGAATTAAGAAGTGCAAAACAGATTTTGATCTCATTTAGGATTGATGGAAAACCAGAGAAACTCTGGGAAGACTTGGCTGTAGCACTTGGTCCATTAAGATAAGTGGCTGCATGCTTATGTGGAGCTATTGTAATCACATGTAGTATTAAAACAAACAAACTCCATACCCCTGCTGCCAAACCAAAATAAAACAAAATTGGCCTGAACTCTCAGCCTATCAGGGTGCTTTATGCAATAAAGATTGATAAATTGTTTATTTAGAATAAGCAGTGATTGTGATGTCTCAGGGGAATCTGTATATGAATGTGGCTTTTTCAGTGGCAACCTTTACACTTTTCTTGTGACTAATGAGATTGAGCCTTGTGGGCTGGCTTCAAGACTAATGTATTCAGCTCTGCTTCTTCAGGAAGTGATCTGGTTAGAGGCTTTTTCCCATTTTCTCCCTTGTTATCCTTATGTTTTCATAGAGCAGGGGAGATGCAGTTTATCCCTGTTAATGTACTGTTTGACCCCTCAACTCTACAGGACTGTTCATTTGCAGGACAACCCCTGCTACACACACACAGAGTCTTAGCATGTTCCATTTTGCACTCCCTTGATGGCTTGAGAATGGTGAGGACAGAGTGAGCCTTGGATATGCAGTCAGTGATTTACTCCTGCTATCAAAGTTTCACTCTAACCAACTTTGGGCTCTATTCCACATCACAGAAAGGGAGGAAGGACACTACCTGCACTTATCTGCCTATGTCAGAGGTAGGAGCAGTTCAGTATGTTGAAGGACTGCTGAGTTGTTGACCTCAGCAAGGCTCCTTTTCTGTTCTAAACTGGGGCTTTGGTTCTGATAAGTATTTGTCATAAAATTCATGTAAGAGTCAGTACCCTGGTGGCTGCAGCTCCGAGCCTTTGGAGATAACTGCATCAGAGAAGATGCAGCACAGGCACTGGGGTTTCAGGAGCCTTCTCCTTCTTAGCATGGGGTGTTGAGACTTTCTGTAAAGAGCTGCCAGCTCAGTAAGCAAGATGAGATTTACTTGTCCAGTTAAATTAATTGTTTGAAGATGATGTTGCCCTGACTGTGTTCCAGGCACAACAAATGGATGATGCAGTATCTGGGCAAACAATCAAAGAAGAAATGCACTGTAGCTCAGTCTTACAAAATGGAGCCTCATTCTGTGACCTGTGGTTACTTCAAAGAGAGCTAGAAACATTGCTTCAAGTTCTCATTTGAGGAGGATTAATTTGGAAGTGTTCATACCAGTATGATGCTTTAGCCAGAAGGACTATCTTGACAGTTGGATGTTCTCACTAGAGAATCACTTGAGCAAGGATAGGTGGTTGGTACTATCACCAAATACAGTGTCAGAAGGGCTACTTCTGATATCTCTGGGTGCTACAGCCTAGGAAAGCAGTTCCCAAGGAGGCATGAGAATGACCTTTATTCTGGGAAACATGCCTTGCACTGGGAGATTAATGGAACTCCATTTAGCTTATCGGAAAGAAGGTTAAGAGGCGATTTAATCACTGCCTATAAGTATTTACTCAAGGAGAAGATATCTGATAGTTGAGGGCTCTTTAATCTGACAGAGAAGTATAAGAAGATTTAGCAGTTGGCAGTTGAAGTCTGAAAAGTTCAGGATAGGAAAGAAAAAACACATTTATTTTAACAGTGAGAATAATTAACCAGTAGATGTTCATTACTCCTGGACTATGAAAATTCTCCATCACTTGCAGTCTAAACAAAATTAAACAGGTCTCTAAGTAAGTTTTAGAGTAGCCACCTATTTTTTTTTGCTGCAGGAGTATTTGGGTAGTGTTGTCTTTTTCTCAGTACCTCTTTGTAATGCTTCAGAATTTAAATGTCTGTTTCATCTTGTAATTTACTAATGCTTTACTCCATCAAAGCACGAGTTAGTATCTCAAGAATTCTAGTAATTGTTAAATGTCTCTTCTGCGTTGGTAGAAACAGAATTCTCACAAGTGATACTGAGAGATCATAAAATTAATAATCTGACAGGTGCTTAATTAACTGTTTGTATTCTTGTTACCGCTTTGCTCATGTTTCCATCTATTTTCATTCTACAGGAAAGAGGAAGAATTCAATATCAGTGTCTGAAATCTGATAGCAGATAGTGACAGATGGGGGACTGTCTATTTTCACTGAGTGATGTGTGCTTAAAGCACTACAGTGCTAGCAGGGAACGTGAAGGTACAATGGAATCTACTTGTTTCATTAGGGTGTTCATATTTTTCCTTTTTATCCTTTCACAGAGGCAAATCCAGAGAAATTCAACAGCCGATTTAGAAATAAAATGTTTTATGCAGGGGTGAGTTGTGATTTGTCTTACAGAATGATGCTAACTTAGTTGTTCAAATGTTTTGTTAAGTACCTTCCCTTTCACTTTCTCACATCAGGAGCTCGTGCCAGTTCATTTTGTCTGTTCAAATTTAAAGTGCACATGTGCTCTTTCTGGCAATGCCACACACATGTGTCTGTTGGAAAGTGCCTGAAGCACAGGTGAGAGAAATGCTGTTCCTTTGGACATAATACTGGTCATGTCTTGGTCCCCCTGCTTCTGATGTGTAAACTTCTCGACAAACTGGTCTGCTTCTGTCAGGGTTTGTGAAGCACATTGATATCCACTTTCCTAGAGAAATTCTCAAAGTGTTGGCCTATATCTTTGTAGATTTTAGGGATAGTCTTGGATGTAGGGTCATGGGGAGTGGAGGGCAGAGATCAGCTCTCTGGAGTGATTAATTTTCATGTGTGAACATGCAAATAAAATTACCCACTTCTGCATCATGAGGTACAAGGCAACATTTGGCTCTAAAGTGGGGTTAAAAGAACAACACTGGTAAGGTAATGCATGACATATGATGTCTTTCTGTATGATGACTCCCATTATACCCATGTGCCTTAAACATGGGAACAAATGTGAGCAAGAATTTGCATTTAAATTCTTGGGTGCCTTCTTTGGTTAACCTCTCGAAAAGAAAAGTAGCATAATTTTGAAAAGAAGTAAATCAAAGAATAGCACTTTGGTATTAGCTTTGTGGTGGGATAAGAAATGAGGAAAGACAAGAAAGGAAGCACTGATGACAATTACTGCACGTGTTTCTGTTGCAGGCAGCCTTTACAGACTTTCTACAAAGAAGCTCAAGAGATTTATCCAAGCATGTAAAAGTTGTGGTAAGTATGAGAAATTGTCATACTACTGCGGGAGGAAGGGGGAATGGAGAGAGAGTGAGGTGAGAGTTTAATGGCTCTGTTACTTTTCAGTTTTGAGCATGACATTTGCAACACATTCCAAGGAAAGTCTTGGGAAAGTTGTTACAAAGCAGCAACACTTCTCTTGTCTGTGGCTCCATTCAGCAATTTCTCTGTGCTCTGTCACTTTGGCTTTGTAGTGTGATGGTACAGACCTGACTCCAAAGATCCAGGAGCTGAAGTTCCAGTGTATAGTGTTTTTAAACATACCCAGGTAAGCTCGAGACATATGCTTGGTGTTATGAAAGAAAAAAAAAGTAATGGTTCTTTTAAAAAAATTAAAAATAATTTAAAAATACATACAATTTGTGGGAATGTACAGGAAGCATATTGCCACTGTGCTGCCTTGTTGAGAGCGAGGTGCTTATAATACCATTAATTAGCAATACAGAATGGGATCAGAGTTCAGGGTGCAGCAAAAGCATCCTTTAAAAAACTGAACATCCAGATACAAAGATAGTAGAAATTATTACCAAACATGCTTTCAAAAGTTGTGTGCCTAACCACCAAACAAGATAGTAAAGTCACAGATGCCTGTTTTTTTCATTTAATTAGAAGCAGAGTGTGAAAAAAGCGGGTGGAGGGGAAAGGAGGAATGGATGAATATTCTTCTGGTAAAGGAACACCAAACCATTGAAAGAAGTGCTGTCTTTTTGACATATTATAGGTGTCCTGTGTAGAAATATAACTTTTAAGAATACAGCTATCTACCTCCTGCTCTTCAGAGCAATAGTCTCCAAACTTTTTTTTGTGCATCCCTATCAGTAAAAAAAAATTTGAGCACCACCCCAGTATATGTAGATTTATATGTAAATTTCTTTATTAATCATATACATTTACTATTGTACTAATATATTTACATACATTATAAAGATATGCAAATCCAGAAATTAAGAATGTGATAAAGATGAATCAAACAATATTTAAAAGTTTGTTTTTATATTTATTAAAAGCACAAACTATTTTATTCACACTCCCTAATTGTTTTGACAGCTGTGGATTTTTCTCACATGGTGCATACACTCCATTTTTGAGACCGCTGCTTTAGAGAACCCATCACTTTGCTCCACATGCATTCTCAAGCACTTGATCTTTTGAGTCCTGCACTGCCTGCACTGCAAGCTTTTATTTGGTGTCACCTCTCCAAAGTTCCCCCTTCTCTCACTCTTAGATGACTTTTACATCCATTCTTTAATAACAGGAAAGATAGATGGCATAGTTGCATCTGCTCTTGCTTCTTATTTCTCCCTGCCTCCTCAAGCTATGCAATTTTGCATTCCTTGTGCAGTTAGAGCTGCTGAGCCAGCAGGGAGAGAGGAAATGGAATTCCAAGGCTGGAGTTGTTCTGGCAGCCCCATGCCCCTATCAGAGGGGCTAAGCAGCTTTCTGGCTTAACAGCTCACCTGCAAAAAGCAGAACAAGTGGGGAGAACAAAGTGCTGCTGCTCTTTTATCTGTTTCCTGGTGCTTCCCCATTTTCCTCTCACAAAAGAACCTGCTAAAGATTATGATGGGATATTGTACTAGCTTGGAAACAAGAGACAGGTTTTCCTTTTTGTCCAGTCCTTGTCAACGTAACTTTTAATCGTCCCTGAACTGAATCTTGGCATGGATATCTGGATACTTCTGGAGGACAGCAGGACAGACTAATAGTCAGGCTACCAGGACCAATCAGGACAAACTGCTTTCTTAAAGATTGCTTTCCAACCTATTTCTGTAGGTATTGTGCTGGCACAATGCCCTGGGGAAACCCTGGAGATCACAGAGACTTTGAGCCTCAGCGCCATGATGATGGCTACATTGAAGTCATTGGGTTCACCATGGCCTCACTGGTGAGTACACCACAGGTGCTGCCAGAGCTGCCAAAGCCCGTGGGCAGCACTGCAGAGTGCAAAGTTGCCATCATTACTGAAGAACCACCATGATTCCACATATTCAGCTAAGGCCAAAGCATGCTCTGTTGTTAAATAAGGGAGACAAATTGTACTTCTCTAATAAAGAAGTGTTATTTAACAGTGAAAGTGTATTCTTAGCAAAATATGGCTCATTTGCATGTGCAGTGTTCCCAAGTTAAAAGGTAAAATTGTTACAGTCAGAACAGCCTGCAGGTATGCTTTTACTGTGGGAATATTTTATGGGCAAATAATAACTACTGTTCCCTTTAGGTTTTGTATACTTCAATCTATGGCATAAAAGTTCAATTTTATTTATTTTTTTTAAACTGGAAACAAATATGAAATATTAAATAAAATTATGTGCCCATACAGTTTCCATATGCCCACTAAAAATGTTGTGAACATTTTGTAAGCACTAGGGAAAACCTAGTAATATTTCTGGCACAAATGTATCTCCTTTTGTTCTGCTAGGGAAAGAAAATCCAACCATGAATTTTAATTTGTCAGTGTGCTTCCTGTCAATGCTGTCTCTAAAGTGAACTATTACCACAAGCAACCTCACCATAAATACCCTAGTGTCCTACTGTCACAGTGGTCAAACACAGAATCTCTTCAGAGGGTGATTAAATGGAGTCAGGAGAGTTCATTGTTACCCCTGTGCTAGCATTAATCTACCTAAGCCACTACAGCTTAATGTAGCATGGCCAGCAGAAGGCACGTATCTGGGCTTCCTGACAGGTTTGTATACATCATGCTTCAGTCCCTACTGTTAGGCCTTTGATGCCATTATGTCTTGTGTGGACCAGGTGAAAACTAACACACATTTTCACTATGTTTTATATTTTCACACTGTTTTCACTAAACTCACACACGCATTTGTTGTGTGACCTGCCCTCAGTGCATATTACTTTCAGTGAATGCCCATGGTAATGGGATTTGTTTCCTCAAAGAGGAATTCGATCTAATCTTCAAAGTAAGCAAGAGTAAAAGGTGATCTTGATCAGCAGTCATTTCTTTAGAAGTCTGTCTGGGTTAAGGATTCTTTTTTGACATCTCTTTTTTTTGATGGGTCTAGTGGTTTAGGGAAATGACCTACAGGTAATACAAAACTTGTTAGCCTAGTATATCTTGTGGAATGAATCTTTATTACTTCAGCTCTAACGATTTTAGGTTATGTTTTTGAAAATGCTATCAAAAGTTTATTTAGCATGTACCAACTGACAGGTTTCAGTTGAACGTTTATTTGGTTTTGCCACTAATGTGACTCTAGTCACTTGCCAAAATCATTGGTAGCTTTTGAGATCAGAAGTGATCTCAATAGCTACCAACAGTTTTAGTTGGCACTGAATTTAACAAGTAGGACCTTTTGGGCTGTGCCTTCTCTTCAAAGGAAGCCTAGATCAGAATTGAGGGCCTACAAATCTACATTTGTTGTGATGCTGAGGAACCATTGTATCCCCAGACTGTATTGATACAAACTTAAATTGCCCTGATCAAATGTACTTGGTCATACCCAAGAAGTACTGAGACCAAGGAAGAGAAGTATTTCATAAGAAGTATAAGATCATATTCTCGCTTGATCCATAATATTAAGTGCACAGAGCAGGATTAAGGTCTTGAGTAGTGCTGAGGCTGTTCTTTGTTAGTTGTGAATTATTACAAGATTTGTTTTTTCCTGCAGTTGATAGATAGGAGTTTAGTCACATGATAGTCATACTAATTAAAAAAAAAATACATTTCTGCACAAACATGTATGCCTCGAATTTGAAGGATCTGTTCGTTGCCTTCCTTGTTTAATTTATTTGAAATAAATTCCTGAATGTGATTCTTAAGTGCTTTTAACAAGCTCCTCCTTCTTGTGTGGTGTTTTGTTGTTTTTTTTTTTTTCCTGCCTGTCTGGTCTCAAGGTTGTGTTGCTGTGTAAGCTTTCATAACAAGGATTTTTAAAAATTTATCTAATTCACATAAAGGACTGTATTCTCTTCAGGAAGGGGAAATGATTTTTCTGTCTCACAAATGCACCTGATTAGAGTGGTTGTTTTAATATCTAATTACTAACATTATTAGTAGTACAAAAACAAACCAACCAAAACAAACTGAAACCTTTAAGAATGAAAACAGGTTTTCATTTGTGCATATGTGTGTGTATATATATATTTGCCTGTGTGTAATATGCTTGACATACACAAGGTGGTGAGATGTGCAATGCATATGGTTAGGTATCTGCTTGTTGCCCACCACTTTTCTGAGATTTTAACTAATGCTTTGCAATTTTTGATTGAAAATAAATTCATTGTGCTTTGTTAGAATGCCTTGCGTAGAACGCTGTGTAATGGATGGTGTCAGCAAAGCTGCATTTTGGATTTAACTACCTCAACTCTGTTTTGAGTTATCTTTTCTTTCACTTTCCTGTCTTGTTTTGTTTGTTTTTATTTTTGTTGTTGTTTTTGTTTCTTTGTTGGTTTTAATAGGCTGCTCTCCAGGTGGGTGGTCACGGAGAGAGGTTGCATCAGTGCCGTGAGGTGACACTTTTAACGTACAAGTCTATCCCCATGCAAGTGGATGGTGAACCATGTCGTTTGGCTCCCTCACTTATTCGGATCTCCTTAAGGAATCAAGCCAACATGGTGCAGAAGAGCAAGAGGAGAACATCTATGCCTTTGCTGAATGAGTGAGTGGATATGTGCATGTCCTAATAGCAGGAGGCTGGTTTGGGGCAGCGTATTCAGCCATGGATTTGCATGTACCAGACTTGCAGCATACTTAAATTAAAAAATCACACCTTCTCAGCTCCCTTTCTGCTGTATTGTAAGGTTACTTACTTGATTTTCTTTTATTCTTTTATCATCTGAGTTACTATCTGCCTTACTTTTAGAAAGGTGTTGTATCTTTCAGTTTTTTGTTTAGAGAGGATTGTGCAGGTTCAGCAGTATTCCTCTTGGCTTCTGACAGTTCTGCATATGTATGCTAGTTGTCCTTGAAGTTCTTTTGATTCATTTTCTTGCCTTGATTGATATGCTTTTAAGCTCTGTTGAAGACCCTGTAACAAATTGCCACAATCAAGATTTACTCAGGACATCTTGTAGTCTGTTGTGGGAGCATGTTGCCTGGCACTGTTTATGGAGAGGGACCTGAAGGTCCAGAAAGAGATGTTTACACCTTGTTAGGGAAAAATTCTTAAGTATAAAACCCCAAATGAGTGTTATAAAGATGAATATAGAAAAGCTGAGATAATTGGAAACCAGGCACACATGAAGAAGAAAAGAGAAAGGACTGACACCACTTTTCATTATTAAACCTTATTTGTAAGCACTGCAGAGATTTTTTTAATAGAAAAATGCTGAATGTTCAAATTTTGACCTCAGAAAATAGCCATCTAATAAAATAATTTAGATTTTTTTTTTGGTAGAGCTGAGTATTGTACTTCTTTTATAGGTCTTTATTGCTGATAAAATGAGTGATATAGTAAGTACCTTTGCTGGTTTTTGCCAAGTATTTTCAAAGTGAAGCAAAACAGTCTGTTCCTTATACAGAGATATGGAGCTAAAGGTCTAAAGTTATCAAGGATCCACATTTTATTCAAGATCCATGCACTGAGGCTGTAATTTTTCTCAGGGGGTAGGTGGGGGATATTGGTCTTGCATCTGTAATGGTGAGCTAAAGTCTATGAAGTAAGGTACTATCTTTTGTTAGACTGATATGACTGGAAAAAACAGACAAGGTCTCAGGGACACCTTTTCAGGTGTCTTAAAGGTGGTCTTTGTCTTTCATGTGTATCATCTAGTGGAAGATACTGCTTCACTTCAAACTTCTAAATGTAAAAAAAAGCAGACTCCCACCCTTTAGACTTTCATGTCATCCACTGGTTGTTAATCTGTTCAAGTAAACAAAGCCTCTCTGGTTATTTTCAGCATCTTCCTGTCCTGTTCTAGGTAGCACTCTGTGTTCACTTGCTGAGACTAATGCTTTAAGTTATGGTAGAAGCCCATATCTGTAATGTGCAGTTCCTGTTTTCTTGGAGAACACATAAGGTATACTTGCCTCTCTTGATGAGTGAAGAATAGCAGCTGCTTGCCTGTGGGCAGTCATACCAAATTTCATCCAACTGCAACAACTCAATTCTTTTCAAAAGCTAGATTCGAGCAGAGAGCAATTCTGGGGCATCTTTTTCTACAATGAGGGAGGCTAATGAAAAAAATAGAAATTTCCTGATCTTCCAATCTGACATTTAGCATGATTAGGTTTGGATTTTGAGATCTGAATTCAAACTATGGTAGGGAAATACAGACTCATAGTATATGCTGGTTGTCAGAAGTTTATTCTTTGTGGTTTAGCTCGATTTATATGCAGTAGTAGATTATGTTGCTGTTGGAGTTCTTTGATTTGGCTGGGGTCTGCAGACCTTTGTTTTCAGAAAACACAAATGATCTGTCAGGAGCTCTAGTCTCAGCTTCACGTATTAGAAATGGGGTGTGTCTATCTATCTACATCTGTTTGCGTATGTACTTTGCTCTCAAGTGTTAAAAGGGAATGAGAGAGAGGAGTTGAATCTCCTGGTGTGATAAATTGGATGTTAAAGGTTAAACTCTAGGAAGCATTTCAGTATTGTAAGAAGTTCATTCTATATGATGCTGATCTCACAACAGAGGAAATTTTTAGTTAAATATGTTTATCTACATTTCTTAACTTGATATCTGGAACATATCTCCCTATTCCATTGAAATCTTCCAGAAAGCCTTATATTTGATTGAACATGATAGATTGTTCTCTTGTGACTGTCATCTGAATGTTAGATGAGTGAGATAAGTAGGTCTGGAGCTATCCCTAATTGTTAGACAACTGTTCTTGAGCTCCTTGCCAAGAAAGTGATTAAAATATTCTCACATCACAGTAATGCAAAGTTGCTATTATTGTCGGCTTTGATATTATTGATAAATAAGGAGAGCAGTAGGAGTGCTCTTTGACATTCTAGCTAGTCCAGTGTCACAAGCAGAAAGACTTAATTTGAAAAGGTCTTACACTGTGTTTGTTTTAGTTTTTTCACCCTGTTTTCCTTTATTCTAGATGTATTAAGCAGAGGGGATTTAGAAGGCATAGTGAGTTGCTCTTTTCCTTGTGGAAACACTTGAGTTTCCAGGGATAATAGTAATTTAAAATTGAAGAGTTCATATAGAATGTATCAGAATGAGAAGGACAGTGATTTCATGCTTTTCTCACTTGCGAGCAGGAGGGCTTTAGAAACACAGTTCTCTTCTGACTGCAAGAGTAGCCCATCTTTAGCCAGTCCCCTTCAAAACCTGTAGACACTGAGAGGACACTCGTATACAAGAAATATGGGTCTGACCTTTTCTGACCTGTTGTTTTTTTTTTTTTCCCCTCAATTTTCCTACTGTTGTGCTTCCAGCACCTTCTGATTGCACATTAACTGCCTCACTTGGTTCTACACAGACCTTTAAGGTAGAAACTCCTATATATTGGTGGTTCTTGTTTTATCTGTTACAGAATAATTTACCTTTTTCAAGGTGTGGGGAAAATTCAGCAGCACTTCTGATAGTACAAGTTTATAGTCTTTTCTGGTCTTTTAATGGAAAAAAAAACCCCACAAGCCAAACAACAAAGGTTGGACATGGAATCAAATGAAGGAAGGAAAATGTAGTGGTTTCTGTGGGGTACTTGAACTGAAGGAGCCTCCCCTGTTGACAGCAGCAGCATGAAAAGCTTTGTGCAAGCTATTAGGCAACAAGTAAATATAATGTGCTGCATTTTGTCGTATCTGGGCAATTTACTGGAAATTAATATTTCATTTTGCTATTTCATCTTTCACTGCTGTATTGCCTGCAAACAAATTTGTCAGTTTATTAATTGTCCCATATTACTTATGGACTAGTTGATGCAACTAGTCACTTCTCTTATTGTTTAACAAACATTCTTTCTTTTAAAAAAAATTCCCTTTGGAAAATGAAGCTGTTTTGAAGTGTCATACAAATTATGTGAGCACTCTTGAGTAGGTGAAGATTAGCTCTTTATGGCTTGAACTTCTCTGATAACTTTAAAATTTTTAGTTGAAGAATAGTGGAACAAAATCATTATTTGGTAAATACAGTTACAGTGTATTTGTTTCCAATTAGTTTTCTAATGTGTTTGGAATAGAAGCTCTCCAAATGTAAAAGGCAGGCATAATTTCTTCTTAGTCCTACAGTGAATGTCTAAATGGAGATAAGCAACAATCCCATAAAGTGTTTCAAGCCAGAAGAAACTTTTTAGGTGTAAAAAATATACAGGATAAGGTGATGCTGTTCATTGAATTGAAACAGTTATGGTTGTGGGGCAAAAACAAAAGAGATGCATTTCTTTTCTTCTTATCTTTTCTGTTTGTACCAGGAAAAGCACATTTTTACTATAGCCAGATCAGCAGACTCAGTTTTTCTGCAAAGGAGTGAATTATGTTCATATTCTCCTGCTGTTAAAAGACTTGCTTGCTAAATTCTCATTGCTATTCTCCACCGTCGATCATGGTACCGTGAAAGAGATAATGTATAAGCTGGTTTTATGTGATCAAGCTAAGAATGTGGTTCTTGAGAGCTATATGCAAAATGTATGTGGAATAAGAAGAGAAGCTGTGGTTTGATATTTCCAGGAGTCATTTTCTTATTAGAAACTACAGTTTGGTATGCTGCTCAGTTAATGATCACTTTCTAAACCTTGAAAGATGGTATTCTGCTTTCACTGGCTTACAGTTTGGGTTGAGGAAGAATGTCCTGCATAATGGAAGAGAAAGAAGAGGAAAAAGATTATAGATAAACATATCCCATACACTTCAGAGAAACAAAGGGACCATTTCAGTATAAACACTAAATGAGTCAGTCTTGGGAGTCACAACATATAAAATGCATGTTTCCCTAAGGTACGTGAAAGAAGAATGGAGACAGCAATTTGTCATTATGGACACAAGCTCCAATAAGGGTATTTTTTTTTTTCTTAAACGTTAACTAAAGCTGACCAACCTTTGAAGACAAATCCATCCATTGAGATCTTGGCTTTGATGTTTGTTTGCATTTTGGGACCTGCTTCCAAAGTCTGTTGCCTTGAAATTTTTCAGTGCCTGTGGAACCAATCCTGGGGCTCCTCGTCTTCCTTGTATAGCCATGTGCCTAGCTTGTCATTGGTCCTCTTCACTCGTGTCTTTAGAAAGCCCATGTGTGCCATGTAGCAGTGATTTTTCTCCATTTGCATGTCTTCTGTTGCTCTTGGCTTCCTAGTGTGAACTTGGAGTTCTGCATGTCTCTTCATTAAACTTTTATGTGACACATTCCTTTTGTTTTTGTTTAAATGTTGTATGTCTTTTTCTTTCTTCTCTTCCACTCTTTCTCTCTCTTCTGCCTTTTTCCTTGTCTGTCCACACTGTGTGCTGCCTTTCTCCTGGCCACTCATTTCCTGCTGCCTATAGTATCCATAAAGTGCAGTCTGCTGACCTGAGGAGAGTCTCAGCTCCCCCTGATTCCTTCAGTGTGTGAGTATCTGAATTTTTTTCTCCTTTCAAAGTTCCACATTTTTTTTTGCTGTTACCCTGTGTCATTCAACCAGGAGACAGGGCTGTAAAATCCAGTGATAAGTGGAAAGTGGGAGCTCAGGTGACAGAATGGCAGCCACAGGGCAGCGGCCTTACCAGCTAAGGCACAGTTCCACAGTGCACCAGTAAGATAAGCAGGGCATCTCTGGTCATGGTGACAAAGTTCAGCCAAAAATTCTGCTCACCAGACAAATCCATAGCCACAGACAGGTCTGAAGTTAAGAACTAGGCATCATCCCTGGAAACAATTTTCATGAGAGCTTTCCTTTGGTTTTAATAAAAAGCATACTGAGACCAAACTCAGCCATAAGCTGTACCTCCTGATAGAGCTGATCAAACCAGGAAACTAGTTCCCAAGAGGAGCAGTTTGACATTGGCTGAAGCTGCATGGAAGATGGAGAGACTACCCTCTCCATCTGGGCAATATCTTGATTGTCAACAGCTCCACTGTACTAACTTGAATAATTTAGCTACTATATAACAAAAACCTAATGTCTTTTTTAATATGTAGTTAATTGGCAGTTAAAAACACTTGTCATTGTATGTTGGTATCTTTCAATTCCTCCCATTTATGGAAACGTACCATATTATAAAAACTCGTGTGTCCCCAGTTAAAACAACAGCAACAAAAACAGCAACAAGCAATCACAAAAAAACAAAACACCCCAAAAAAAACAGGAAAAAACCCCAACAACAACAAAACACCCCTCCCCCTATCTTCCCCATAAGCACCCCAGCCACTGTCCCTTCCCCAAAGCCAAACAAAATACCCAGCTTAATATAGTATGCCAACTCAGGCAGCGTAGTTTGTCTTCAGAAATGCTTTTCTTACTATTCAGTCAAAAAAGACATGTTTTGCTTTGTGTTGGCATCCCTTTTGTCTTCCTTATTTATCATTCTTATGATGGACAGCTTTTCAAACAGGTGAGGACTATGAAAAACAATATTGAAATGCATGTTGGAAAATAACAAATCTCGGAGTTATAAATCCAAGTATTAAGAGCAGAAACTTGATTCCAAGACTGATTCTTATTCTGTCATAGAAGAAAGTCAGTGGTGTGTGTTAAAAGAAAAATCATCAGCACTTCTCTGTTCTGAAGACTGAACACATGCAATAGATGCCACATAAATGCTCAAGAAAGAGTTATTGGGGAAAACTGATTTAATAATTTTGAGAGTAAAATTCAACTTTGCAGAAAAGGACCTGAGGGTTCTGGTGACCCAGCTGACCATGGGCCAGCAATGAAGGCTAATGGTATGCTGGGCTGCATTAGGAGTGTTGTAGCACATCAGGAGAGGAGATCCTTGCCTTTTCCTAAGCACTGGTAATGGTACACCTGCAGTATTGGATCCATTTCTGGGCTCTCCAGTATGAGAGACGTGGAGCTAATGGAGAGACTTCAGTAAAGGGTGATGAAAGTGACTAAGGTCCATCTCTTGTGACTAAGGTCCCTATCTTGTAAGAGGAAAAGCTGACAGAGATTTCATCAATATCTATAGGCATGTCAAAGAAGGGCATAGACGGAGCCAAGCCCTTTCAGTGATGCTTAGTGACAGGACAAGAGGTAATGGGCATAAACTAAAACACAGGGGAGGTTCTCTTTGAACTTCAGGAAAAATGTTTTTACTGTAAGAGTGACTGAGCACTGGCAGATGTTGCCAAGAGAGGTGGTCATATCTCCATCCTTATTGATACTCAAAAGCTGCCTGAATCTGGTCCTGGGCAGCCTGCTTTAGATGGTCCTGCTTGAGCAGGAGATTGCTCTAGATGACCTCCAGAGGTCTCTTTCTATCTCAGTCATTCTGGGATTCTGTGATATTTCAGAAAGCTGCAAGTTCCTCATTGCTATTGTGCAAGCAATTTCCAATTCAGTGTGACTTATCCCCGGCTTATATTTGCTGTGCTCTGTTGAGGACCAGAGAGTAACAAAAAAACCCAAACCAAAACAAGCAAACAAACAAAAAACCCACCAAAGAAACCAAGCCAACCAACCAAAAAAACCCAAATAACAACAAAAAAAAAAAAACCTCAAAACCACATCACCATAAATGCTCCAAATCAAAACCAACCAAACAAAAACCTAACTTGTCTCACTGATTCATTATCTAAGCAATCCTCCAGAAAAATGCTGAGGTTGAGACAAGTGTATTGCTTACACAGAACATTAAGCTGTGGGTCTGGGAGAATGTGTATTGTTTCCCAGTTGAGGGATATCCCCTGGAAAATGACCTCCAAGTTTTGATACAGATCATCTGAATGTCCCATTTGACATCAGATGTCAGGATAAGGTAGGGAGAGAGATATTCCCGAGTCCCAAACTAATTTGTAAGTCAAGGATGTTCTTTATCTTAAAATCTGTAAAAATAGATTAAACATACTGCTGCACTGTGGCTGCCAATTAATGTGCCTGGCAAATTACAAAAAGAACCCATGAGGTATTAGGGAAATTTGATTTGGATTATGATGGCTTTGTGATTCAAATGTTCCTTTTTTTTTGTTGAACGATATAGAAAGAGCCTGAGTTCCATTTAGTACTGAACTGCAAGTCAGAGTCTGCTGGGACCTGATGATGGATACAACTTGTCTTAGATAAATTTCAGGTTTTCTGCAGCAGGATATGTGGGAATTTGGGGCAGTCAAAATTGAGGCACGTATGATCTTTGTTGCAGAGACAGTAGAACTGTAGTGTGATCCATTTCAAATGTTTATACACGGTGTGTAAGTAAATACAAGTGTTGTATTTTTAATAGAGGCTCTTTTAAATTGAGAGTAAAGACTTGCATTTTCCATCTAGGTGTTCAGAGATAAGGACACACATGTGAGAGTACATTCATGCAAAGGAGTTCTGAAAAAAAACCTTGAAAAATAGACCTTAATTGACCTCCATAGCTTCTACCATCCTTTTACAAGGGGAATAAACACTGTGGATATGCTGTGATTATTTTTCTTTTTACTACAACATCTGCATAAATGAAAATACAAGTATCACCTTATTGGTAAATAGTACTCTTGGTTTACAAAGTAATGTTTGCAGCAGAGTATGCATATAAAAACTGTGTGAACAGCAAAGGAGCAGTAGTACATAATTTTTTGCTCTAAGAGATCCAAATGCCAAACAGAATCAGCTTTCTGAGGTTGAATATGGATGTTGTTTATTGGAGGAGAGTCTAATGAAGAACAGTAGCAGACAAGGCATAAGGGAGAAAGTGTTAGAATGAGGTATTCTCCAAATGCATAGTTAGGGATGAAAATGCTTTTATATACATATATATATATAAAAGCATATATATGTTCTTTTTCTCCATTGCATGATTATAGAGATCATGTCTTATCTTTGTCCAGTTTTTCCTGATTAGCATGTGGCCTTCTGTTTAGTAGGAACATTATCTGAGAATCTACCATGCTTGGAAGTGTAAAGTGTGAGTGAACTACAGGTAGCATGGGGAAGAGAAGACCAGGATTCTACCTGATATTTAGGAGTAAAGAGCTTAGCAGGAGCTTTGCCTTAAAACAGCAGAGGACTTTTGTGAAGCACTGAAATTTGTCCATCAGAAGAGTCTGGATGATTCTGCACTGTTGTGGCAGTTCTTATGTCTTAAGTAGATAAGTGCTGTCAAAAGCATGCTTATTTTTAATATATCATTTCCAAGCTCTTGTAATGAGATCTCAAAAGTAAGGTAAATTTCTTTTTCTCCTCTGACTGCTGCTTTCCTTTTTCCAATTGTAACAAACACTGGAACATTTAATGAAATTTGCATGTTTATTTCTTCTCTAGGAGAGAGGTAATTCATTAATCTGTCACTGCAAACATGCCCCAGAGGAGTCTGATATTTTTTTTCCCCCTCTAAAGTTTTTTTTTTTTTCAAGGGAGTTTTTTGTTTATTGAATCATATTAAGATCTGTATGTGTGTGAGCTGGTATTGGCTGAATTATGGAAGATCTCTCAGACATTTGTTGCTGGATTCTGCAGGGTCGTTGGACTGTTTATTATTATTACCTTTATGCAGTCACAAAGCATATGAAATGGTTCATATAGTTCACAAATAATTGATATAGGGATTAGGACATATATAATTTTAAAAGTCTTGTCTTCCCAGCTGAATCAACCTGGTGGCATTGCAGAAAGGTTATCAGGTTGCTATGCAGGAGTGCCAAGCTTGGGCAGGACCCAAGCTCTTTCTGCCTGTTTTCTTTCCTAGATGACTGGAGGCAGGAGCACGTTTCTTGGGAAAACCAGCTGCACTCCAAGTGAGTTGGCAGACATCCTGTTGCTGGATGATTAATAGGGGTGAGAGTGGGAAGTCACAGCTTCATCAAAAGCTGAGTTTGTTTTCTTGGTGAATGGAAGTAGATCAGGTTCTGCTGGTAGTCTCTAAATAGGTACACATGGCTTTGCTTGTGTGGGTTTGAATAAATTGTGGAATGAAAGGGATTTATTTTTTTTAATAAGCCTTTCTCTCATTTTCCTGACAAAGGAAAAGACGGGTTTAGTTTTTGTCACTGTTTATGGTCAGGGCAGCCCCTCAGCCCTGTAACAGATGGTCTCTCTTAAACCCCTCCCTCCCCAAGGGGAAGAGGAAGGTAGTAAGGGAGAGAGACTTAGTGATTAGAAAAGGAAACTGGAACAGCTTCAATGAAAATAATAACAAAAATAGAATATATGCAAATTTATACAAAATATATACAGTATTGAACCTAACACACACCCCTGATGGTAATTATGTCACCGTCACCACTGATGCTGTGGACCGGGCACTGGGAGAGTCCCAGACTGGTCCCTGCAGCAGATGGAAGATATGTTCAGGAGCTGGATTCTGCTACTGGATTCAGGAACACACAGATCAGGACTGAAGACAGAATGGGCAGAGTCCTGCTCAGATGCCAGCCATTGAAGACGAGAGGAAGAGCCATAAGCTTGACCCTCATGATCCCTCAGCTTTGTACCAAATATGATGTATATGGGCTGGAATCCCTCATTTCTCAGTTCAGGGTCACCTGCCCTATCCACTTCTCCCTGCAGGAACAGCCTTTCACTTTCCTGCACCCCCAACATAGTACACAAGATCCAGCAGTGGCCTTGCCCTGCACACCAGTCACTGGTACTGTCTCTAACCACAGGGTGTTATCGTGAGAACAGGCTGCTGACTGCAGACAGTACAGTCAGTTGGAAGAACTGAGCTGAAAAGTAAAATCAGTGAACAGAATTAGTTCTGTTCTCACTCAAACCAGGACAGTTTTCATCGGGGGGGGGGGGGGTGGTGGGGGGGGGGTTGGGGACATATCCCCAAAATGCTATAGTTTAGGCATAGAAGGTAAGCAAATGCATAAATTTTCTCTGGCAAGCAAGGACGGTGGGTGATGTTAAAAATTACTTCCCCTTATGAACTGTTTATCTAGCATGATATTGACTATGAGACCTCTCCCTGTAAAAAGAGTGCTTCAGATTCTCATGTATAACCTGGTGTACCATGATCCCATGTCACACCAGGTTATACATCAGAATCTGATATCTTTGTCTCCCTGAAGAACAGGCTTAAAAAGGCATTAAAAATTAACTATTTATGTTAATGAATGTCACAACTGTTAGGAATTTCCAGAAAGCATGCCCTTTTCCTTACAGTAAGAATTATTTAATAACTAGGGGAACTTCTGTGTTCCTGTGGAAAAGTCAAATACCTTTTGTCTAATGGAAAACAATGTAATTTCCTTGTACTGTTCAGCCATTTTGCAGCTAAAAGAGGAAAGAAAAGAATCCTCTGTTAGTGAAATTATATATTCTTTATGCAAATGGAGTAATTTTGAGAGGACCCCATAACACCTTTATAGAATCTTTCAGTTTCTTCCAGCTAAATAATACGCATAGCTTTTCTACAAGGCTCATTTGGATTGCTATTTAATAATGGTCTAAAATGTGCAATTCTGGTCTACGCTAATCAAAAGTTCTGCCAATAACATTCAGTATGGTAAACCAGCCTGTCTACGCTACTGATTTGAGAAGATTGATATTTAGGTTAGTGTTTAAATAAAACCATTATAGCTAATCAACATGAATGAACAGAATGTTTCAGTTGACCTGAATCTGTATTTATGGTCCATGGGGCCTATGACCTTTAGGAAGTAATTCTGTGGAGTGGTGTCATGGGGAAATGAGGTTCTTAATTAGATTCTTTAAGAGGTAATGGAATTCATTCATCTGTACTTTAAATTACTTTTCATTGACTGCCCAGAGAGGTGGTGGATTCACCATCCCTAGAGGTTTTTAAAAAGAGATTGGACATGGCCCTTAGTGCCATGATATAATAATTGGAGTTGGATCACGGGTTGGACTTGATGATCTTGGAGGTCTTTTCCAACCCAATCTATTCTATGATTCTATAATACACCATTTTGAAGAATAATAGGTGTAAGAAATTTAAATATTTTAGGTTGAATTGCAGTGTAGCAATCTCCCCAAATTTATTTAGAAATTGTCTGCTGCACTATCTGAAAAGCTTTTCTTCTTCTCCTTACATTTGAACAACTCGTTTTATACAGTGTTTAGAAACATCCATTTCCATTAATACTGTACTAATGTTTGCTTTCAGTGACATTCATCACCCCATTATTAGTTTTTATATGGATATGCTTATGTACTTCGTATTTGTGGTTTCTGAATACGCTGACCTTGAGCAAGATATATTGTGCAATTCATTTAATAATACTGATTATTATACAGTATATGTGAGACTAAAGAAGTATTGATAGTTGAAGTGTTTTACTCAGCTGCATTAAATAGGGCTCTGTATGGAGCTTGTGAGTTCTGTGAGTGAACAAATCAATTAGTTGGCTGATGAAGACAATACCCCCTTGTGTCAATTGTCAGTCTGATGGCACAAGGAATGAATATTCACATAGTGAATTTTAGAGCCAAAGCTATATTGAATAGATAATAAAATTTAGTGAGACATAATATAACGTCTGCCAACAACTGTATTATGACAGAGAAAAGAGTATTTGCAAATAAATCATGAACAGAACCATTTAATTCATTCATTGAATAAATGGAGTTTTGTGAATGTGTGCATATATAAATACATATGTGTATATATACACATACAAATATGTGTATGAGCTATGAATATTTTACCTCTGACTGGACTTAGCTAAGTACATAAAGGTCTACCTTGTAGAAAGGACCTCTTAGCATTCTTATTTCTGATAATTGTTTCTTTTCTATTAAAGGCTGTTGTTTCCAAGGTGACTTTTTTTATGACTAATATAGCTAGACTTAGGATGTCTGTATCAATGGATGGACAAAAGGTCAAATTCTGGTTTTGCCTAGTTGTATGTTTTAGCAAAAACAGCTTGCTTCTGTAGTAGTTCTCTGTCTTTTTATAAAGCGAGTAAACAGAACAGGAAACTCTGACACTTGCCAGCTGTTTGCCCTCCCATAATTGACCCAGAAAGGAACTTTTTCTCCTGCGGTAATCCATTACATTGAAGATGGTATGCTTGCTTTTTCCACAGAAGCAATTTTGGAGATGTACAGTACACTGATCTCCTGAAAATGTACACTTTTTACAAAGCATGGGAAGTATCCTTTTAGATATTTTCTAGTTAAAAGGTACTTTTGGAGAGACTTTGTGGATCCTGGAGCAACAAAAACATTTTAAATTTGCCATTGGTTTTAGATCTTTTTCATCCTTCAGTTCTGAGCAAATGAGAAGGGCTTGCTCACTTCTCCTTTTCAGGTGAAAGAACTAATTTGACTCAAGAAGGTGATGCTGCAAATGCAAAAGGTTGCCACCGACTTTAAGTCAGGAAATAGCTGTAAAATAAAGGTGCACGTGTTTCTTTATGTGGTAGTGAGTCAGCATAGCTACAGAAGTCAGTATTTTCTTTTTCTTCCCCTGGTGTCCAAACACTATCCTGCCCTCACAGGGAGGTTGCAGTGAGACAGATGGCAATTAACCAGGGATTGGCAGATGTTGGTATGAGGCTTAACATCCTCCTCCTCCCCTTTTTGCAGGGCTTCTTGAGCACTGAATATGAAGCCAACTTGACCATTCCTTCACCTTGCCGTAACCTCGGCGAGTTGTTATAGACAGTTATTAGCATTAATTGCAATAATATCTATTCAGATAATAATGAAAATATTTTCAGGCATTTCATTTTCAGATACAAGTAAAAAAATCTTGGTGGGACACAGAGTGAGGGGGAGAGCAAAATAAAAAAATCACTGTGCTGTTATTAAAAAAGCTAACTTTTACCTTGAAGGTAGTCTTGGGGAGGATGGCATTGGACATAAGGGATTGAATTATGGTCTGAAGAGTCCTGTCAATTGCCTCTGTTGAAAAAAACTGTGTGACTGAGAAAAGCTCACAGGGAGACATGGAAGCTGGGGAGAGGGTTGTATGCCCTGTCCCCAGCACTTTGTGCAGTAGGTCATAGATTGTTTCCTGTTGCCTGTATCAGGCACACTCTTGTCTTATCATGCACTAAGGAACAGGAGAAAGGTCAGTGTGTGGAAGGGGAGGAAATGAAATTGTCAGTGGGGAGTATTAAAGACCTTGTAGCTTTAGTAAATTCTGCACAGACAGTTCAGAGCTACAGAAACACAGAACAAATTAATCTCTTAATGGTAAAGGAAACCAGAAGGTTTCTGGGAGAGCCAGACTCATGGGATGCAATGGGTGGTTGAAAGACACATTCACTCAGATACCTGCTATGGAAGACCTGAAAGGACAAACCAAGGAGAAAAATGAGTGATCTTCTGTTAGGAGTTAAAATTACAGTTTACCTCAGGAAGATGCAAAGTTCCTATACCGAAGCTGGCTTCCCACTGTATGGAGAGTAGCACTGGGCACCACAGCACAGGGTCACAGAGTGGAAGGGAGGGTCTGAGCATCACACATGAATGAGCTCTGTGGCAAGGAAGTAGTTGAAAAGAGTAAGTAGTGGGAAAGAGAGGCTGTGGTTCTGATTTGGAGGACAACCATCCCCTGTGCTGGGCTGATTCCTGCACAGGGGTACTAGCTTTTGGTCAGATGGTTATTTTGAACTGAGGACTGGAAAGCATACTTTTTATCAAGTTCCATCTTGAATTTCTCAAAGATTTCAACACAACAGCACATATTTTTTTCCTGGTTTTAGGAGGAGGAACAATTTGAGACAGTTTTTTGGACTGAGTTTACACTGAGCTTAATTCAGCACATAGTAAGGATGACTGTCTTTGTAGCATGGTTAAGTGTTATAACAGAAATAAGTAGCTGAATTCTCTTGTCTCCCCATACCTTTTTCCTCCTAGCTGAGTTCAAAGAAGTACAGGTAATTCCTAAGTAGTCCATTCCTGACATCTACCAACAAAAATGATAGGTTTGAACTGGTCAGATGGAGCTACAGAGCTACCTTCATCATGATGTGTGATGGTAGAACATAATGGGAAAAGTGATATAGGTTCTTCCCATGTTCTACCAGTGCATAAAAGACTTCACTTTTCAGAGCTGTCAGTCTGTCATTTTCATTAACCCTACTACATGCAATGAATTATTTCTTTTCAGCCATCAGTCTACTGTCCTAATCAAGGTAATTAATGGTGAAACATGGGACAGTAACAGCACAGGGCCCACTAATAGGTTAGTAACTGTGGAAGAGGGCATGAAACTAGAATTGAAGGGGGGAGGGAATAAAACCTGTCCCACCAGTAATGAAACTAGGGGTAAAGGACTGAAGGGGGAGAGGGACAAACCCAGTACTGCTAGGGGTAGTCCTTGGGGAGACATACTGGTATGGGGGCGATGTCTGTACCTTGGATCAAATATATGTATGCTAATGCCCATAGCATGGGCAATAAACAGGAAGAAGTGGAAGTTATTGTGCACCAGGGAAAACATGATATAATTACCATCACAAAAAAGTGGTGGCATGAGTGACATGGTTGGAGTGCTGCAATGGATAACTATAGCCTCTTTAGAAGTNGGGACAAACCCAGTACTGCTAGGGGTAGTCCTTGGGGAGACATACTGGTATGGGGGCGATGTCTGTACCTTGGATCAAATATATGTATGCTAATGCCCATAGCATGGGCAATAAACAGGAAGAAGTGGAAGTTATTGTGCACCAGGGAAAACATGATATAATTACCATCACAAAAAAGTGGTGGCATGAGTGACATGGTTGGAGTGCTGCAATGGATAACTATAGCCTCTTTAGAAGTGATAGGCAGGGAAAGAGAGGTGGAGGAGTGGCTTTGTATGTTAAGGAGTGCTTTGACTGCCTTGAATACAATGCTGGCCACTACAAGGTGGAATGCCTATGGATAAGGATAAAGGGGAAGGCCAGTGAGGCCTTCTGCTATAGACCATCTCACCAGGATAAAGACACTGATGAGATATTCTTTCAACAACTTGGAGATGTCTCACGTTCATCACTCCTTGTTCTCGTGGGAGACTTCAACCTACCAGATGTCTGCTGGAAGTACAACACAGCAGAAAGGGGGCAGTCCAGGAGGGTCCTAGAATGATTGGATGACAACTTCCTGGTTTAGCTGGTAAGCGAGCCTACCGGGGTAGTGCCCTGCTAGATCTACTCTTTATGAACAAGGAAGGGTTGGTGGGAGATGTAGTGGTCAGAGGTCGTCTGGGGCACAGTGACCATGATATGATAGAATTCTTGATATGTGGTGAAGTCAGGAGGGTTGTCAGCAGAACCTCTATCTTCGANCACGTTCATCACTCCTTGTTCTCGTGGGAGACTTCAACCTACCAGATGTCTGCTGGAAGTACAACACAGCAGAAAGGGGGCAGTCCAGGAGGTTCCTAGAATGATTGGATGACAACTTCCTGGTTTAGCTGGTAAGCGAGCCTACCGGGGTAGTGCCCTGCTAGATCTACTCTTTATGAACAAGGAAGGGTTGGTGGGAGATGTAGTGGTCAGAGGTCGTCTGGGGCACAGTGACCATGATATGATAGAATTCTTGATATGTGGTGAAGTCAGGAGGGTTGTCAGCAGAACCTCTATCTTCGACTTCTGGAGGACTGACTTTGGTCTATTCAGGATGCTGATTTGGAGAGTCCCTTTGGGGGGTGTGGGGGGGGAAGTGTATCAACTTTGGAAAGAGGAGCAGGTGAACCATGAAGCATTTAAGGATACTGTAAGGTCATATAGAAAGAGAATTAGAGATGTAAAAGCTCAATTAGAACTTAATCTGGCCAAATCTGTTAAGGATAATAAAAAGTGCTTTTATAAATACATTAATAACAAAAGGATGGCCAGCGAAAATCTTCAAACCTTACTGGATAAAGGGGAGAACTTAGAACAGAAGACAAGGAAGAGGATGATGTATTCAGCACCTTCTTTCCCTCAGTCTTTAATGAAAAGATTGACTATCCTCTGGACAGCTGGGCTCCTGAGTTGGTAGATAGCGATGGGGAGCAAAACATTCCTCTTGTAATCCAGGAGGAAGTAGTTAGGGACCTGCTGTGCCACTTAGACCCTAACAAGTC